>BLYF01000032.1:54763-140123 GCA_014905255.1 Herpotrichia juniperi | reverse complement strand
GCGTGTTGCATGTGGCTGAGGCTCTGGAGTACTATCCCAGCAATTTCTCATGAATCTCTAAGGGAGGCGTAATAGCGGTGTGAATTCTGGTTGCCTTGTTGTGGTGGGTCGGTCGGCGGTGAGTGGAAAGAGAAATAGAGGCCTTCTGTGTTGCAAAGATGTCTGGTTATGGAATCAACCTGGAAACTAGCTGGCGAAGACGCGGAACGCAAAACGAAGATTATAGTACTGGCCCAAGAAGCAAAGAACATAGGAAGGGTTGTGTGTTTTTATCACAGGCTGGTGAAGCACGGGCACTGGCAAGTGACACCAAATAGACCAAATTGTGAGTCCTTATTCGTCGTGTGGACGCGAATCCAAGTGTGTGTCCAAAACCCCGAGAAGCGACTGCAATACATGAAACGGTCATTATACAGAAATTACTCTGATCGGAGAATACAATGGAAACATCGACATCAATGTGAATGTCCCAATTCAACTAGAAACCCGTGCACTAAAAGATCCAGATCATAAACCCAAGAAATTCTCTACGTTCCACGCGACACAAAGTGAGGTATACATGGTACGGGAAAAGAAGAAAATTGTGGACCTATCTGGAACCGGAAGGTGGTGTGAGTCATTGATGTTAGGAATGGTGGATTGAGAGAAGATCCGCAGTCGAGTAAAACGCTGCTGGTCCTTGCTAGTAAGCCATTAAGTAGCAACTCTAATACATATGAAAAACATTCTTTAGATAACAATGTAGAAAAGGGGCAAACCGGCTTGCTAAATTAGGATGGTGGGCGAGTCCTAGACTGACAGAGTGGGAAAGATCAGCGGAAAGGCGTGCACAAAGTGTAGCACACGGGTGTAGTTGACACTCCAGATATGGAAGGTTAACAACCACAAGCATGCGTATCTAAGGGGCTAGCAGGCCCAATAGACAAAAAATCCATCATATTGCTCCATTGGGGGTTTGCTCCGAGGCTTTTAGACCTGTAATGCAAGCGATTGCTCCTCGTTCGGGATGGCGGACGCGTCATCGGTGGGCTCATTGGTCGTGTTCCCCATTCGTTAGGGAGGGGGAGATCGGGTTGATGTATCGTATTTTCTAGGCTTTCCAGATCTTGCGAGCGTGGGCGAAAAATGGTAGTGTTAGAATCTTCGTGGTGTAACGATTGGAAGACTATTGGTATAGGACGCCTTAGTTCTGGATTTGAATTATGCCGTACGTGGTAAAGCTTCTTCCCAGGTCTGATGACTCCTTCACTCCCGTTCTTTTCCGAAATTAGTTTTGAATTATCTTTGCTCCCTACGTCGTCGGTTCTTCTTGTGACTTGTATGTACGAACTTGTTGCAAGAGAGTCCGCTTTGTGCTGTAAATGATCCTTTCCAAAAGATGTGACGTTTCGAGGATGCGCGTCACTTCGTTGTTGTTCATTCAGAGTTAATGATAGTCCGTCTGAGGCCGTCTCTGACATTCTGATGGCAAGGTTTTTAGGTTGATGATGGTTTGGTCTTGAGTAGGTTTGATCATTGGGCTTTACGGACCGATTGCAAATATGAACAGCAATATCATCCTCCGAGTCAAGGACACTAGTTTGTTGTGATATGAGTGTGGTTTGAGGAAGCTCCAGGTCTCCTTTTTCGCTTGAAGCTGGAATAGAGACTGTAGTAATAGGTGTCTGAACAGTCTCTCGTGATACATATGAGTCTTGTGCATTCATACCGAGAGGAGGCGTACTCCAGTCATCTTCACTCCAGTGTTGCATAAGCGACCTCCACCATGTGGTATCATCCAGGTCGTCTTGCGAAATTAAGCTTCTCAGAATAAGCTTTTGATATTGAGAGCATGATACAGCGTCAAGGATCCATTTATCGACACGCTTTCGTGTCTTGTTCCAGTCCAAATAAGCTTGCGATATAGCAGTTTCACTAGTTGCCTTTGGTAAAGATGAGACGGATTTATTAGCTTGGTTGGTCAGACCATGCTCAAGATACGGTGATGATGGCCGAGACTGATGAGGTGGAGAGGAAGCTGCACGCTGCTCCAAGTTCTGTAAGAGCGCTTCAGTGATTGGGAGTGGATTCTCGTAGCCAGAACCGGAAAGTGAAATAATCTCGGGTTGTAATTCTGAAAATCCTTTTGGTGTTGTGCCGGATTCTGCAGGTCCAAATGTGTGGTAATCCATCCCCACAACCTTTTCCTCTTCTATGTGTACAGTTTGTTGGCTTGTTAATTTTGCAACAAAGCTTGCTTCTTTCTGAGTGTATTTCCATTCGAGTTGATCATACTTCTCTTCCTCATCTTCGTATTTTGCTTCGAGTAAGCCTAAGCTGTCCCGCAACTCAATGACACGCGCAAATGCGTTCTCGAGATTAACTAAAAACTGTATATTCTCTGTTTGAAATATCGTTCGAAGTTGACTAATGATTAATCCCTCTTCTACACCGGTTCTTTGGCGCAGGCGTCGAATTTCGTCACGATGGGTTTTGAGTTTGTATCGAGACCCAAGTAGGTCGTCCCGTGTATCTCGTATTTGATCTTCTTCTTGCTCAATCTCATCGACTGAGAAGTTTGTTGGATGAGCGATATTACTTGGTGGCTGTTGTTCCATCGAAGTTTGATGCCGATTCATCGAGGGCTCGTATGTATCGTCTGGAGCCATATAGAGGCTTGAGTTCCTGTCAGAATAAATTGCCATTGCTCGGCCTTCTCGTCCTGATGCTGATTCGTGTTTTTTTGTCGTGTATTCTTGCAGCGTAGTGTGTAAAGGTGGAAGATCGTGACCAGGTAAATGTGAAAAGTGGAAGGTCACATCTGTGTCTACCACTTGAGTAAAGCAATAACTGGAGGTAAGTGGTGCGGTGTGGTGCTATAACACCCTATCAGCCCCAAACTCGCATGCAAAACGCTTCATAGTGGAGTTCAAATCACGCACGGAATCATCGAACCATTTAACAGGGACAAGGGCAGATGAGTATGGGTTTGCACGCTCGACATTGGAGAGCACGGCCGTTATGAGCAGAAAATGACAAGGCTGAGGTGCAGGGCCGAGAATGTCCTAGCAACCGCGGCCAGTATGTATAGGCTGATATGCGACACAGCCCGACAAGGCAAGCAGGCCGCTGCCCAGCCGTAGTAACGCGCATCCAAGGCAATATGTTGACTGATTCGTAGAACGATTGCGCGGGCGCTGCGTGTGCATGGCATCGTTAAAGCAGCGTTTATTCCGTACTGTGGACGGACGGGAAAGGCCCAACCCGCAGCGTTGCTAGTGGCCCCCTCGGCACACCAAAATCCCGACTTCCAGCCTGTCCCAGCGTTATGCACTACTCCACCACCTCGACCTGTGAAAAGGATGTCCAGGTGGTCTTTTCCAGCGCCATCTGATATTGCGAAAGACGACTCCGCATGTATCACGATGTAGCGCGGCTCTGCTGCAGGAAGCCCAACCCTTGCGTTGCTACAATTATCTATAAGATCGACGTGTGTTCAATGGATTGGAGATACAACAGACTGATATGAATTTTCAATTGTGATCATGTCTAGTGCATCCGGGCAATGGATTTGGAGCCAAGACCATAACCAGTATTATCGGTTCGAGCTCAAGCAAGGTGATTCGCTTACTCCCTGCACCGAGTACCCCCGACTGATCAGACATAGGCAAACACGAGACAATCTGGGAGAAAGCTGGAGAGTCAGCTCAAGCTACTGCACCTATAACTTCTTACGTTAGTGACCAGACTGCAACCACCAGCCTACATGGTCGCAATGATTCAACTCAAAGCGCATCAAGTCATGCTGCTACCCCACGAACCATTCCGTATGCCACTCCAACATCATCACAGCATCAGGGCTATGATGCATCCACTCTGACGCCAAACTATCATGCACAGCCAACTGCTCTGTCTTATGATCAGGAACAACACCCCAGTCATGGGGTTCATTTTTCTATGATCGCTGCACCTCGCCCGAATCCAACACATGTATGTTGGCCCCCTATCCTCTAGTTTATAGTTAAGCTGACACTTCAAGAGAATGACTCAATTTCCTGTCAATATGCCAATTTTACGCCCATGGCCCCTCCTATAATTTCTTACAATGCTCCTCAGCCAGAGCTCACCACGCAACATCCGCCTATGGATTGGTCGGGCCACACAAATCCTGCGCTGAATGCAGCCCTGATTCATAACCCAGTGCCAAGTAGAGGTCGGGGTTTGTCTGTAGAAGGTAGCTGGGGGAAAGGAGGCAATAATTACGAAGAACTTGATCAATGTTAGTGCGCCCTCGCGGCCTTCGCGGCCTTGCGCTCTTAGTTATTTTAAATCGACTAAAACCACAAAGCGTTCTACGTAAGATGCCGAAGTTTCTTCACAGAAGGAAAGGTAAGATGCATAAATCCTGTTTTATTACCATGCCACTGATATTTTACCAGGTGATAGCTGTACTCTTCACTGAATCCGCTGGTTCAACCGCCACTGCGTACAACACTTCTATCTCCACAGTGAAATTCAAAGAACTCGTGCACACTCAGATTCGTCGCTTTATTGTGGTTCGGGCTAAAAAGGAGTTTTGCTATGCATGGTTCGTAATCGACTTGAAAATTCTACTCTTACTAACAATAATATAGTCCAATCTTCACATATAAGGGGCAAGGGACACTCAAAAAAGGTGTGCGACCCGAAGAGCACGCGATCGCGCACTCCTTGACCACACAGGCTGTCTATCTTCCCATGGAGTCGGGCATGACGATGCTACCGATATGTATCATCAATGCGCTAGGTATTAGGCCTCTGGACCCAGCTTCAAGGATTTACTTTGGCATACACCATCCAATTCAGTACAATGTCAAAGTCCAGCATGTTGGCGATGTACATCCCTCTCATCTTCTGAACCTAAAGCGGTATTGGAAATCGGTAAACGAAGATGGTTCCAACCAAGACCAGGATGTTACGGCCGCAGCCCAAAGCAACGACGATGTCGAAAAACAAGACAACGATACTGTTCCTACCTTACCTGTCTGACCTAACTTCCATACGTTGTTGAGCTTTTCATTATCCGAACTGGTGCGATTTCTTACCTGGTTGCCACACCTCAACGTTGTGCTAAGCTTTTCCTTTCAATTTACTACATTTCCCTTTGCTTCCTTGAGTTTGGACTTGTCATTTTCAAATGGTTAACAATACGTTATAGCTTTGTCACCGGCAGGACCTGGATCTAAATTGTTTCCACAAATCCTTTAAGTACTGTTCATCGCCCCTAGTTCAATTTTGTTTTCACTATTCTCGTTGTCTCCAGCTTATTTGTGCGCATAAATAGGATGCGAAAGGATGAAAACAAATGCTACGCGTAGTATCACGAATTTTATGATCAATCTCAGCACACGAGTACTGCTAAACATGCCTCCGTCAAGTGACCTACCTTTTGATGTCTTATGACCTCTGATTCTAAAGTCACAGTATTGCGACCGCCCTTGATAGTAACATAACAATGAAACGGTTGATGTATCTACCTATGAGCAATTCATCTACACTATCAATTCGAATTTGATCCGCCATTCGATTGTTGCGAAGCTGCGAGGCAGTAATGTGCTACGAACACTTCAGAGTATCTTTCGCAATGGGAAACCCGTTAGTTTTTTACATTGCCCCAATAGATTCCAGGATCACGCCTTGTCTGTCTGACAGTACAAACGATGAGCCCAATACCGAAGTATGATGATTTCGACATAGTTAAGGTGCTGAAAAACAAGTCCGAGATAGAACAGACACAAATTCAAGGTTAAGGATATCGGATGCGTACGTGTAAGCCACATTCCACGGTGGAGAGGCTATTGGACTATGGAAAACCAAGATCCGTCCAACCAAGGTATTGAGGACACGGCGGAAGTTCGACAGGGCGAAGTACAGGACGACGAGAGCGACGAAGAGGAAGAGGGGGAAGAAGAAAGCTATATTGCTTTTTGAGTATCCTCTTTCTATTCTTTTATCTTCAATATACGTTATTTTCCTTTGAGCTATTTTATCTGATCCAGGGTGGTGCGGAATTATTTCTTCTTTATACTCTTACGTTGTGCAATATTCCCCATGATCACGGTTTCTCATAACCGATCTATGTCTTCAACTCATTCCCGTACTGTCCTGAACGTTTGGGGCGCAGTAAGATGTAAGCCATGATAACGGGCATAGATCAACATCGATGTGCTCAAGCGTAGGCTAAAATGTTTTCACATTCTACTAGCTAAAGCCTGTGACATTCTTTCTCTCTTTTCTCGGGTTTGAATGGAATTTTGATTCCTATATTTACAATACGTTAGCTAGCGTAAACATGAACTTGATAGTTTTTTCTCCGATGTAATTCATATCGTGGTTTTGAAGCTCGTTGGGAGCTGTCGTTGGAACTGTGGTTTAGGTAAGCTGTTAACCGTATTTGAGATAAAAAAATTGCGCAGGCAACTGCACGTGCAGTTGCCTAGAATATTTATCTCTACAAATCTGGTAGTTTAATATACTCCTTTTACTAACCTTTATTCCGACGACTATTAACATTACCCGCGTGGGCCCTATGAACTCTGTTCTCAGCGCAATGGAGAACTTCGAGATAACCTCTTTGAGGCTCGGAACAACGATGATGCCGATCTTGGGCACTGGCACGTCTTGGACGCTGTCTACCGTCGATTGTCGCGACAAGGTATGTTAACACATCACACAGAAACAGGACAGAACTAACCACTATCGTGTAGGAGATCCACACTTGGTAAAGACATAGCATACTTTTGTTTCCAAGGCAGGGTGTATTCCTCTCCTTTCACTAAATCTCCCACTCCGACCAGGAGACAAACTCTACTCGATTGTGACTTGGAAGCTAGTTACGACCGCTATGAAATTATGAATAACTGAGGGATAATGCTCAATATACCAGCAGGGGGCTTGATTCCCATCCTTAGTTGTTAATCTTTTGTCAATTTGAGTCATCCCTATGATCGCAATCTACAACAAAGACAGCCGCATTGCTACACATGCGTTATTACTATTTAAGTCCTCATCTACTATTTCTAGCTGGCTTGGCGTTCATGGCCGTTTTTAATGAGAACGCACAAAGAGAGGAGGCTCACAGTGCCGAGGTGGGAGCTAGTGGGAGCTAGTGGGAGCTAATGCAAACTAGGGTTGAAAATACCATGTGTTGGTCCTTCACCACGATTAACAAGCATTAATTAGTTTAGGTACAAACTCCATGCGCCCCGCATCGGAACCTAGAGTGATTAGGCCGTATCCGCTTCTGTTTGAATTTGATCGACCAATGGGCGTACAAATTGGTGCACATTCACACAAGTATACTGTAGCAAGGCTCTCACACTCAACGGAAACATTTAGTAAATAGCGTGATATCTGAACGAACATGTTACCTAGCACTATTGGAATACTAAAATTGGAAGCCATTTACGAAAGTAATCACACTGAGGACACGATCTTGCCCAGCAAGTTTTAAACATATGAAGCGACGTATCCTAAGGGGAGAAGGTAAATAGTGCCTTTCTCCCTGAATATAGTCTCGAGACTTAGGCTTCTCTAGGAATTAATACCTACAAGTTCTGGATCTGTCGCGAAGTGAATAAAAATCTTTCTCGACATCAGTTACTCGCATAAGAAAACTAAATTATACTTTGAGAGAACAACAATCAGAGCAGGCCAAGACCGTAAAAGATGGAGGGCATCTGACACATTTCACAGCTCAACATATTTGAAGAATAATGAATGTGCATGCCTATACAGCTTCATCACTAGACTTCGCTGGCCTTATCTACTAGATATCTCATCGTGCATCAATCTTTGACTTCGTAGGACTGAAATATAACAACTGCTATAATGTCCTAGTCCAGTTTTACAGAGAGTGAATATACTCAACGGGCAGTCCTAGAAGCACATGGATTTCTTACTTAGGTGAAGCCCACAACGCACACATAAATACAGTATTCGAATTATCTTGCAGGTTCTGCAAAAGTATATTTGGTATATCTAGCCACTCAATCCTTTTCTTGTGTTGTTGTGGCTGTTTTTGTCGACATCCTAAATAGACTTTGGCAGGATTTCGGCAGAAAATTGAGACTGAGTGTGCATGTGATTCTCGAACCATTGGTGTTTACTACGTTGTATGAGTATGCAACTCTTAAATCTAGGGTGAAAGTGACTTCTGCCTCTGGGCGTAATAGCTGAGCTTAGACTTGTAGGTGTGACTTCATTTTCAATTGTCAAATTCACAGCTATCACGACAGGCTCGGTTTTATTTTCCACGAAAGACCCAGAAAGCAGTATTGCTTTATGGGCCTAAAATAGTGCTGTGTTCACTATTCTATTTGGACCCAACCTGAGTCTCACCTTCGCTGTCGTCCTACCATCCAGCCAATCACCTAAATGCAGGATACCTGTATTCTTCATGTACGACAAGACAACGCGCAGCCACTCTGATTTGCATTACCGTTATGCAACCAACTATAGGCTGCTCCCACACTGAATAGCCTGTTCTTAATCGAGGTTGCAGCTCCCATGTAATTTATGCCTTGTGACTCAAGGCTGGAGACAACCGATTTGCCGGACTCCAGCCTGCATGGTGGCTTATCGGATCAGCAATAGTCAATGACTAGTCCTCTGAGTCTGTGTTGCAGAGGAGGATGTATCAGCCTTAATATTATTGGACTGTTCGCTTGTCCGCTTGTCCGCTTCACTTTCTCAATGCAGCACAGCCCTCGATGTTGTATTCGAGGTGCAGCGAAACGAAACGCGATTCGCTACCACTGTCACATGCATCTTCCGATTGGATAAGGCTCATTTGTAGGTGGCAGTTTATTGTTTGCCTGCGTCGTATGCGTTGTTTCTGTCATGTCAGCCGCATATTTGAGAACAAGAAGGACTTTACCCGTCTTACATGACTAAATACAAATGATTACCTCGTGCTCGAATGTGGTAAAGGGGCATACTTGGCAAATATTTATTTAAAAGATGAGTTAATCTTCAGTCTGACACACTTACCCCGGATTGCAAGAGTATGAACCACTGCGGAGTTGCTGCAACAAGGACAATCTCGGGCCGCTCCACAGGCCTCGAATATATTGTGAGCCAGTCGTTCATAGGACTAGCATGCATATGTGCCGCTTTTACCTTCAAGCTGAAACGGACCAGTGAAGTGACTTTGAATGGAGCCGAGATGTGCATTTAATTTGTAATACGCTAATGGCATGCAAGAAAGAGGCAGATAACAAGATTAAATCGCTAAATCATAATCAATAACTAGCTTTGAAAGCCCCCTGATCTGCCGAAGGCTTCTAACACCTAAATTGGAATACACCGACGCTGACAGGAGAAACCATTAAGGTGGCCGCCCTCCTAAAGGCTGCGGGAAGCCTCTTCGCTGCTTTAGACTCCTCTAGACATGTGCAAAATGACCTGTGCAGTCAGTGCAGCTGCAGCAGATGAAAAGCATTACGTCCGTTCCTGCCTTACCAACCGTCGGTCATGTTCTAGTCGCTGTTCATTCTAGAGGCACCGCATGAGCTTCGTCGATAATTTGACATGTTTTGTGCTGCGTACGCAAGTTTTATGATTTGTTCCCCTGCTAACGTCAGCCATTCATGATCCATGGATGCAAAATTGTCGGTAAGCAAGCGTGGCTAGTTTTGCTTTATAAAAGCTCTGACGCGAGCGGCTGAGGCTCTGAAGCCTCATCCCAGCATTCTTCCCGAACTTTGGGGTATGGCGAGATAACGGTGAGTATTTCTAAGTCTTTTCCATTGTGGGAAGGGCAGGAGAGCAACTGGTTGTGAGCGATAAGCGGGAGACAAAAAATAGAAGCCTACTGTGTTTTGGGGTTGTCCAGAATGAAATCAACTTAGGGATAATTGATGGAAACGCAGAACGCAGAACGCAGAACGCAGACCAAAAGCCGAATGTTCAAAAAGGGATTAGCCAAGTGGAGGGTGTATGCGCTGGCGCAAAGTGGGGACACACGGCACTGGCAATTGGTGACACCAAAAATCCAAATTAGCGAGTCGTTATACATCGAGAGGAGGAATTCCACAATTTGTCCAAAGGATTTCAATACATGATCGAGGAATCTTTGCGAAAGAGGAAGCGGCCGTTATACCAAAATTGTTCTCGTCCGAATATCCGTCAGGAAGAACCAGAGAGTATATCAAAACCAGTGTTCTCGTGACATAATCCAGTGCTAAGGGACGCCCATAACGCCCTAATCAATGTAAGAGACCACCTAGAAATTCGCCCTCACCCAGAGCAACGTAAGGTGTAATCTACATGAGTATGGAAATTACAAAAGGTGTATAAACATGCCCGAAAGACAGGGAAATTGATGAAACGTAAGAAAACGGATTCACCAGAATGAAGTGTAACTCTGTTTTGCGCCTGGGTCGTCCGTGAAAGGGAGAAATTTCGTCCAGTAGCCAAAAGATCCTGGAAGGATGTCACAGAGCTGGCATTAAAACTCCAAGGGATCTGAAGTTAGTAAACCCAGCAACGGGACACATCACAGCTGATGGCTGTGTTTGCCGTTCGGAAGCTGTGGCAAATGTGGGTCGAAAGGTGGACGATTCCGGAAACGCACCCTTCGCGGCAGGAAAAGATGCCGCAAGATTGGCATCGTGGTCGATGTGTTCCCAAACTTGCAGGGGTCTACTCTGTACACTCAGGCCCCTGGTACAAGATTGGGAGCGGGTCCTTGGTGGACTAATTGGTTGTTTATAGCCGTAAGGTTTGAGAAATGTGCCTTGGTGTATGGCGTCGTCAATCAAATCGAAGTCTGGGGAGTTAGGGCGAAATTCGGACGCTATATCTTCGTGGTGCTTGGGCTGTGCGGTTTCACTTAAATGGTGTCTCAGTTCTGGATTAGACCAATGTCGATGGCGATGTAGGGAAGCACCCTTTATGGTGGTTCCCGTGGTGCTGTTCCCCAGAAGTATATCAAAGAGATGTTGATCTGCGTCGCTAATTTGTTTTTGAACTATCGACTGAAGATTGCTCAGCTCTAGATTGGTGGTCTGGCTTTTTGCTGGGAGGCGCTCGAGGGATGCGACAACTTCGAGGCTGTCTTCGTTTCTATGTAACATTTCTACTGATTCCTGAGGCTTAGATGGCACTACTACTAGTAATCCAGTGGCTTCCATGTTGCAAGTTTGAGGCTCGTGACCGAGCTGATTACTGGATGCTTCTGAAGAGAATCTTTCAATCGATTGAGTAAGAACACCCTGCTCATTATCGAGCTTGAGGTGCTCTTGCGGCACTTCCTCCTTTTCATGGCACTCTGTCTCTACCCCGCTTATCGAGGAAACGATTGGCGTTGTTGCAACTGGTGGGTGTGGCGTATCAAGGGATATATACAAGGAGTCCTCGGCATTCATTCCTATCGGTGGCGTACAAGGACTGTCCAAGTTCCAGCGTTGGTTAACCAAGTCCCACCAAGTTGCATCGCCCAGATCATCTTTTGAAAACAAACTTCTTAGAGTTAATTTCTGATATTGTGAGCAAGAGACGCTGTCAAGAATCCAGCCATCAACGCGAGTCTTTATTTTGTTCCAATCAAATTGAGCTTGGGTCATGGCAGTCTCATTACTCAACCGTGGCAGAGATGAGTACCTGTCAGTCCCTTCACCGGGCTGGTAAGACCCAGAGGTTGATTGTGGAGCCTGGGGAATATTGGGAGATGAATGCTGCTCGAACATTTTCAAAGCAGCCTCACTGATTCGGAGAGGTCTCATAAAATCGTCAGGTCGTAGATCTGGGAATCCTGTTGGTGATATATCGATGTCTCTTCGTACGGGCGCGTATGAAGTAGCGTTGTCATTTCTCGCATTATTTGTTGCATCCATAGCATTTCCACTATGACTTGTCAATTTTGTGAGATAATTCTCTTCCTTCTGGGTATAATCCCATTCTAGATCATCGTATTTTTCTTCCTCTTCTTCGTATGTGCCTTCAAGTGAGCCAAGGTTATCTCGCAGCGTTAGAGCACGGGAGAATGCAATCTCAAGCTCAACTGGAAAGTCGATGTTCCTGTCCTGGAAAACAATGCGAAGCTGATTGATGACAGCCCCCTCAGCGAGGCCAGTTTTTTGGCGCAAATCTCGAAGCTCTCCACGCTGGTCTTTGAGCCTGAATCGAGAGCCAAGTAACCGTTCCCTCACATTCTGTATTTGATCCTCTTTTCGCCCAACAGCGCCCATCTGTCCTGATGAATGTAGGTGTGGATTTGAAGAGGTGCTGTATGGCTCAACTGACAAATACTGTGGAGGAATTGTATTCTCAAGATTTATAGAAATTTTCTCCTTCCTTTTCTTCTTCTTCTTCTTCTTCTTCGATGTCGGTCCAGACTCTTTCGTGATGCTTGGAGCTTCAAGAAGCTGTGGATATTGAGGGTAGCCAAGAGGAGACATAAGGTGTGCTTTGCCTATGCCATCCTCTCGAGGGAAATCATAACAAGAACTGGACGGCGCATGGTACGTCACTACGCCTAGTCAGCCTCAAATTCGCGTTTGAAACGCGCCGTAACGGAGTGCAAACCGCTGAAGGAGTCGTCCAACCATTCAACGGGGCCTGATGGCAGAGCAATTCGTGCTTGCACGTCTGACATTGGAAACAGTGATGGTCATCGTTAGCAAAGGAAGCAAGGCTGAGATGTTGAGCCAGAATGACCTTGGGATGTAGTATGTAGATATAGACTGGAATGAGAACGAGAAGCTAAGGCTGCCCAACGTAAGCTAAAATTAGCGCAGCGCTCGCAGGAAGGCGCACTGATACCTCGATGTTGGGCAAATGTAGGATGTCGCATGACGGACAGCTGATTGCATGGCCCTGCAGGCTTGGGATTGGTGAACGGGTATTAAAGCAGCGGCTATTCTACAACTTGCGGGCACTGTGGGCGGGCGGAAAGATGCAGCCCGCAGTGCCTATTAGCGTGGCTCTCGGCACGCTAAAAACCCGACTTCCAGCCTGTAAGCAGCCCTGTTTTCCCCCACATCTGCACTGCAATCCATGCACTCCACTCTCCAGCGCGACGCGAGAGATGCGGAGTCGTCTTTCACAAGATCAGATGGTGCTGGACACGCACACCATTTGCAAAGACCGCATGCAGCAGAGCCGCACAGCAGCCCTCTCAGCCGTCATGATTGACTATAAGTTATCGACGTGCACCATGAATTACAGACGTGGACCAACCGTCAAAAAACAACGCGCATTGAGATGATGTGGCAGTATCGTTAGCATGTCTAACCCTACCTCTACCTCAAACTCCGACTGGATTTGGAGCAATGATCACAAGAAATGGTACCGCCAGGTGTACCAAAACGGTCAGTGCTGAAGCTCTCCTAAGTCAAATGCACTGACCAGACCCAGACGAGTGGGTCACTATTTGGGAAGAGAACCAGCAAGCCACTACAGCGCGCACCCGTGTTGATTCTGGGACATACCCTACTCGCCCGGTCATTTCCAATGTTCCAACCCATCCCTCCGGATTTCAGCACCTGAGTTTGCCGCACGGAACTACCCCATGGACATCCCCGTACAATATTCCTCATGGGGCTCAACCGCCGCATGTCCAACAGCATGTAGGCCCACCTCATGCAAATAATCTCCACCAGTGGCCACAAACAGGTACGCTCCAAGTGCCAAATGGACCTCAGATGCCTCGCGGCGAAGGCAAATGGGTTCAGGGCAGCTACGTTCCTGGGAGAAATTTGCATTACGAAGCAATAGATACCTGTTCGTGCCCCACAATCCCATTGGTCTCTCTTCCCTATCAGTTGTGGGACTGGCCTGATATGCGCTAGCTTTCTTTGTTCGTCACTCAGGCTTCTTCACTGTTGGAAAGGCAAGATAATCTCGCCTCTTACGATCGGGCATATCTAACTAAGTAATAGTATTTCGCCGTTATTCTCGTAGAGGAGGCTGGCTCAACTGCGACTGACTACACCTCCTCAATCACGACAGTGAGATTCGGGCTCCAAATACACACATCAGCTCGCCGCTTCATTGTAGTCCGGGCGAATGCGGAGTTCTGCTACGCCTGGTAAGCACAATCATACTGTACACATAGTATGATCTTGACTAACCGTATAAAGTCCAATCTTCACATATGGCGGACGAGGTACACTTAAACCAGGCGTGCGACCTGATGAGCATGCAATTGTCTACTCGTCTAGTACAAGTCCTCGGTTACTGCCTGGCGAGCCGCCTTTGAGAAAACGACCAATTTGCGTTCAAGACGCGGAGGGCATAGAACCCTTGCAGACAGCATCGAGACTCTACCTTGGCATTCATCATCCCATCCAGTATAATGTTAAGGTCAAAGACCTCGGCCACGTCCATCCAGACGACATTCCAAGGTTAAGAGGGTACTGGGCTGCCGTAAATCAAGACATTACCAATCAACCGATCGAAGTCACAGCCAGAGCGCAAGATGACGATGAAGATGATGAGGACGACGAAGATGATGAAGATGATGAAGATGATGAAGATGATGAAGATGATGATGATGAAGATGATGACGACGATGGCGACGATAACGAAGAAGAAGACGCGTCTATCGTTTGTTGATGTCCTGTTAGTATTTTGTCTAGTACCATACGTTACGCCTTCCTTGTCAAGCCACTCTCAATTCAAGTGCAACTTTTTCCCCTCCACTACAAGTAGTCTTATTCCATGCGAAGCTCGCCAACAGTGTCTTCCTCGAATCGTTATCCAGGGTAATCACAACGGCAACGCTTTTGGTTTTGAACATGAAGGAATCTTATTTCATGATGAGAATGGTTCAGATGGTTCTCATATGTATTTAACTCAAATATCGTGTCTCGCGGCCTATCCTATTTCTTTACTCTTTTTTCAACTCCCTTGTCTTCCTCTACAGATACTTGAAAATTCAACAACTAATATAAAAATTCGTCGAATCGTTTTAGACCAGGAACTGGTGTATCCAAATAGCAATCGAGTATCCTATGACTGACCTGTGCCATGATTTAAATAATGAAGCTTGGAAGCAGAAATACCAAGAGCGGTGTTAGGGAGGGAACACGATGAGATTGCGGGGTCTAGTCCGGGGTATGGGGTATTTCGGTTAGAACACCTCTTTCGGCGTGAGAAGCGGACCTAGTCAGGGTCTTCAATATCCACAATCCTGGCAAGCTCGCCATCTCAATTTTCCACCACTTAGCCAGCAATGTTGAAGTGGTGGGGAGAGGTTCACTGACACGTTTCTCCCTGTGGCGTTCATTTTTCTGCTCTTGAAACTGCGAACCGACTGCAGGGATTCGTGGAAAAACAGAAGATCAATCCAGATGTTAAGGTCGAAAACGGGACTTGAGGTACGTACTGCTCGAATTTTAAATGCTAGGCTTTTTCTAACTCAAGCAAGAACCACCGAAGGGCCGTTTCGTTTGCTACTTAAGACATGAGATCTCTCGGCGCCCAGTCAATCCTCAGGAACAACAATTTCTTATCTTCATTTCGAGATGATGTTCCCCAAGACCCTGCCTTCATGGCTCGCAATAGGTGCCATTACTACCGAGTTACTTACTTCAGCCAACGCGCATGCATACAGCAACTGTCAAACCACATCCAACAATCCCCTCAAAGGATGTCCCAAAGGCACCATCCTCGTGTCCGCCACCCATAAGGATGCCAATTTCACCAGTATCCAATCCGCAATCGTTTCACTGGACGCCAAAACGTCAGCAACTATTCTAATACTCAATGGAGTCTATACTGAACAGCTCAACGTCACTCGCACAGGGCCTCTCACTCTCCTTGGTGAAATTGGTAAAGCAGGAATTAACCTCGTCACTGTTCAGTTCGCAGCAGCCAACGTTAATGTTTCATTTCCTGACAATGCATACACTTCCGTATTGACTGTGGCTCCAACATTGGAAGCCAGTCTTACTGGCTCAGGACCGACTGGATATCCAGTACCAGCAGGGACTCCTTTTGGCAACACAGACTTCCGAACCTACAACATCGATTTCCGAAACATTGGTCAGGTAACAAGCACTGGACCAGCCCTCGCCGTCAGTGTCAGCTATGCAAATGCAGGTTTCTACTTCTCCGGCTTCTACAGCTACCAAGATACAGTGAAGTTTGCTCTCTAGCTATTCTATTTGACACTAACACAAGCAGGTCTACATCGGCAAACTTGGCAACGCCTATTTCTTCAACAACACCATAGCCGGACAGACAGACTTTTTCTACGGCTTCGGCACCGCGTTTATCGAATCCTCCAAAATCCTGATGCGCACCTGCGGCGGCGGCGTCACAGCTTGGAAAGGCACAAACACGACATTTGCTAATAAATACGGAGTCTACATCTCCGACTCCTATCTTACTCAAGAAAACCCTGCACTAGTTTCATCACTCACAGGAAAATGTTTCCTCGGCCGCCCGTGGAACTCGCAGCACAGGTCTGTGTTTCTGAATACGTACATGGATGCGTCTATTAACGCAGCGGGTTACAAGAAGTGGGCCGAGAGCGCTGATCCGGCGGTTAGTAGGGTCGTGCCAGGGTGGACGGTCATGGCAGAATACGAGAGTTATGGGCCGGGGTTCAATTTGACGGGTAGAGTTGCGGGGAACGTGACAATCGAGTTTACGAAGAAGCAGGCGAGGGCATATGATACGCCACTTGATGTTTTTATGAGTGAGACTGGGGCGCAGCCGTATGTGGGGTGGATTGATAAACACTTCTTTTAGAAGCTTTGAGACATGGTCAGAATCTCAGTTTCTTCTGTTTGCAAGACGAGAATGGCAATTAGCATGCATTGAGTCTTGACCGCCCACAGACAATCCTGGCTTATACTAACTCACAAGAATATTAATACATCGAAGGCCAACAGATCCACTGGCTCGTTTTATTAGCTTCCAGTTCTCAACCAGATCGCCTTCTTCATGTATACAGCCCACACATTGGGGGTTTCAACGCTTCAACCAAATGTTTCCCAACTATCATAGCCATCCTCTAAGGGACACTATTCCTCCAGAACGTACACATATTTACCCCTCTGTCTAACAGTCTACTTAATAACTCATCCACATGCACCGGCGTTACGTTCCCTATATTCGCTTGAACCTCAGCCCATGTCCACACTCACCTACGGATAGAAATTCCCTGTTTCGTATTCTCATCCTTCAGCCGCTCTGTTGCCTCATCACCGCCCTCCCCCAATCCTGCAGCCCTTCTTGTATAAAGGACGTCAACCAGCTGGCTCATTCCGTGCAGCGAAATGACAATCCGGTGGATGTTCTTCTCTACACCATCGAGAAGAGAAATAATGCGCTTGTGCGTCTCCCCCAGAACTTGAGTGTCCGTAATCCCTCTGACGCGTCGCACCTCCTCTACTGCCATGAGTACCGCATTCACCACCCTAATCCAGTTTTGGTACAGTAGTTGTGCATTGTAAGGTGTGTTTGTCTCGTAGACACCCGCCAGCCGCGCCACAGCCTGTTGGCCAACCTTCACACCGTCCTTGTGTGTCGTAGCGTGCCGTAGGCCATATGGAAGCATGTGGTACTTCAGGCCGATAATGCGGTGCTGCGTCTCATGCTCATCCAGGTCGTGGAGAAGAAGGCGGCCGCGAGTTTCGGACCAGAGAAGCCAGTCTTGATAAAGGGATATGTGATATGCGGGAGGCAACGAAGGCTCTAAGTATTGAGGACTATATTTTGGAAGACTAGCAAGCCATTTATTGATATACCACTCCCTGTTCGCGAGATTTGGAAGGACTTCGAAGCTTCCGGTGAGAACTCTCATGTGATGGGGGCCTAGAGGTATATCAGGGAGAATATCTGGGACTACGTCTTGAAGTTGGTCGCGAAATTCGGCACGCATATGGGCAGAAATTGCAGGCAGAAATTCTGGGGGGTGAACAAAGCCTGCGTTGGTCACTTTTCATATGTCAGACTTGTGGAGACAGTATGTTGTGTCGCAAACGTACTTTTGGGACATCGTCTATTGGTAGCAAACTCCACACTAACAGCCATCCCCATGAAATTTCTGCCGTTGAGGACATTCCGAGCCTTCTCGTTTTCTTCCCGTGATGCCATATAAGCCCAACCTTTTTCGTACGCCATGCCGTTGGGTGCGTTCGTGCTGTGCAAGAAGTCGACCACGTCAAACCCGCGAAAGAACTCGTCACGGACTTGATCATCCGAGGCGCCAGCTGGCATATTCTTCAAGTACAAAACTTTATCGAAGGGGTTTGAAGTATTCTGGACGTTCTTCTGGTTGGCATGTTCTATTCTAGCCTTTTCAGACGTGGAAAAGCGGTTTCTGGTGATTTTGGACTCCATACCGTTCGTTAGCGCTCGCGAGACTGCGTTCTCGATGATCTTGGATCGAATCTGCCGGTTAAGAAATGCAGCCTTCCACTCTTCCTTCTTATTAGTCGTGGGTGCAGTGGCAACAACTTTTGGCCTCGAGTCGCTAGTATATGGAGACGAGATTGATCCACCAACGAGTTTACTCGATGTTCCAGTCGTAGTAGAGAGAATGGGTTTATCTTTTTTTGTATTCTTCCTTGGACAAGTGTCAACGCCATGGCCGAATCGTCCACAAACGCTGCACTTTAAGCGCAAACTCCTTTTCTGCTGGATATGTACCACTGGCTCGCTAATGATGTGCTCCGATTTCCTAGTTATGACATGTGCGCCTGCCAACATCTTTTTGAAAGGGTTCTCAGGCATCGCCGGGTGGGAGGTCCTACGTCTAGCGGGATGTTGGGGTAGGTTGGCGCCTTGCTGAATAGTAGCGGTGACGATTGTGACCGCTACAGGCTCTGTATCACCACCTATAGTATCATGCGCGGATGGTCTGAAGGGAGCTAGGTCTCTCTGATTGCCGCGACCGACAGTGCGCTACGACGGCGCAGGATCGTTGTCCATAATGACGAAATTGGCGGTTGTGTTGTTTGTGAACGCGGAGAGGAGTGACGGTGGTGGTGGTTCGCACGAAAGGTGCTGAGCAAAAGAAGAATGGTAAGGTGAAAGGGTTTGATCATGTAGCTGCGGGTAATTTTCTTGAGGAAAGTGAAAGATATCAAATTGTCGTTGATCAGATGACTCAGCTTGGCGTGAGATGCGTTTACTCAAGACTGGAGACAGATGGCTGAATCTGAAAGTATTGTGTGAAGAAAAGATAATAGAACGGCAAAAATCACTTAAAAACTAGATAGAGATAACGGCAGTAATGTAATGTTGTGGAAACTCATGTGTCAATTTTTTTTTTTCAGACAATGTTGCTGACCATCGCCTTTGTATGACATAGGGCATAGCCTTAGAAACTGATGTACTCTGAACTAGCTGAGTCCTCTTAAAATTATATTGAATTACACGAATATCACAAAGACACATAAGGGTTGGATCTTAAACTTTGAAGCATTATATACGCAAGTGTACAAAACTGAACACTTAACTTATCAGCAACAAGAGGTGGTGAAATTGTCATCATCTCGACAACCGGGCGTTACCTAGTGCAGAAGGTCTGAACACTTTGAGGAGTCTCGTTGCCCATACTCCACCCCATATTTTAAGACACGTTTATTCATTTCTCTGTTGGTAGAGCCGGCTCTGTTGATGTAACGTAGTTTCTTTCAGCCCTACTGGGTTTTGATTTTCGTGGAAGCGTCAAGATCCAGTGAGTCGATGACCTTAGCGGGAATATTCATCATTCGCTTCACCTAGGCTGTGAGCTTGGAAACCACGGCGAAGGCCCAGCTCGACTATTCGAAGAGGCATTTATCATCCGATGAGGAGTCTGGGGAGCGAGACCATTGAAGCGTGCCTGTAGCTGCCGAAGAGAATTGTTCATCTGCTCGGCGTGCGCTCGTAATGGAGTACGACCAGCAGTCTCTCTAGCAGCACCGCGAGCTCTAACTCTAAGCCATCTAAGCTCTTCAACGCGGAAGGCGAGCTCGTTCTCAAAATCCCGACGTTCTTCCGTCTCGTTCGATTGTTGAGGTGTATGACGCATCGCCAGGAAACGTTCGACTAGATCCTCGAGATATGTCATCTGGTCGCTCAGGTCTAACCCTAGAGTCGAAACTGGGAGGACGCCAGGAGGAGGAGTGATTGGGAGCCACGATGGTGCAGCAGTAAGTGGGGTCTGGTTCAATGTAGTAGCAGCTGCATCTCTCTCCCTCTGATCTAGTTTTTCCATGCACTCTTCAAGTTCATGCACTAGTTCAATCTGCATCGGCATCGGCATTCGACGGCTCTCAATGCGGAGCCTCTCTTGAAGGTACCCGATCCGGCTCCGAAGAGTGATCATCTCCTCGTCGTGGGTTACCTCAACCTCAACCTCGGCTATCGGCGTCAAGCCAGCATTTGGATCAGAGCTAGACCAACGAGGGCCCCGGTTATTCTGTCGCATTTCGTTAGGAGGCTGTGTCAGAATCATGCCCCAGTCACGTTGGTTATCAGCTCTACGGTTAGCGACGGTACGATTAAAACGCCGAGGAAAAGACTGACCAGATTCGAAGTGACTAGGTTCGCCAAAGGTGTTGTTGCGACGAGATGTGCGAGGTCGACTAAAACTGTTGGTAGTTAGACCAAGACCAAGAACCGGTCCATCTTCTTGCTGAAGGGAATCGTGGTGAGTCTGGAACAGATCCGGATCTCCAAAAGCGTTGATCCTACCAGGGGTACGACGACGAGGCTCACCATAGTGACGAACAACTCGAGTATTATCGTGCTCGAGTAAGCGGCGGACTAGTATTTGTCCATCGTCGATCAAACGAGTTGCTGTAGACCTGATAATACCGATACCAGTTATAGGAGCGACGGAAGCGGTAGGAGGTGTAGGACGAGAAGATGGGTCCCAGGTAGAAGTAGAGCTAGCTGCGGGTGGGCGGACGCGGGGTTGATTGAAGTTGGTATGCGGGATAGGCATGCTGTTGGTTGATTGGTCGGTGTTGGTAAGGTTGAGTGAGCTGTTCTGTAGCTAGGTTCTGTCTGTTGAGTTGAGAGTTGAAAGGTGGTGGAACAAATTTTATGAGGGAAGAGAAGTTATGGATATTAGCCATGTTATATCTGGACGGAGTTACAGACACACAATGGTATTGTAGTAATTTCACAATGTAAGTGAAAGAAAGATTGAGCGACCATTTCGGGTTCAGTGGGTTCGAACTTGTGTATCAGATCTCCATCTGGATCGTTCTGAGAACATGCAAAAGAGCAATCATTCACAATGTACATATTTAGGAAAAACCCAAATCATCATACAATATGTAAGTTCTACAGCATGAATGTAGTTCAGATGGTAGGAAACAAAGCTCTGATACTTGAAAGGACAAAGACTTCTTCAACACTCACAATTACGCTCCTGATAGCCGACATCACGTTGATGATGTGCACAAAGGTCAAACGCATGTAGGAGTGTTCTCTATTATCTAGTTTGTTTGTATAGCGCGCTCACAATCTTGATACATACTGAGATCCCCACGAACCTTCGCCAAATTACAATGTCCTCCCAGCAAACAACCAATAACATCATGGGTCCCAGCTCCCGACTCACTAAGTCCCTAGACGAGAGCCCCCGACGTATGAACGTCCCACGAGTCTGTCTGGCCATTCATCGGAATGTACCCGTGAACAAACTTGCTCAAGTTAAAGAAGACATTGAACACTACCAAAGCGTTAGGGGTCTGGATCCATGCATGGCCGAAGCGGTAGAATTTTGTCGGTTTTTATTTAGTGAAGGTTAATTGATCACAGCTAACAGCTGTCTAGTCTTAATTCACTCTAAGTCAGTAACGATTAGGGAATTATCCACTTGGAGGGGTACGTCGGCACAGAATATCTGTGCACAAGCTGTTGAGGAAGGTAACCACCTTTTGTGGTCTTTGAGCGGTCTGTATAGAGCTGGACTCTCGTCTTTGCTGGAGGTCAATAACTGGGTATACGTCCACGAACTACAGTCGTAACCGAGACACGTTAAACGCCCTCATGGAATGAACCCCTCTTAGACAAACCTGATCCTTTTTGGGATGTAGGCTAGAATAGGACTCATGTAAACAAGTAATGCGGCACGATAAAGCGTCTTCTGTGATCTTTAGGGGGGTTGCACAAAGCTCATCCCGCTCCAACACCCTAAGCCAGATATAGGATAAGTGTCGAAACGATTCGCATTAGATACAGAACGAAGACGCTCACACTTTCCCAGATGACCAAAGTCCTATGTGGTGCTCAGTGCGAAGAAGAATAATACAACATCTCCCTCAATTCCTCATCCTCATACCGGCCCGTCCGTACAACGACCGTCTCATCCGATCCATACCCACTGTCCCTGATTTCTGCGCTCGAGCGAGGTAGCACATATCGATATTCCATGTGCGGAGTATTGCGTGGCGTATTTTGGCTCTCGTGGTGAGCAAAATCTGTATAATTTTCCCACCGTGCATCCCCTTGGGGATGCCCATGTCCGACCCCAATTGGCATTGAGCGAGAGTCTAGAGGGTAAGGGTGTACATGTCTTACAGGCAAGGCATCGGTCCTGTAGCGGTAAGTCGGGGTAGGGTTGGTCGAGTGAGTGTATTCCGAGCTCGTGTCATCGGTAAATTGGTCTTCGAAGGGTCGGAGCGCGTCGGCAATGATGGTCTTCTTTGCCTTGCCAGCTTGTCGGACCATCTCGGTTTCTGGGAGCGATTTAAGCCAGTACCATAGTGCGCGATCCCGCTCAGGTTGGTGAGAGGGGCGTGTCCTGAATTGGTCCGATGCCATCCTTTCAAGAAACTGGACACAAGAGTGAAGCGTGTTCAATTCATGCCTCGTAGAACGTACAAGTGTTTCGGCACCCTCAAGTAGCGGTACCAGGGCTGATCGAGAGATTGGTCTCAAGTCCGGAATGTCCATTAACCTCAATGCGATCTCGATCGTGTCCTCCAGATCAGTCTATGGCTGGAAGAAGTCTCTACTCTCTAGCGGAACATCGGAATGGAAGGCTTGGATGGCCGTGTGGTAAATATTCGAGGGCACCTCCTGGCTGATGTGTGTGTACCAAGCACCGGCACTGTAGTATCTACAGCCCAGGTCGCGATATTCGTCTTCAAAACGCATTAAAGATGTTGCGAGACCCTCAATCCAGACCCTCAATTCATATATATCCTTGTGTAATCTGCTGAATCGGCGCTGTGAAGTCCGGAACAGCTGAGCCCCGCGTTGGGCTTGTTGCTCGCGGATGAACTGTTCTGCGTCGATGTGGCGAATAACGATATCGCTGCGATCGCCCGGTACGTGACAGGGGAGATGGCCCCTCTTGTTCAGTGGGAGGGCGTCGGCTGCAGCACAGTATTGGATTCGCGTCGTGCGGTAGTCGCCATATTCGACGAGGTCGCGGTAGTAGATGCACATGCTAGCGAGAGGTGGTAGAGTAATGCTGTCCAATAGCGAATGGAGTAGATGAAGGTAGTGGGCAGGACAAAGTGCTGGCCAGCGATCGAGGATTAACTAGGCCATGCTGCTGTCGTGCCTGCCATGTTGACGTAGCCCTTCGGCCAGACACAGTAGCGCTTCACAAGGCTCGATTGATCCTCTTGCCATTGGCTTGAAGCGCGTAGGAGCTGATAACAAGAAGTGTCGATGGCTGAAGAGGATCTGAGTTGCTCGTGTGCCACGAGCTAGCGTTCATCTGGGCTAGCGCTCTTTCTACGTGTCGTGTTCCTTTTCCGTCTTCTCTATGCCGTCGCGACACTATCAACATCACATCGCTTGATCATTCGTTCTCCTCTCCCTGCTCTGGCTGTTTCAAGGTTATGGTAGCTGTTGACGAGCCGGCGAAGACCGACATTCACGGCCAGAAGCCCAACAAGATGGGTGGGCCGTCCGCACTGTGTTCTTATTACTGCGCTCTTCGACAGCCTTGTCTCCATCAGCCGTCACAGGATGCGATGCGGCCCAGCTGGGTAGAAGGATCTTCCTGGGATGCGAAGGCTTCAGATCGCGATGGTGGATATCGTGACAGCTCACCGACAGCGAGAGATGGGCCCGTGACACTGCCAGAGCTGAGGGAGAGGCAGAGGAGGCAGCGCGTGCGAGGATAGCTGAAGCTACCTTCCCCATACTTCGAATCCCCGGATTGTCGTCGCTTTCCCCGCATTTGTTCTGAGACATCAGCTTCTCGGTTTTCCAGCTCTTTCTTTCTCCGTTTTCTTTCGCGTCCAACCTAGCTTCGTGGTAATCATCGTTCTTTCTTCTGTCGTCGGTCCATCCAGTCCGGGTCTGCCATGTGGACGGCCAAGAGGAGGAAAGAACAAGAAAGAGAGGTATCATTTCCCGGCCATGATTGTATCGCGCGCTAATGCCAAGTTCGCGTCGTTGTTTTGGCTGCCACGAGAACCCGCCGCGTGGCTCCGCTTTATTTCTTGCATCGGGGACCGGCTCTGGGTGGTGCGAGAAGGCGAAGTGTGATTGGCTGTGTACCCTGCATTTAATGACCTCGCGCCACCATCACCACGCGCCGTTTTGATTGACGCCATGGCATTGTGACATCAGTAGTCGCGGCCCTGGGAACAATTCAAAACAACATCAACACCAATGCGAAGAACCCTCCCGTTCTGCGCTCCAAGAACCTTGCTCGCAATATACTTATATACCTCGAGTCGCGCAATGTTTTGAGTGTCCCGAACTCTCCTACACCCTCCGCTCATTGCATATCGTTACCCCTGTACATATTAATTCCCGTCTCAACAGCCATCACCCCAACCTCATCCCATCATGTCGAACTTTGTCAAGAAGTTCCTTGCGAAGCGCAAAGCACGCAAGTCTGCTCCTCCTCCCGAAGCCGCTACAAGTGCACCACCTCCACCGCAAAGCGAGAAGCGCACCGCTGCCCAGCAACAGCAAGTTCTAGCAGCTGCTCCTGCTGGGAGTCTAAATGTTGCCCTGCAGAACAGAACTTCATCAAGCAATGTCTACGCCTACATCACTGGCCTCGCCCTCAATAACAACAATGCCGCCATTTTCATCCAATCCGATGCGCGGACTGTGTACTTCCCTAAGTCTCCATCAAAGACAGGTTCCCCACTTGAAGTAGATTGTGCAATTTCCCTCGGTGCTCCAGGAAACACTGTCACTGCTGTTATCCCCAAAATGGCAGGCGGTCGCATTTGGTTTTCCGTTGACGGAAAACTCACCTTCTTACTCAACCCCGGCCCAGCGAGGGTCGAGCCGAGTGTCACGAATCCGAGTGATCCAAATGTGAACGTGAACTGGACCTTCTGCGAGTTCACATACAATGACTCGCAGCTTTTTGCAAATATCAGCTACGTCGATTTCATCAGCGTTCCTATTGGGATCTCTCTAGCTGGGGCGTCGGGTACTCAGACAGTTCCTGGTATGGGCTCCAACGGCTTCAACACCGTCGTCTCTGAACTTCGCGCTCAAGCAGCCCGCGACAAGCGACCTTGGGACCAGCTCATCTACTCGTTCAACGGGAAACCTCTTCGCGCTCTCAGCCCAAATAACCTCCTTGTCGGGAACGCCAATGTCTGGAGCGACTACTGGAACGCCTATGTCCAGCAAGTCTGGCAGAAGTTTGCGAGCCAAGATCTAACAGTCAACACGCAAGCCGCAGCTGGGAACCTCACCGGTCGCATCACCAACAACCAGCTCTCCCTTGGCGAAGCCGGCACTTTCTCTGCTCCTTCCGCACAAGACATCTTCTCGTGTTCCACGGGTCCCTTTGCAACTGGCTCAAACCAAGCACGCAATGCAGTTATCCCGCGACTGGCAGCTGCGTTCAACAGGAGCACGTTGCTTGACACGAATCAGTTCCCGAACGGGAGTAAGCCGGCTGATTACTATAAAAACGCGACAACGAATCATTACGCGAGGATCGTGCATCAGGTGCAGAGAGATGGGCGCGGGTATGCGTTTCCGTACGATGATGTAGTGCCTGATGGGGGTGCGGACGTAGCGGGGACGGTGTTTGATGGGAACCCAACGCTGTTTACTGTTTCTGTTGGTGGAGGCTAGGGACTTCCAGCTTCGAAGCTGGCACAGATTAGGGGTGGGATAAGTAGTGGGTGCGGGTGCATGTGAGCTAAGCACTTAGATCGCATCCAGTCGTGATTTCTTGTCTATATTTGCCCTTAGAGTATATACTTCATCCATTATATTCTGTTCAACTCATACATTCAGGTATGCTTGTTACATTCCCTCGCACGGTGAACTGCTGAATGCCCCGGGTTGCCATCTTCTATTCTTTCCTCCTTCGGCCTCTTTCACTTCGAACCAAAGTATCGCGAGCAGTTCGACTGATGACCCGCAGCCCATCAGAGGAAAAGCCTGTATCAAGATAACGTCGCCACCTTACAGGGCGACCAAAAACTTTTTTATTTTATGAAGGCGCAGTATAGAAACCGCAGAGGGAGACTTAGGTCGATGCTTTCGTTGCGCACAGTCATAGGAATACACCTTATAAAAGTAAGTATTCAATAATCTATAGCGAGACACACGCTTACGTTTCAGTTCTTTGTTTCTATAAGCAACAGTGTTGAAATCAGACACCACGTAACTTGCTGTAGCGATCAATCATGCGAATGCCTCCCACAAAAGGATCTCATAGAACCAGGAGGGTCTGATCTTCAGTATCAGTGCAAACCAGTACCACCAGATACTATTCCACCTATGTTGCCTGACTACCTTTTGCATCTTTTCAACTCTCCCCTTTGTATAGACCTCAGCGAGAAGGAGGTGTTTGGGCAGCTTCCCAAGCGCACAAAAGGGGAACTGACTGCGAAGGCCAATCAACGTGCTAAAGGTTGGGGAATCTTCCTTGAGGGATGGGATCTTGTGAAGATTGCATGGTTGTATTTTCTTGTAATAGTTCTTGGCAGCTTGCTCTTTGCTGTAATCTGGGCAGTTTACCAAAAGGATGTTCAAAGTGCCTTCGGAATTTCAGCATAGTGGGTAACGATAGGTGGTAGTACTTTGGCTCTTTTTGCTATTAGTTCTAGTAGAGCACAACCACATGCTGAAATAATTAGAGCTTTAGTTAGTACTAAACTATATTACTTATGCTTTTTATAGTGCAAAATGTCTTCAATAACAACTTCTAAGAAATAGTAACGTTCTACTTTAGAATTTTCGGTGCAATACATTTCATACCTTAAAAGCTCGTGGCAGCTGTTGCTAGAACTGTACTTTATGTAAGCCATCAACTGTACCTAAGATAAAACGCTGTGTAGGCAACTATATACACAGTTACCTTATATGTTTATCTACTTCAATTGTACCAACTGTTCAATGAATACCTTCCTTTTTGTCTCTTATTAATATGGCCATATACGTAAGCCCTATGGGCTCTGTACCCAGCACACGACCACTCCATGTATGACGATGAACCAAGAGGGAACACTCCACAATGAATTAGGAGGTTTATGTTTAATAGTTGGGATGTCATTTTTCTCGACAGTTTAATACGGTTGAAAGTGTGGATGAACTAATCAACCTGAACGCGGTTAACACGAAATGATGTTAATTAAAGTCGTTTCCTTCAAATATAGGGATGACAGTAACAATGATGATACCGGGGATCGCAATCTGGCAGGACTTTCGACATGGTAATATGAGCCGAGTTCGTAACAGGCCAAGTGTATAAATCATTAGTCCGAATCTTGTTAGCTGGCAAGATGCCCATGATGTGTATGTTATTCGTAAATTATTTCTATCATGTCGTGAGATAAGTAAGCCACACTGATCAAAGAAGCATAATTAAGAGTTATGGTACCTGACACAGTATTTAGTGGCGGTGGAGCAACGTTAGACTATGAGAGCCGAGCGCCGCATCGATGGCCTGCTAGGTATGAGGCTGAATCTGCGTAAGGACACTTATTCCCAAAAGCGGAAGAAATGTGTCGTAGTTTCGTATGATCTTGTACCGTCTTTCAGCTGACCAGGACCATTTGCTGTATTCGTACTTCGCATCCAAGAAATTCCTTCACTCTTCCGCCAGGTTGAAACTAGTGGGATATTTCTGGTCCTCAACGTCTATATAAGTCTCGACCCTTTGGATGGGTACATATAAGACCTAAAAGTAGGAATTCTCCTTCTACCCCTTCTTATCGATCTTCACCAATAACTATGAAACTTTTGATGTTGACCGTCCGTCACGCTTCCTTATCTCTAACGGTCATAGTTTCAGTACTGAGCTCAGTTGTAGCTATCTGCCATGAAGACAACGTCTATCGTGGGGTCGTGCATCGCGGATATGTAAGCTTTTGCTCCACATACCTGGCAATATCATACAGTGGGATTATTTCCAACGAACCGACGTACTTGACAACTTATCCACCTTCTCGAGTTTCGAGTGCATGCTCTTGTGTGCTCTCACGCATGACAAGCCCTAACTCGGCATCAGTCACAGCCTCTGTGTCGTTTACTTCACCAACATCGACTACGGCCACAGATGGTTCTACTACGGCAGTATCAACTTCGTCTTCAGTACTTACCAGTCTGACCACTTCTTTGGAATCGTATCCCAAACCTACATTATCGTAAGTCTCCACCAAGTTAATCCAATGCTGCTTCCAACTCTGATAATTCGAGCAAGATCGATGGATGTGCCTATCTTTTCACTAAGTTCAACCGTATCACCATTCACCGGCGTTCATGTAGCCATGAGATACAATGTGTCAAAATGTTATATGCTCCCGACTCCAATCGACAATCCATACTTGGACCATATGCCAATCCCTACAAACAGATTGAACGAAAGTTCTCCGATAACGTACTTTCATTACTCCCGTTGGACGTGGAAGATACCATACTTGACCGTGCGCAATCCAGAGAATGATTCGTTCATCATTGATGCCTCCAATTCAACTGCCTTGGGCATCATCGGACCTCGTGGGAGTTGGGTTTTCATTGATGGAGACGGTATGAGCCTCGAAACGAAAGACTGTACCTTCGTCCTCGACATTCGTATCGACAACTTTGGCGATCAAATCGCTGATCAGGTCAAGATTCTTCCCAACAATATAGATTCCCGCGCGCCTTCCCTCTTCCGCCGTGGACAGGCTCCTTGTGAGAATTCTATCAAAGACTTTGTCGATGGTATTCCAGGGGGCATCCCCGGACTCAAGCCTGTTTTACCCCCAATCCCATCGCCAAATTGGAGCAACGCTTTTAGGGTGATTGTACCGTTCATTCGTGAGTTGCTAAAGCAGGGCGCAATACGGCAGGCATTTCTTGCTACTAGATGGCTTTGGCCTGGACTGATCGCTGTACTGTTTATTATCATGAACATCGTTGCAGGTATAAAAGCTGTTATTTTTTTCGCTTTTTGGGTTTGCTGCAAGTTTCATGGTGCTTGTTGAACACAAATAAAGGGTTGATGCGAAGAATTCAAAGATGTTTACCGTTAAGAATGCAAGGCTCCCCTGCAGTTTACGAAATTTGATTCCGTTCAATAATCTATCGCAATTCGTTATCATCGCGAGACGGGTCTAGTATAACAGTTGAAAACATTACTAAGAAGCTCTTGAAAGTCGTTTAGATACATGTGCAGTTTAGCTACGAAAGTAAATAGGGTTAGCTCGTTTTAAACTCGCAGCAGGATTTTTCATAGGCCTGTTTCAAGTCAAAGTGTTCCCAGTTACTGTTGCCTAGCTGTTCCACATACTTCGCTACTCTATTTTCCCTTAATTGGGCACACTTACCCAATAAAATCGATGCCCTTACTACGGTTTTATCCCCGCCTACTGTGCGCAAATTCCCAACTCTGTATCCTGCACACAATGCGGACCTCCAGCGCGCTTGTGCCAAAGTTGCAAGCTCTGTAGGCTCTGCAGAAAGTGTTATTCTTTTTGCATAATGCCATGCAAGCATTGGTAAGTGGGGGGGTATAGGGATTATTCTTGTCTAAAGGGAATTTGCGGAAAGAAGAAGAAGGGGTTGGACAAGGAGAAGAGAGAGGGAGTGAGCAGGATGGAAATGGAGATGCTGTCGGCGATTGAGGAGTCGAAAGAGGGGTTTGCTATTTGCTGAAGCAGAACGGTGGGATGATGCGAAGGTTAGGTTAGGTACTTGAGGGTGGTGTTGATGTAAACGAATGTGTGTAAATTTGACATGGATTGGTGGAAGTGCGAATGATGCAATGAAGTAACAGGTATTTTGAACGCTTGTTCCATTTCATTGTTGTGGCATCTTTTGACTAGTATGCGACCTTCTTAAGCCGCTTTCCCAGCCTTAATCAATGCACTCAATGTCGCATTCGTTTTCACAAACGGCTCAAACTCAGGATACTTCGCCACAATGATGTCGCTCACAATCCTCGAAAATACAACACCTCCCCATTCATTCAGATGCGTGTTGTCCCCATCCGCCAAGTTATACTTGATTGCAGCAGCCTTACCAATCGCGTTCACATAGTTCTCTGAGGCGATGTTGAGGTCGGCGTACTTGATTTGGTTGGCATCGGCGACGGAGATAGTGGCAGTGCGCTGTTCAGCAAGATTCTGCACGACTTTAGTGCCGGAAAAGGTGCGGCGGGTCAAAGGTGTGAGTAGGATGGGTGTTGCGCCTGCGGTCTTGACTTCGGCAGCAAACTTTGCGAGGTTGGTCTTGTACTGTTCCAGAGTAACGCCAGAGGTCTCTTTCTGGTCATTGTGTCCAAACTGTGTATCGTCAACACTAAGTAAATTACGTGTCTTGGTTGTAGACCAAATACCTGGATTGTCACATAGACATCATACTTGGCCTTATTTGTACCAATGTCTTTGATCACGTTGGCCCAGTCACCTCCCGCACGAAACGAGGCAGTCGTCGCGCCGCTGTGACCGTAATTGTGCCCTGAAGAGCCCGATGCCACGGTTGTAGAGAGATAAGCGTCACCCCAGCCGCCCTTTGGCGCAGTTGTAGAGTCACCCGATAGAAGCCAGTATATGGGCTTTACGGCGGCAGTGTTAAGGGGGAAGGCGAGGACGAGAGGCAGACCGAGGATAAAGGTAGATAGGTGCATTTTAAAGTAGCTTCGATCAATGAATGGGCGCTAAATGAATTCGTCGATGTCTGATGTCTCCATATGGATGGGCGACGAAAAGAAACATTATATACTTGCCATGTGCTGCAAAGAACCCAAAGTACCACGCTCTAATCTCACCCGAGACGGATAAATTTACACGCAGTTGCACAGGGGACACTGGACTCGAAATATCGAAATAGGACCGTGAAGCAAGACGCACCGACTTTCGAGTTCCTATGTCGTGATCGCTCGACATTCTGGAAGCGATGCGACAACACAAGATCGGATTCCATGAATGAAAGGAGGGCTCGCATAATTTGGGGCATTAAGGCTGGGCAATACATGCGCGGTATTTATTCCGATGCCCATTCTCATGTTGCACTATGTAAACTGTGTTGGAAACGACAGTTGCAGATCTTTGAGGATTTTAGATTGATTAAGGCGGGGAAGCTGTTCGGGCGACCGGGTCAACTCGATAATGTCAGATGTAGGATAGTTCTTTGGAGCCGAAAATTTACTGGTAGATGCGAGAAGATGTTGGTAAGTCGTTCCTTCCTACGAGTTATAGTTATCGAGATGGGAGTCGACGCTAGCATGAAAGACGGAAGTTGGAAGCCGGAACGGACGTGGAAGCCTGGCCCGGCGTCCGTTCCGCGTCTGAGCTTTCAGGCGGCAATCAAACTGAAAAGTTTTGAAACGAAGCATCAAAATGAAATAACGACGACATCGGTGGATCATTAGCAGAACCATACTCCCAATTTCATACATCCAGCAAAATGGCCTTTTCGGACTTTACGTCCACTCTCTCCTCGCTTGTTCCTGGCCTCGCACCCTTTCATCTTCTGTCATTCTCTACGCTTCTGGGAACGCAGTTGTACCAGAGCTTCGTCATGACGAAAGTATGCTTTCAAGCACTTCCTCGCTCAGCATTCACGACACTTCAGAAACGCATCTTCCCAATTTACTTCCAGGGCCAGTCGCTGCTATTGCTCCTGACAGTTATAACATTCCCGGCTCATAGCTTGGTTTCGCTGGTGCAGCGGAAGGGAGATTGGATCCCATTCGCGATCGCGGGTGTGACAGCTGCATTAAACCTGGTTGTGTACGGTCCTCGGACGCAAAAAGCGATGATAGATCGAATACATCAAGGTAAGGTGTTTGCCTTATGGCCTCTGAAAATTTAATGTTGCAACATGTTGTAAGGAGTAAAGTAGAATGGGGCTAATTGAACGACAGAAACACGTGACGCTCTAAAGCCAGATGATGAAAACGAGATCAGTGAGGATATGAGACTTTTAAACCGAGTGTTCTCCAAAGCCCATGCGATGAGCATCCATCTAAACCTGATCACGATCGGCGCGACGCTCTGGTATGGTTGGAGGTTGGCATCAAAATTGAATGTAGACGATGCATAGCGTATGCGCACCTACACATTGTTTTCAGTCCCGGATTCCTGCTCTTAAAATTTGGTCCTAGAAAGAAAGTGATGTCATTTGTTAGGTATTTGTTAAAGTAAGATAGTTGATCGAAGAAGATATCGAGGGAGCTCGGAATCGGATATTTTCGTCCATAATCATAGCCATCCCAGGCTACGCTGCATACGCACTGTTAGCTTGGAATCGTGACATTGAATCCGATATCGAAGCTCGAATGCACTAATATTTCTTTCTTAAAGATAAGTTCGATGGCAGTGTGCTGATGTGAGGAAGGAAGAACCCGTTAAAACGCCAAGGCCCTAGCGCGGTACGGAACTTACGTGGCATCCGCTCCGTGCCTCATTCTCGCCCTCACAACTTCTCCGCGCCCACATTTCAAATCACGGCAATGGAAGATATCGAGAACCCGTCCGCCGAAAGGACCGCTGCCACACGAACATCTCAAGCCTGCCAGCGCTGCCGAAGTCTCAAGACGCGATGTCTACCTAGCCAGCAGCCAGGCACGTGCCAGAGGTAACCTTAATGAGTTGAGTCCCATTCGAATTCCATGCTGATATGGCAACAGATGCTCGACATCGAAAAGGGATTGTATTTGGGCTGAGGCAACGCGTAAAACTAAGCGACTACGCGGACCATCGTAAAGACGCCACAAATGCAATATAGCACTCAGAACCTATCTGACCAACTATATAGACGAATTGCTCAGGTTGAGCAGAAGATTGATGGCATCTTTGCTAGTCTCGTGAATCCAGACAACCCAAGGCCAAACCCGTTGTCGACGGAGCCATCACCAGGAACCAGGAACAATTCCACGTCGAGCGGGCCTTCATCAGAAAGAACGGTCCACCCTGGGAGCTGGCTTCCTTTCCCATCTTCCTTCTCCCAAGAACCTTCGCGGCCCGATGTGGACGCTGAAATCTCCGAGCGAGATGCCGAACCCACAGATCAGTATCTTGATAAGCTCCGTGAGATTCACAGCTTTGGCGACGACATGGATGTGAGTCGACCGCCAGACGGCATTTTCGTATCGAATGCCTACCGCGAACCAAAGGTTGATTCTGAAATGGTTAATTGTCTCCTTGCCAACGGCGAGGCTGAAATTTTATTGGCCGAGTATCGATCGATGTCCCAGTTCTTTCCATTTGTCCCGGTTGATGCAGACCTCAGCATGCAAGAGCTCAGCGTCACTAAGCCTATGTTGTTTCTTGCTATCCTGACCGCTGCCTCATGGAAAGACCACAAAAGACAGATGGCACTTGATGTTCAGTATCGAACCGAGCTAGCGAAGCGCACTATTGTACAGCCGCGCAGGACACTCTCACTATTACAGGGTCTTCTTGTCTATCTCTCATGGTGAGACCGCTTGCAGCATGGCGTTTCATAAGCTAATGGAACAAGGTATCACTTCGTGTTCAGCCACAAAACGCAGCAGATCTTCTTTTTGCAGCAATTGGCGATTGGCTTGGCTCTCGACATGGGACTCCATCAGAAGATGAAGAGATCACCGATCGAGATGCCAGGGCGTCCAAAGCCCAAGCAACCATCACATAAAGAGCAAAGGCAGCGACAACGAACCTACCTTGGCTGCTACTTCTTGTCTTCGATGATTGCGGGCGGTCTCCAGAAGCCTAATTTGCTAAAGTACAGTGACTACATGGGCGAGTGCGCTAAATGCCTGCGCGAAGATGCCGAGTACACGTCAGATTGTATCATAAACCATCTGATATCACTGCGACGCATTGATGACCAGATACACGACGCCTTTTACTCTGAGGAGACACTAGATCTGCCCATTACGGATTCACGGATCTTGATGAACTTAAGGTTCATGGAAACCCAAATGCAGGAATGGAAACGCGAAAGCTACCCCGACGAGTTCCAGCAACGTAGGTCATGATGACCATCTGTACAGGAGCAGCTGACAAGTCATCATAGCACTCGATCTCTCGTTCTCTTTCACCGAGATGCAGCTTCATAGCGTGGGACTTCGTACAATTCCTCCGTCTTTCCAACCATCAACAGCGAATGCTAATCAACTAAATGCACTTTTATCCTCACTCGAAGCGGGAAAGCGCTTTCTTGACTTACTAATGGCTTTTCCAATTTCAGACTACCACCTCATCTCATTCTCAGAATGGATGAGATTGCCATACGTCGTGATGACTATGGCCCGACTCAGTATACTCAGCGATTCTCATACTGCTGCACAGTGGGATGTCAAAGCTGCGCAGGACCGTGTGCGGCTCGATCTATACCTTGAATCGCTATGCTACCGAATGCAAGGTCTGTCAACTTTCAACAAGCCGAAGCAACCACATCCGGACTTTTGGTGGGCTATGCGGATGATCATGGATCTGACGAGGTCTTGGTATTGTCGGAAGATACAGCCTAAAAAGATACCACCAAGTCAGCCTACGCCTTCCAGTCTTCCTACACCTGACACCTTGCACAACTTCGATCATGGCATAGGCCAGACAGCACCGATGAGTGGATCTGTAGAATGTCCATGGCCTGCCATGGGAAGCATGCCAATGGGCACTTTCGCCGAAGTCCCCGGTACTAGCAATCCTGATGCATTTGCCTTTATGCGGAGCACGGAATTTGATATGGAACAGTTCCTTGACGTCGGCATCTGGGGAAGCGAGACGTATGAGGGCATGGGATTTGGGGGTGGCGGGATGAGATTCTGAACCAAACGAGTTCCGCATTATGCCAAGAAGGATTTGCAGACAGTAGAAGAGAAGAACTATGTATATGCGCGACCCCAGCAATGTCAAGACTGCGAACATTCCAGAGAACAACCAGACCTTAACACAAAAGCGAAGTCTAGATTAACTCTCATTCTTCTTCAAATACAATCCAATCCTTTCACGAACCTTCAGCGCAAGACAATCTTCACAAAATCCGATTATATCCCCAGTGTCATCCCGCCTCCATAGTTTAGTCATAGCATCAGTCACCATCTGCCTCACATTCACACCCGGTACCTTCGTCACGATGATTGACTATTATTTACAGCATGAAAACCACCTGGGTCGGTGTGCGCAAACGTGTTGTACCTCTGAGCGAGACACGTTTCGCAAATAACTACACTATCCAGAATCCCGGACCATGATAACCACACTCTCTTGACCATTCTCCTAATCAGCACGATGATTTCCCTCTATTTAAATACGAACAATTCAACAGCGGCAAAACCTTTCTATGACTCGCAGGCTTCGCGTGCAACCTCACGTCGGGCTACGTGCATAGACTATCTATCCCGCCTCTTTTCTTCGTTAACAACAACCAAATCTTCAATGTTTACCGACTCTCCCCCGCATTTGCAAAGTCATTCTCTATTTGTCGCATAACCACCAGGACAAGCCCCACCTCCGCGTCTTTCACAATGAATCTTGACAAGAACACGCAGATGAAAGAGCCGCAGATGTGGAGCGCGATGTAGATAGAAGACGTCGCCGTCAAATGGAACACTGACACAAAATAGCCGGACTAGAAATATGGGACATTGTGCAGGACATGTATGAGTAATATCAACTTTGAGTGGGAGTTCGGCCTGCCATTCTATTTGATGTTGATAAGTAAACTTCCTGAAGATCGGCTGCTGAACATTATCGACTTTGCCAGCATCGAGTGATACCGTTCAGAAAACATGCAAGCTCTTCCACTAGCGTACCACAAACTCCATAGTACCGCTGAGAAGGTTCTCTATAGTACCTTTACTTCACCCGGGAGATAGGGTCTTTTGTCATTATTTTCCATGACATTCACCGCTAAATCATCTCCCGGGAGCTGGTCACGCGTCTCGATCTCGGTGTAGTGAACCGAGAGGTCCCCGTATCTATCCCCCATCCCATCCCGGGTATGCATTTCTATAACATGTCTGTGCCGCTGACTAGTATTGCCCACATGCTGTTCACGTTTACTACAAACTCACAGCAACTGTACCTCAAATTTTGCAACAGCCCGTGGCGCAACGACAAGCATTGCATGTGCTCACCTATTTCTTGGTTTCTTGCTGGACGTTTGAATCTCGACACGGACTTGAGCATTATGCCCTGGATTCAGAAACCTGAAGAGACTCACCTGGGTGAGGAGTTCTCGTGGGTTATGTGAAACTCAGTTGCGGTTGCATCATTTAGGGGGATAATCGGCCGCATCAGGTCTCAAACCTGCGGCACTTCTTTATGCACGGTACACAACAGTTCTTGCGGACCTACTGATCCGGGGGGATCAATCAGAAGCGTTCATCGAAATGTACATTGGAACTGTGGATACTTGCCGATTCGCGATCAAGGGATGCAGCCTTCAATTGCTTTCGACATGAAGGCTAGACAAATAATACAATCCATGACATATGGGGATAACTATGAGTTGTAAAAGTGAACTCGATATGTCATACTGTAGCACCCGAGCCACATTAAATATTAAATTGAGTAGGTATCGTCAACAAAACTAGCCACATCAATCTACACATCTCTCACTAGCACTAGGCTTTCATGGCGTCTTTCTTCCAACCCGTCACTTTCATCGCTGCCCATTGTCGTCTCCGTCCCATCAGTCTTGATGACCAAATCATGAAAATCGACATCGCTAATGAACTTCCTTGGCGGTGCCCTAACCCTTTGCACCTCACCATGAGCAGGCTGCGTCTCAACAGTCTCACCCTTCGCACCGAAGACTCTATGAAATGCATCGCCGATCTTTCTAAACGGAGTTTGATTGCGTGTGTGCTTGAAGAATCTTGGTATCACTGGTGCGCTGGCAGCCACAAATCCACAGGTGAGTTCAGGCTCGGTCCAGATTCCCATCAGACCCATATGGTAGCTTACATCGTGAGAACGGTAGAGGAGTATAGTGTAGTATAGACGGACTATCGAGGAGACACATGCACTGACCTTTTGTTAGCCTTGAACTTGATATACTAGAGGATAGAATGGATGACTTACAAAGCACCAAGTAAGAACAGTCCACTCAGGCCCCACTTCCTCTTCGTTCTCATGGTCTCCAGTCCCCAAATCGCACGTTGCGGCAATATCAGCACACAGATATCAGATACGCTGTTAAACGCAGCTGATATGTAGTGTAGTGAGAGCCGATCAAGACACTTTCCCTTGATGGTGACGTCCCATATCGCTTCCATTGGGACACATGAGAAAGATTCGACGAAAATGACGGTAGTGTAAAAGGTGGTGTTAGCAAAGAGAAGGAAACAGCAGGCCCAAAATGTGAGGTCTCGGACACCGGGTGGGACAAAGACGCGTAGACATTGGAAGATGATGGCTGCTTTGAGGGGTATGATGGAGAGGGCGTACATGATCTCGGCATAGTGGAAGAGCTGAACGTTGTTAGTTTGACTGAAGGAGAATAAGCCTGATAATTATTCTAGAGAATGAAAAGGTGCGTACCTTGAGACCATGGATGAGATCTTTGACTTTGAGATTCCATTGATGTACCCCGGTCGGGAGAAGATGAATCTTGAAAACATAGGTGTGGAAAGCTCCAACATATATCAGCTAGAAGCACGGTAAGCTGGAGTCCGACAACCAGGTTTCAGAGCTCTTACCCATGCAAGAAAGATCGTATCTGCAAGACGGTTAACCCAAGTTTGAATATCACAGATCACGTGCGCTCACAATCTTCTAAAACCGGCTTCCTTACGATTTTAACCTTAGTGTACAATCTTATCCAGACCACAATCGTGCTAATCAGCAGTAACGTAATCGTGAGCGGGTCGTTCCGCAGATTTGGTGGGTCCACAAAGTTTGGGATGACACCCTGCGGTGGCTTGAAGGCTGGCTGCTCCAAGATAAAATTGTGGATCTGTTCAGGCGTCATAGCAGAGGCTCGTTGCGTGAGATCCCAACCCATTGTTCGTAAAAATTGAAGTGCGGGTCAAGATACGAAAAGTACTTCCAAGATTCGGAGCGTCCGATTGCAAGGTTGATAGACGCATGGCGAGTATAAGTAAGGTGAGGATTGAGTGGGAAGTTGGGGGTATTTTTGGCAACTATTTGCATGCAAGATGCATCGTCAGCCTTATGGCTTGGTGATAATCCCCATAAGATCTAGTGTGATTTTAGCCCAGTGTCGGTGATTACTGATTGGAGATGCTCCACGACCTGAGCGAAGAGGGCCCGGTTTTAGCGGCTTGAGCGCACAATCTTCCAGGACCGCTCTGGAAGTATATAATATCACGGAAACCGCTTCTTGAAATCCCCTCCAGGAGTTCCCTTTCTCGAACAAGTATTGGGACAGCTTTTGACACTTCGGTACAAGTTTTGCAAAGGCTCTTCATGTTCATTCAAACTTCGGCAACTTGCGACTAATGCGGACACATAAGTACCGAACTCGCTACGGTGAATTCAGGGCTGTGCCAAAGGTATGCACTCGACAACAACAACGCGTGCAGTGGTATAGGGTGAAAGTTTCGCGATCACGAAGCCATCCAGCATAGCCCAGTATTGTGTGATTCCCGGAAATTCCTCGATCGAGAAAGAGATTGACATTCGGCACGAAAACGCGGGACAGTAAGCAAGCCATGCGTCTTGTCAGCACACCCTTCATTGCGGTCGTGACGAGTGGATTATAGGGTCATCAGAATCAGTATATTTGATAGTTTGTTTTTCTCAATCTACACATTAGAGTCAGTTAAGGAAACAGATCAAGTTGCAATCAAAGAAAACATCTCTTTCGTGAGGGCAGATACCTTGGGGTACGAGTCCAGTGCGACCAATTGGTGGATTTTGATCTCCACTACCTTCACGCTGGAGGGTACAAAACCTTTTTCGCCTATAACCGCCGAAGCTATTCAACTTACATGTTCAAAACTATAAAAGTCGAAAGAGGATTAATCGTGGTCAAGAAGACGTAGAAGTCGAAAAAGTGAAGATAATGGTCAAAAACATATCGGTCCCGTGGACACGCATGTCGATGTTGTAGTATTGTTACTTCAACTACATAACTGTTTGGACAGCCCTCTAATTGATAATATTGCCTTCGTCCCCGTACTACAGCTCAAGTCGTCTTAGACTTCCATGCCATCTCTATCTTCAGATTCAGATTCAGATTCATCTTCAGATTCATCTTCAGGAAGACATATGTGTTCCAGTTTCATCCACTACGAAGTCCAGACCCCCCTGTTGGATCAATAACCTTTCTATTCGCGCTCGTGATATCTGTTCCTTAGCCTGAATTTCTTCTTGTACATCTGGGTTGATACAGCGAACGAAGTTTATGTTCCGCAGAATGTGAAGAGGGCTCTTCTGGCTCCAGGTTTGGTCCATTCCTGGAACAGATTTTCCAGCATTTTTTCCTACGCGGTTGGGATCCACTTGATATCTAAGTAATTTCTTCGTTCCGGATAGATCCCCACACATAGTCGCAATTTGTAGAGGCGTTAGTGCAAAATCGGATGGATCAAGGCTTCCAGCGACACCTAGTAGTTTCGTGATTGGGCATCGTATTGTCATGTCGGATGGGTGAGAGCAACTCCAGTGGTGGTGTACTGCAAGTTGCAAGCTTAGACATGTTACAGGATCTAGTCTTTTTTGGCAGTGTTCCAGTAGAAAAGAACGCCGATGTATCGAAGAAGGCCCAAAACCCTTCAAAATAAAATCATGGCGAATAACTTCCAGTATGTTTCCGCGCATGACTTCAGACATATCTTCATCGTGCCATGAGTAGACTTCCAGAGAAGCGTAGAGGAGTGACTCAAAATCAAGGCTATCCAAGAATTTGTTGCACAAATCAAAAAGATCATGCTGCAACAGAGAGAGGAGAACGAGACTCTTTCGTACAGCAGGAGGCCGAGATGTTGAGTCCCAAAAAAATTCTGAGGTATACTCGTCGGGAATATATTCGCGGTCTAAAGTGAATTGTGAACTTTGCAAATATTGAATTTGCAGACCAAATAGCTCGTCATCCTCAAGTAATATCTTTCCCCAATATTGTGGTGCAATGCGAGCAACCTCGCGACAATAGTCCTGCAGACTGTCGAAAAAGTGTCCGGGAAGTACCTCTGACTCAAGTGAAGTGCAAGTTCGTAAAACTTCGCCTAGATATTGACGCATAGAACTTGCCTCCGAAAGGGAGTAATACATAGTCGCCGTCCGTTCGATGCGCTCCGACTGTAGATATTCTTTAACCGTGTAGTGCGCCAAGCTTATGTTCTCAAATGATCCGTCGTCAGTTGAAGATTCAGACGAACGGATAAGGCAGCCACATATCTCTTGCAAAGCCGCAAAATCGTAGGCATATGGCCCAGCTGAAGTCTTGGTCGGCTCTGGAGAAAAAACTGCCGAAACGAGACAAATGGTGGGAATGCCCGTACTAAATGGAAGCTCGTCGTGAGCGCATATCCACAACAGTGCTTTCCTCGCATATTCCCAGTCATCTCTGGGAATTTCGAGGAGTATTCTTTCGTAAGTATCATCCAGAGTTTCGGGTAGCTCTTTCAGACATTTACGAAGATCTGATTCACTCCTCTTTCGTTGCAGAATATAGATTTGGCAGGCGGCCCATCGAAACCTGTGAAATACGTGAGTAACTAAATCCAAGAAGCGAAATCTAGTACGAGTCTGACTTACATTCCTTTTGCGCCTTCGACAAGAGCATCTTCAATTTCTCTTAAGAGTGGCAGAGGCCATCGTCTGAAACGGTTGTTGGTCTGTAGTTGCGTGTTGACATAAGTCCGGATATCCTCATCGACAAGCGGATTTGACATGGACACAGGAGCAGAGAGAGGTCGCAAAACCTCTTCAATATCAACGTAGTTACGACTAGTGGCTATAATCTTGATTTTTGCGTACTCCGGAAGAGTAAGAAGGGTTTGCAAGAGTTGAAGGAACTCTGCTCTCATCCCCGGTGCATCGACGGCTTGAACGTCGCTCATTGTGTTGCATTCGTCGATTGCATCAATGATGATATAGACCAGTCCTATTTCCCCAAGAAGCGTAGCGAGTGCATTTTTGAGCTGTGCAACCGTTAATTCTGCGTTTTTCTGGTGTAGTTCCGATATTTCCTGAGGGATGCGATTCAGCTGACGGCAGAGTTGACTAACAACCCATCTCAAAAACGAAGTTGTTTGATCTCCACCATATCGGTAAGAGCAGTAGAAATACAGGCAAGAACTGGTGACCTGCCTATTTGAAAGCACTAATGTGGCCTGCTCAATGATGTATGAAGCGAGGATTGTCTTTCCCGCTCCAGGTATGCCATGTACCCAGATAAGTCGATGAGCGCCATTGACCCAATCGTCCCACTCCTGCTGTCGTAGAATCCAGCGACACGTCTTATCGTCTCTAAGCTTCAAGGCGGTATTGTGGTTCCCGGTCGGATTTATACGTTCGATCCAGTTGCATATCGCTCTTCGTTTGGTATCTACGTACGGTTATCAGTTCTGCGTCAAGTCGTATTGTATGTTGTGCATCTCACCATCCAGATCTTGTTTCATTTTTCCAACGCTGCTTTTGATCACCTTCACATCTTGGCTAGACACCTTAGTCACGACACTGGTTTTGGCTGGGGAATGGGACTCAAACTCACGCGACTTCCCCTATCAATGCCAGCGATATCGTAGACTTATGGCGAATTACATCATCCAGAAGTTTTTGAGCTCGGCTTTCTTTCAGACACCATTTGAGCGAGCCTTTCAGCATCTGCCTTTTTCCTTGGACCGCTTGCGAACTCTGCGAAATTGAAAGCCCATCTAATTCCTTGGCTAGCTCGTCCACGGCATTGTGACATCCTCTCACTGCTCCCTCGACCTCATTCAAACTTTGCAAAGTGCCAGAAAAGTCGCTGTCGGTATCAGATAGAAATCTCAAGCTCTCGAGCGTGGCCTTGAGTGATGAAATCTCGATAAAGATTTGTCGCAGGTCCTTGGGGGCGTCCTTGGTCGTCTCGATGAGGTGTTTGCACTTGCTAATGACTTTAACACTTAGGTCGATCACAGTCAGCACTCCGGCCGCGACGCCAAACGCTTCCGCCATATCAACCGTAATGATCGTGAATTGGTTTAGAAACCTGAAGGTAGCTGGGATGCAGAAGGCTGCAAGATGCGCGGCTGAAAGCACTGCCACAACTGTTTCGCGAGAATCGCGGGGCACATCGCGAGGCGGAAGCTGAGCAAGGCTGAATCGAAGCCTGATGTAATAGTATTGCTATTCAGATCGATGAAGGGGAAGCCGCAGTGCGTTCTCCACAGGCGCAACAGGTAGCACCCGATTTTCGGGATGCAGGTGGCCAAGACGTCTGCGAAGCCTAGGGTCACGCGGCCTGTCATTAACTTCACAGGCGTGACTCGGACACACCACCAACCTACACAGGGCAGCCTGTCTAGCAAATTGCATCTAGGGTCTCGAATAGGATACTACGATGGTTTTTCGCACGAGCTTCAATCCTTTTCAATAAAGTGTTGAGATTTTGTACCGATTGATCGACAGCGCTATCGATAAGGTCTGAGATGGCTGCAACATCCCACTTTTGCTTGATGTAACTACGCAATCTTTGCCGATGTCGATCTACATACATTCATGTTAATTAAAAACCTTCTCTCGTCCACAAGGAATTTTGACCTTTCGCTCCTTGACGAATTCCACAATGGCGGTCCCCAAAATCATCCCCAATGTCACAACTGAGCATGACAGCGAAGCTCCCGTCTCAACAGGCAATGCAATTTCCTCGACCGCCGGCCGCGCCATCATCCGCAAAATTGACCTCACAGTCATGCCCATCCTCTTCACCACCTACCTCTTCAATTTCATGGATAAGACTATCCTATCGAGTGCATCAGTTTTCGGTTTAAAGGACGACAATCATCTTATAGGCCAGAACTATTCCTGGGTCTCATCGGTGTTCTACTTTGGATATTTCTTCTGGAGCTACCCCACGACTCTTCTCGTCGCTCGCTTGCCAGTGGCGAAATACATCACCGCAAATACTCTATTCTGGGGCGCCGTTGTAGGACTGACAGCCGCGTGTTCAAACTACGGAGGGTTGGTAACTGTGCGCTTTCTACTAGGTGTAGCAGAAGCCACAACGACGCCCGCACTGATGTTTATCACCTCTACGTGGTATACGAGAGATGAAATCCCGACGCGGACTGGTATCTGGTTCGCCGGGAACTCGGTCGGTGGAATTATTGCCTCCCTGCTCGCGTACGGCATCGGACATATCAAAGATAACGTACATCCATGGAGATGGATGTATATCATCCTTGGCATCAGTACTTTCCTCTGGGCCTTCGCCATCCTATTCCTTCTTCCTGACAGCATTTCGACTGCAAAATTCTTGACGCCCGAGGAGCGCCAGTGGGCAGGCGACCGCGTAGTTATTTCCGGCACAGGAAAGACTGAGAAAACAGTCTGGAAGTGGGAGCAGATGCTTGAGTGTCTTCAAGATCCCAAAACATGGCTCATCTTTCTTATCACGCTTTGCTGCCAGATCCCAAACGGTGGCACGCAAAATTTCGCCAACCTGGTCATCAAATCCTTCGGCTTCACATCTCTACAATCGACACTGATCAACATCCCGTACTCCCTCATCTCCGTAGCGTCTATCACGGGGACAGGATTTCTAGCCGGCAGGTTCAGGAACCTGAATTGCATACTCGCCGCCCTTGTCGTGGTACCACCTATCGTTGGGTCCGCACTAATCGTATCCAGATCATCAGTGCCCCATGGCGTCTCCCTCTTTGGCTATTTCTTGATCTCTACGGGATCCTCTGCGCTTCCATTACTGCTGTCACTTGTTCAGACTAACTTCCGAGGTGTTACCAAGAAAATGACGATGACAGCCTTGATCTTTATAGCTTATTGCGCAGGTAACATCGCGGGGCCGCAGTTATTCAAGGAGAAGGAGGCGCCCCATTACTGGACCGCTTTTAGAGCTATCATGATCTGCTACGCGTTAGTTGTATTACTGGCGATGGGTTTAAGGGTCTATTTGCAGCTGTTGAACAGGAAGAGGGAAAGAGATGAGGGGATTGTGGGGAGTGCAGGAACGTCTGGAGCCGTGGGTGGCAGGAAAGTGGTGGATGCTGCTGTTGGTGAAGATGATGCTGAGACTGCCAATATGAATACAGTGCAGTTAATGCCGGAAGACTACGAGGATACAACGGATTGGAAGACATTTGGATTCCGGTATCGAATTTAAAGTGCAGTCACCGAATGAGAACAAACTACTCCACGTTACCGTTGGTCATATTTATAGTTCATCAGACTGTCATAAGATCGTATTAACAGAGATTTATCCATCAAGATCAAATTTCGACTCGTTGTCCTAGTGGTCTCCTCTTGGATATTAAATGCTTCCCTGCAACAACTACGGATCGATTGTCTGCAAAAGGCAGACATACGATTGAAACCCACCATGATCGCCAGTTCCGTCACAATGCATAGCAAATATTCCTTTGAGCGGATTACTTTTTCTTCTCCTATAAGAACATACCTGCCACCGACCCAACCACAATAATTCCAAACATCGCAAACCCAGCCTTCGAGAAAGTCGCGTGGACTACATCTACTGCGCTCGCAGCCCCAGTCGAGCCTGAAGCACTCGCGCCAAATGCACTCACCGCGCCACCACTAGTCTGAATAGCTATCGTCCCCGTCTCACTCGTACTACTCACTACTTCCGTCGCGTGATGCGGAATCTCCTCGTAAGGTGGCTTGCAGACCACCATCGGTGCTTTCTTCTCCAAACAACTCATTAACTCAATCCACGTCTGTCCTTCCGCAATACAAGTTCCAGTACATAGATCCGCGCCACCGAACGCTTGAGGATAGGCGCCATTGCAGCAGGCGTAGAGATCGTAGAATGCGTGGTCAGAGACATTCTTTGCGTTGCTGATCACACAGGAACCCTTCAGACCAAGGGGGTGTTCAGGAATTGAGGGACAGTTGTCGGCGGGCGCAAAAGGGTAGATGGTTGGCGTGGTCGTGGGTGTAGTAAAGGCGAGAAAGGTGGTGTTGGTGACGGTCGAGTAGGTGAAGGTGTAGACTGTTGTGGGAGTTGGGGCTACTGGAGTTGACATTTTGATTGCTGGAGGAACGGGGTTGGGGGATCAAAAGTTGATTGTTCCCAATTTGAGAGATCAGAACCTCCTTATACCGATTTGCTACATTGGAAGACAGCTCGGAGTCACTTCCGAAGATGGTTCGTATTGACTCGAGCTAGACCTAGATGAGCAATCAGCCGCCAAAATTCATTACCGACCCAGTAAGCTAGTCTATAGTAGCTGGTGAAATGCCGTTATTGTATGAATACGATAAGGGCGGCTCCTACGCATCTAGTGTCATGGATCCAGCGATCTACCCGTCATAGGTTTAAACTTCCGATGTGCAACCTAAGAGAGACAAATTCATGTAATTAGCATTTGAAGAGATATAAGACCTTTGACTCATCGGGATGTTGTCAAAGAGATTTCATCTTATCCTATCCACTGTAAAAGTCTGCAGTGAAACGTTCGGCCCTTTTCAGCAAGTCGAAGAACGCCTCTCCTTACCAACCTGATAATCGATGCATGCAGTGTTTCAAGGCGCAGTAGCTATTGGAAGCCATTTCTCTTCTTTGACCTTCGAAATCTCTCTCATTACTGAAATTCAGCGCGGAGCTTGGTATCACTATACCACACCTATCGTTGTGGCGGATCCCCTGAATCTCGCTTTTCATTTTGCAAAACAGGATTAACTCACAATATTGGTACAATATTTTTGGCCAAGGCATGGGCAACGGTAGATCAAGGAGTATCTCTACCTAAGGGTGGACACGAAGCTTTGGAGAAAGCCTGTCGACGTCTTTAGTTTTGAAAGATATTTCGCTGCAAGCTTACAAGGTAGTATGGGCAGGGGCTGTTTCAAATTCATAGTTATATTCTAATCAACCGCATGATTTCAAAGTCACAACTAAACAGTGTTAATGCGACCGAAGGTCACACTGTTACATGATGTTGGTTTAAGTGTTGAGTAAAAAACAGTTTTAGTGAACAAAGGTCAGAAACTAATCTCAATTCACTATGCAAAATGATAAGTGCAAATGATATATTGGCTTGGTGACACTCTCAGGAGCTAGAAGTACTATGCAGGAAGATTTATAAGAAAAAGTATGAATTTCGTAGCACGTAACAGTGCGAGCATGCCTCCGCTTCTTGAACGCTTAAGCACCTCCTACCGACAATCAGCATTGAAAATGATGCTGAAATAGACATCACATGTACGAGTTTATCTAACGAGATTGAAGTTAAGAGAAGCTTCAACGGCACTAAGCTTCTGGTATTGAAAAAGAAAGCAATGAAACAAGCTGCAAAGCGACGATACCGCCTTGTAATACTACTGATTGAGACTCAGAAAGAAAAGAGTCAGTACATCTTCCAGATGGTAATGCTAGTATGAGGCAGGTAAAGAAGCAGCATTGTGTTTCAAGACGATACAAAGGAGGGTGATCGTACCCAAATACCTTAGGAACGCCGCTGGGAATCTCTCGGGCAAAGGCAACGAAACCGGAATAAGCGAGAAGGATCTATGGCAGATGAATACTCTCAGATAGGAAGCAGAAGAGATCAAATCACCCAGATAATCCATACTGTCAGTTTCACACCAATCTGTCGGATAGACTGAGTCGATCGGATAGGGAAACATGGTGTGTTCAAGCAGCAGAAAGGTCAAGAGTGCTGGTACTTGCGCACCGACTGGGCGATAATCATATGTGTCTTACCTTTGATCCTTATTTGTCGCATCTCTGCCTCATTCTCGAGGTAGGTAGAGAAACCCGTAACATGCAAATCATCACTACGAGTGTAAGTGAAGATTTCTTTGTCGTCCCCAGTGTATGCCATGATGTGTACAAAGGGGTGCTCAAGGAGGACTTCCATCAGATCTTTCAGAGCTGGGCCATGCCACTCAATGGCGAGACGTCGCAAGCCAGGGACACGAATTCGCAGAAAAAAGCTCAGCTGAAGAGGCTCAACGATGTTCACACGGAGGGGTGCCTCTGGGAAAGGCCAAGTCGCCTTGACACGAGCAACATATACCTTGACCTTCTTCTCAACCTCGAACATCATCTCGCTGCGTGCTTGGTGACAAGAGAGAAACATCCCAGAGGAGTCTTTCATGGCATTAGCAGATGGCAGTTCGGGCACAAGATACGCGTATACAAGTACACGTAGCTCAGCCGGCCAAGCGAAGAAGTCGATGGAGTCAAAAGTAGTCATAGTTATGTGATAGATAGTAGAAGTGTTGAGAGAGGCCGTTATGGTGACGAAGTGGATGATGGGTGTGGTGTGAGTTTGCAGAAGAGAACATGGCTTTAACTGAGGAGAGTATTTGTATATGAGAGGTCCAATATCATTATCTACACTTAATGTAGTTATAGATCCTGTCTGCACAAGGTTCAATGAAGCTAGAAACATAGGTATGTGTTGTCGCATTGTTTAGTCAAGCAAGAGCATATATTAACTGACCTAAGGCATGGTGAACGGTTCATAGCTTAGATGTTGTTGTTACACAATGGTTTTTTTTTATAGCAAACTCCGCATATGCGATACCTCAAAGAAAACAGACTCAAGATCAAAAGAAATTTATCAGGATATTTGCCCACACAGACAAAGTCTCTAAATTTATAGACTACAAAGGCGAAGCTTCAACAGCAAGGCTGACCTGGAGACCACCGGATCCAGGGCCAGATGGCGACCTGCCGATCACGTGCTGCCTTTGCGAAAGCGGCCTAGAAGTAGAACACCACGAGGAGTTTATCAACATTGTCTGCAATGTCTGCCGTATTCTCACCTCGGTAAGAATACGCGAAATGCCGATCTAAAGGACCTGCATCTCGCTCTGGGTCTGGGACTTGTGGGTGATCACTAACTTGAACTCGCCTTCCATCTCAGTATCGATACAGTGGCCAGCTGTTAAGTGAATGTGTAAATGAAATGCTTACATGTACGCACGGTAAATTCTGTAATCTTTTTATGAATTGGGGAGTAATTGTAGCTTTGAGGCGAATTATGTATGAGTACTCAAATCGAACCAGGTTTAAATTGTTAGCTTCGAGATGCTTGTTGTAAAAGTAGACAGCACTCTAAAACTGTCAGGAAAATAAAAAGAGAATGACGTGGTAGGAGTATATATAAACGCAAGTAAACGAGGTAATCGATATTGCGGATTAGTAAATGCTTGAGATTGTTCCTAGCGAACTGCTAAAGTATAGTCGAGTATAATCAGGCGAGTTTTAGTGTAGATAAAGTACAACAAACTATACAAATGTAGGTAATCAAGGCAACTATAAGTAGAAAATTATAAGAGAAATGTTTATGTTAAAATAAATCAAACCCACAACGCCGTCACCAGATCATGAGAACAAGAACGGACTGTCTAGAGACACGGGTGGTTGTTTGAAATATCACGTTGGTTAAGCAAGGTACGAAAGTGTTAATTATGAATTTAATTATTTTTTATTAACACAAAACGAGCACCAATACGCAGAGCTAACAGAGGTCCATGTCACCTTTACCGCCTGCATAATTGATATCCTCTCACACTATGCGGCAGTCCACAATTTGTTAAAGTCCAACCTAGAAAGAACAAGACGAGGGAAGTCAAATTCTAGCCTCAATTATTTTGAATAAACCTGATACCTGCATCTTCATATACGACCATAGCCTTGGCTAAGAGGAACCCAGGTGGTAGTTGGGGTTTTAGTGTAAGAGGCTACAGCGGAAGTTCAATTGAGAATATGTTGCAGCATTGCAACCCTACGTCTTAGCGATACGTGATTGCCGGGGGATTGGCGAAGCAATTGCATTTTAAATGGCGCATGTCAGCGATGGTTGGATGGCTCAAAAGGGACGATGTAGCAGCGCTAACCCAAATTTCGAGAATGCTGCGCTGAATGGGTCGATTGCAGACGGGGCGTGGGCTCTACTCGTGAAGAGTGCAGTATCGAACACGAGCAAAACAACGGCATCTTCACGCTCGATTACGCCTTACATGTTTAAGGGTGCACTGACACCTTACAGGATGCATGTTTCGAACATGACAAGCTGGGGGACAATGAGAAGTAGCCAAGGTCTCGAACACTACACCCCAGCGCCCTGTTTCCTCCTCTTTCTTCGAATCTTCACAGTCCGTAGTAGATTGACTACAAAGAGCACCGAGATGATCATGATAACAGCCACAATAGCACCAATCGGCACAAGAATAGCGAACAGCGTAAAGACGTAGGAGGCCATGCCGAAAGCGTAATCGTTAGCGAGGAACTGGGTCGAAAGTCCGACCTGCATGGCTGAGAGTACAATCGTGGTGTATGCGAAGAGGGTGATGAGCGAGTTGACATTGTCTCGCATGAAGGCGCCGTAGGTGGTGCAGTTGCTTAGATAGCCTCGAGGGGTGCCTTTGACAAGACGGTATATCCAGTTCAGGCGGCCAACGCGGAGCTCTCCATAGTAGAAGCGAGGGTTGACAGGAAGGTGAGCATCCAGTGCCGGGGAGGCTTCAGGTTTCAAGGATTCGGAAAAGTAGGCATTGCTCTGCGCAGACATGTTCACAACCTCTTCAGCGAAGGCGAGCCAGCCAGGCCACGTGAGCTCGTTCGGTATCAGCCCAGTATTGATGGCGATGCTGAAGTCGACTTCTCTTTCGATGAGTGCGACGTACGAGAGTAAGAAGCCTAGGGCGGTGCGGTAGAGGTGGATATACGGACATATATGGTCCTTCCAGAACTTAGGCGACAGCATATATCTTGGCAGAGGCTTGATGAAGATTCTACCGCCGGTGCCAGCAGACCACACGAGATGGAGGTCAAACTGCTCAGCGTGGATGATCTCCCGGTTCTTCAAGCGCTGGTAGTGCAGTGCGCGTGGGGAGGTGGGAAGACCGCAGAGCCAGAGCCAGCCGTGGATGGCATTGAGTCGCTGGACGTCGAGGTCGCATTCGAGGAAGGCGTTGATGTCGGAGCTGACGAGCCGCACCTGGTGACGACGGGTGCGATATGTAGCCGGCAGGATGGGGGTGAGGGGCTCCGAGGGGTGTCCTGGGGCAGTTTCCACGCTCTTCTTCAACAGCTCGCGTCGGAACGGAGGCTCCAGTGAGGGCTTCTTGTGGCACAATTGGGAGAGATGGGCGGCGATGGCATCAGGTGATGGGTGCATCTTGGGGGGCTGCTGCGTGGCGGAGATAACCACCTTTTGGTCTGGTCTCGCCTCACAAGAACAGCAACATGGGTCAAAGATGGCGGGTGGGATGGACGATATTGTAGTGTGCAGTGTGTAGTGTGGAGTGGAATGTGGAATGTGGATATTATTATCGACGAGAGAGGGAAATCACAGGGGTGGCGACGCGGAGACGAGATTACATGCTCAGCCGCACCTGCATTGAATACGCCTAGCTTGCCACGTGCCTGCTTACGAAGCGGGGCGTGGTCTTTCCTTATGCAGTGTTTTGGCCCCCAGTGCTCCTCCTCGTTCGATCGCCCCAATGCCCAAAGACGCCTGGCGCTTCTGGAGACGTGGTCCTTCCCCATGCAGCGTTCCGTTCTGGCCCCCAACGCTCCTCCCCACCTCGTCTCATCGCCCACGATGGAAATACATAGAGAGACGTGCGTGCTGGCCCCCAACCCCCAACCCAAACCCAATCCGACCCAAACCAATCCCTGGGCCGCCTTACCGCCCTGGCCAGAGGCATATTAGCATATTAGCATATTAGCCACCATGGCCCCAAGTATTGCTCGCTGAACCTGCCCTTCGCCATTTTGCATCTCACCTCGCTCGCGACGGCCAGGCCGCAAACATGGCCGCGCCTCCGGTGAAGAAAAAGTACAACAAGCTCGATCCGCAGAACAAGGTCAACGTGGGCCTGGAACAGCTGTATCCAGCGCTCGACGAGAAGTCGACCACCAAGATCACATTAGAGTAAGGCGACGACACACCCGTCGCAAAGCTTGTCCGGAGCTCACTGCAACACATAGCATCATCGCCATCCCCGGCCTGGGCGCGAACAAAGAATGGACGTGGGTCAACAAGAAAGTCCACTGGCTGAGGGACAGCAACATGCTGGCCAGCAGAGTCCCCGGTGCGCGCATCAGCGTCTTTGCCTACGAGAGCCAGTGGTTTGGCAAGGGCTCCGTCGACCAGCGCCTGGACAACGTCGCCGACCAGCTCTTGTCCAGCCTCGAGTGGTCGCGTAAGGAGGGAGAAAAGACTCCCATCATCTTCGTCAGCCACTGTCTGGGCGGCATCGTCCTCGAAAGAGCCCTGGTGACTGCCCGTTTGCGTCAAAACGACTACCCAACCATCTTCCCTTATGTCGCTGGCACCGTTTTCCTCGGCACGCCCTTTCATGGCACTCAGACGCAACAGAAGGCCAATGTCCTCGCCCAGATGTCCGAAACCCTGAACCTAGGCGTTGCTTCCAGCCTACTGAAGCTCTTGGAGAAGGACTCGCGTGAGCTGAGTCGCATGCTCGATGAATTCGTTCGTCTATCGCGCGATGCCCAGATACGCATCTTCTGCTTTTTTGAGTCGCACAAAAGTGATCTCACCTCCGTTCTGATAAAGGGAATGCCCGACATGTTTAAGACTCAAGTGTGTGCCGTCTTGAATGCGAATGCTAACATGCTAACCTTCTGCGCAGGAAGTAATCGTCGATCAAGAATCTGCCACCTGGCCGGGTGTAGACAAATTGCAACTCGAGTCTGACCACTTCAAACTCAATAAGTACGATAGCCCCAAAGATCCTAACTTTGTCAAGGTCTCCAACGAAATCAAAGCCACGGCCCAAAAAGCCGCAGGCATCATCAAATCGAGACAGAACGGTAAGCGTGCAACAAATCTCGACTTCAAAGTCGTTTGCTGATCACGTCGTAGCTCTGAGACAGATGCTCATTGATGATCGTACCTATCACGCTATTCTCGATGCTCTGGGTAAAGGATTTGTCGACTTTGATAGCACCATCAAAGGCCCAAACAAGGGCCCCAAGGCGAGTAAACCTTCATGGATTATCAGTACGGCCGCCTTCATGATTTGGAGAACTGGGTCAACTGCTCCGTTACTTTGGGTTCACGGCAAGACTGGAACTTTGGAAGACTCCATCGCGTCATCTGCCATTGAATGCCTCCATGTAACTAAGGAGCAGGGTGATATTACCGTGTCATTCTTCTGCGACCAAAGCGATGAAATCCGCCGTTCGTTGCGAGGGATGCTAATGCTCCTTATTCGCCAACTCATTGAGTTTGACCAGGATCTCGCTGTCGAGTTGCTTACCGATGCAAAGAGAGGCAAGAACGCAGGCAAACAGGAATTTGACCCTGAGTCGCTCTCCAAGGCTTCAACGCTTTGGGACACTCTACATTCTATGGCAAGGAAGCTTGGACCAGGCCGCATTCGCGTTGTGGTCTTTGGCCTTGAGCTGCTTTCTCAAGAATCTATCAAGGAGTTCGCTGACTATATGACCGATATGCTTACTACTGTTTCCTCGACAAATCAAGATGCCTTGCCAATCAAGTGGATGTTACTGAGCCGATCTGGCCGACCTGACATTGAGAAAGCGCTCAAAGGAAAATCGTCCGAGATCAATTTGGACGACTCCGCTAACTCGGGCCACGTCAGTGACGCCTTACGAGCAGACATCTCGGCGCGAGTGGACGATCTGGATCTCTCGAAGCCCCTGGCATATTTTGTAAAACGGCACATTCACTCTCGCGCAGAGGACAATTTCATCTATGTTAGTCTCGTCATTCAAGAGCTTAAAAATGCGCAGGAATCTGAAAAAGCAACTCATGCTGAGATTCGTGCTCTACTAGAGTCATTCCCATATGGGTTGACTGACATGTATGAACACGTGCGCAAGCGAGTGTTGAAGCCAGGCGCCCAAGGACTTGATTACACGAAGGAGATCTTGCGCTGCATGATAGCTAGTGAACGAGCCCCGACACTACGCGAGCTAGCCCTAATGGCGGATCTTCCAGAAGATGATCAGGATGACCTCGAAGCGATTAAAACCCACATCATTCGCTGTGGTGCCTTCTTGACTGTAACGGGCAGTTGGGTAGACGAGGACAGCAATACTGTGGAGTGGATTGATATGTCAGCACCAGAACATCTACAGAAGTACGCCAAGGATGATCTCGCGTTGGATCCGAAACTCATGAAGATGCAGCATGGGATCATCGCACTGCGATGTCTAGAGCACCTATACAGCGTCATTGACTACGCCGAGGGGAGAGAATTGGCTAGAGAAGAGAAGGTTAAGGCAGAAGCGGAGGCCAATGCAAAGCTCGAGGCGGAGAAGTTGGATGTTGAAAAGGCGGACGAAGAACTACCATTTGCACACGTAGGGGAAGATGAAGGCGACAAGGATGAGCAAGAAGACGACAAGGGCGACCACGAGAATGAGGAAGAAGCCGACGACAACGATGACCCAGACAAGGCCAAAGATGAATCCACAGATGCCGCCAAACCAGACGACGATAACCCAGAATATGATTGGATCGAGCTTGAAGATGAAAATATGCAGTATCCCATTCAGTACTGGATCGAGCACGCGAAGAAAGCGGACGTCGATGTAATCGAAGAGTTCCAGACCACCCATTCGTTTTGGACAGAGGACTCAAAGTCTCGACAAAAGTGGTGGAATAGGAATGAAATCATGCACGAGTTACCTGGCCAGACTGACGTTTCTATACTGCATGTCGCTACCATAGCCACATTCCCAGCGCTTATCGACCATCTCCTCAAAGGTGACTGGGAGAGTGAAGTCCACAAAGAAGACTCTCTTGGCAACCAGCCACTATTCTACGCATGCTCTAGTGGCGAGTATGAGATAGTCGAGACGCTTCTCGGGGCTCAGGCGGACATCAACTTTGTCAGTAGCGATGAGAGAGTCACGGCACTCTACGGTGCAGCATCAAATGGGCACATGGACATTGTTGAAATGTTACTCGACAGAGATGCGGATATTAACGCCAACTCGAATACATACGGCACTCCACTTTACGTAGCCACAGAAAATGGGCGCACCAAAGTCATGGAACTGCTCATCAAACGCAAGGCAAAGATCAATCTAATCGGAGGATCTGCGCGCCGACCCTTGAACATTGCTGCCTTCAATGGCGATGTTGAAGCCGTGGGCATGCTCATCGACCATGGCGCCGATATCGATCCGGATGAAGAGTATTGGTACGGTAGCGCTCTGGGAGCTGCGGCTCGAAGGGGCCACACCGATGTCGTGAAGCTGCTCCTCAGTAAAGGCTGGAGCCCAAGCAGGAACATGAAGACTTATGGCTCCTTCCTTACAGCCGCCGCAACATACGGCCACATAGACATCGTCGAGGCGCTCGTACAAAAGGAAGGGAGAATCACAGTGCTCGAGCAGGCATTGCAGGCTGCATCTCAGAAAGGCAAGACTGCTGTAGTGAAGCTGATCTTGGATCGAAATCCCACGCCAAGACACCAGAAGGCTTTTATGCTCGCTGCCTTCTATGGACGCGACGAAGTTCTGAAACTGCTGTACGCTAGAGGAATGCCACAGGATAAACTAGACGCCGCACTCTACGAAGCAGCAGATCATGAGCATGAGCAAACGGTCGCCCTTCTGCTCGAGTTTGGTGCAAACCCAGATGCGGAAGGCAAAGAGTGAGTAATCGACCTGGACACGATTGACCTTTACTGACGTGTATGCTCAAGATACGGAACAGCTTTAACTGCCTCGGCATACGACGGCACGACGGGCATCCTCATGTCTCTCCTCGAGCACAACGCGGACGTGAACAAACGAGGTGGCGACTACGGCACTGCTCTTCAAGCCGCTGCTTTCTTTGGCGATGCAGAGAATGTAAAGTTGCTCATCGAACACGGCGCACACGTCAACACAGAAGCCATCGGCTACTACGGAAATCCTCTCCAAGCTGCCTGTTACACCGGCGACATGGACACGATCAAACTTCTGCTGGAACATCACGCGGACGTCAATGCCTATGGAGGGGAGTACAACTTCGCAATCATCGTCGCTGCTGATGAGGCAAGAGGTGATATCGTCAAGCTCCTTCTTGAGCATGGCGCGAATGTGAATGTCAAGGGAACTGATGACAACAGACCTTTGATTGCCATCGCGGGCGGAACACTTGACCAAGACATGCTGCAAATAATCATAGATCATGGAGCAGACGTTAACGCGACTTGCGACAAAGGTACCACAGCACTAATATTGTGCGCCGATGCTTGGGATACTGAAGGATTGAAGTTTTTGCTCGACCACGGTGCGGATGTGCATGTCTCAAGCTTGGAAATGGGTACGGCGCTCCATGCCGCCGCTGCTGAAGGCGATGAAGACTCGGTCGAGATTCTGCTGAATGCGGGCGCTCACGTTGATGCGATCGGCGGAACATACGGAACAGCACTTCAGGCAGCAGCGTATGCTGAAGATATCGACACCGTGAAGAAACTCGTCGAAGCCGGCGCTGATGTCGACATCGTTGCGGGCGAATACGGCTGCGCCCTTCAAGCCGCCGCTTTCTTGGGCGAGGACGAAATTATTACGATGCTCGTTGTAGAACATCACGCCATCATTGACAACGAAGGCGGGAAGTACGGATTCCCACTCCAAGCAGCTGCTAGCCAAGGTCATACCAATTCCGTTGAGCTTCTCCTCGAGAACAACGCCCACCCTAATGGTTTTGGAGGTCTATACGGTACTGCTCTACTCGCTGCAGCTGCTATGAAGAGCTGGAATGACGATGTCATCGACATGTTGTTGGAGCATGGCGCCGAAGTCTCTATAGAGGGCGGCGTGTACCACTCCGCTGCTCAGGCTGCCGCCGTCGGCGACACTGTCTATGCATTGCGGCTCTTTATTGAGAAGGGCGCGAATGTGCATGCTAGAGGCGGGAAATTCGGCTCTGCGCTTCAAGCCGCGGCCCTAAAAGCTGATGTTGAGTTTGTAGAAGAGCTTCTCAAACATGGCGTCGACGTCAAGTACCAAGGTGGGAAGTACGATACTGCTCTACAAGCAGCAGCATATGCCGACAAGATGGACATAGTGAATCTATTACTTGATAATGGCGCGGACTACCGATTACGAGGAGGCAAGTACGGAACAGCACTCACCGCAGCGGCGGTGAAGGGCAACAAGACCATACTAGAGAAGTTCTTGAAGATGATGCCACCGGAGCAGATGCTTGATGAATCATTGGTAGAGGCTTGCTACTACCGACAGTCCGCGAGCGTTGAAGCACTGCTGAAGAGCGGCGCCAACGTTTACGCTAAACATCCAACACTTGGTCTCCCTGTTGATGCACTGCTCTCCGAGGCACCGGATGGATACAACAGCGATGACGAGAGCGAAGAGCCAGCTGAAGATGACGCTGAGGAAGACAATGAGGAGGAAGAGGAGGAAGCCTGGGAAGGGGACGAGACCGGTTCAGTGGCAGGAAGTGCAGATGAAAGTGTCACGAACCTCGAGCTCGAAGAGGAAACCACAGATGTCGCAAAGATCCAGAAACTGCTTGATGAAGCTATGGCGAGAATAAAGCGAAATCCGACAGTGCAGCGCTTTCATACAGTGAAGAGAGGACAAGGGGGGAGGTATGGGCCTAATGCAGGTGGGTATGGTAGTGGGTATCCGCCGCCTATGCCAGGTGGGGGAGCACAAGGGATGCAAATGCAGAACAGTACGAGCTATACGCAGTTCAATCCGCCACCGCCGATGCCTGGGAATGGGCAGACGTATGGGCAGCAGGGCTATCAAAACGCTCCACAGCAACAGCAGGGCTTTCAGGCGTACCAAGGGACCCCGCAAGCACAGTATAACAATCCGCAAATCCAGCAAGCATATCAGCAGCCGTTCAATAGTGCCACTCCTTCATACGCGCCATATCAGCCCCCTCCTTCGCAATACCAGAGTTCTACTCCTCCGGCTCGGAAACCTGTAGCTGTAGCACTCTCCGACCCGCAACATCATCAACCCACTCCACCTCCTGTGTATGGAACTCCACCTCCGCCTCCGGGATACGGTACACCGCCCCCCCTCCCTTCCCGAACGAACACTCCCAACGCACAACCCTACACTCCCCAGCACGCCGGTATTGGACCGCTGAACCCTGGGCCAGCTGGGAGATATCAGCAACAGCAACCTCAAGCACAACTGCAAGCACAGCAGCAAAGACAGTCCACATATGCTGGCACTCAGACACCTTACACGGCGCCACCGCTGCAGCACCAGTACAGCAGCTCGCAGTTGGGGCAGGGAGGGTTCGCAAATCCACCGCCTCAGCAGCAGCAGTACAGCCAACCTCAGCAAGCTGGGTATACAGCTCCCCCGCCTCCGCAGGGTATGTATGGTGCACCGCCTCTCCCGAGCTCTACATACCAGTCACCGCAACAGATGCAAGGACAATTTCCTCCAATAGCGCAGCAACAATCCTATCAACCATATGGTACACCCCAAGACTCGCATTCTAGCGCAGCATCGAGTGTATATCCTCAAAGTGCGCAGAGTCAGCAATACGGGAGTCAGGAAACGCTGGGTGGGTATACGAGTCCGAATAGTAGCGTTAGCGGGTTAAGTACGCAGGGACAGGGACACGGGCAACAGAAGCCGAGGTGGGGAGGAGGCGGGTATGAAGGGGAGGGATATGGATAGAGAATGCATGACACTGGAGATAACGGTTAACTAGACTTGGTAAAGATTTTAAAAAGGTCTCTGTTTAGGGGACGGGAATTGGATTGTCTGTGGATAAAGTGATGTATGATGGGAGGGATAGGATATAGGTAGGGTTTATATAAGGGTTTAGGTATTATGTCTGGAAATGTGCGAGAATTGGGTCTGCGATCTTCTATTGCTATAGCTTGGAAAATAAAGATATATCCTTTGATAAATTGAATTGTTTGCGGAGCATGTAGGTCCTAATTGCAGGCGACGAGCGATTTCTACGCAAAAAGGTAGTTACAAACATAATACATATAAATTACAGTTTTACATGATTAACGAGCGGAAAGGAGAAGAAACAGTAATTTGAAGGATTAGAAGGGAGAGTGTACTAGCTTAAGCGATGGTCGTAGAAGAGAACAAACTAATGGATATAGTAGGAGGGAAGGGGAAAACGGTTAGGAAAATCTTTGCAAAGGGATATAGGAGATACGAGATAGGTAGAGACTAGGCTATATGGAAAGTATGACTCGCTCGCATTTAGCTGGAATGCGAAGTTAGACATGACGAGTTTACTAGCGGGGTTGTGCGATAAAGTAGGATTGGAAGAGATATGCGATGTGAACAGGGCGGTAGATTAATCAAGGCGTGTTACAAGTGTGGAATATGAGAAAACCAAACCCCGATCATGTAAAGGAAACTTGTAATAGAGCGACCTCAATTTCAATAGTTATAGGTTGCGGAACCAACGATGGTGAATTCACATCGATCTTGCGAACGCAAGTGGCGACCGTAAGCCTACCAGTATTCCACCCATCTCCTTCATCACACCCAACTCAGGTGTATTGCCAAGCCCACTTGTGATCGCTATCCAGCAAACCCGAATCTTTCACCAAAAGATTCACACCCTGGCATCTCCCATCAACAGACTTATCGTCAGGGCGGAGCCTCAACCACCACACACCTTGCGGGTCATTGGAATGCGGCTGTGGTCCGCACACTTCCCAGCCGTACGGATAGTCCCGATGGAAGAATCCACCGTTCTCATATGCAAGAAAGCCAGTGGTAGTCGCGTTTGGCGCGATGGAAGAACTGTGAGCTTGTGTGTACCCAAGAGCACCGTTCAACCAGTCGGGATTCATCCAGCCCACTTGGCCACCGGGGACCTGGGTTTCCTGCAACGATGTGTTAGTGGTGTGTCCCGTTGTTCAAAATGATGAAATAGACATGGAAGAAGGAAGACTTGAATATGGGAGAAAGAGGGCATACGAACCGGATACCAAGTTCCATTAGATATCCCAAGAATCGTGCGATTCGTGACGACATGGTCACATAGCCCCTCCAACTGGGGGACGTCGTCGGGACAATACGTGCTTGTCTTCGCATTTGGTCCAGCAGTGAGCTTTTGACCTGAAGCATGAATTATATATCCATCCACCTCAGGGTGTTTGGGGTTTGAAGTTGTGAGTTCGAAGGAATGGGTGATTTGCTCGAGACTGTAGAGCTTATTATCGGTACTACCGCATCTGAAAAATCGTGAGCAAAGACACCGGCCGATTTGATTATAGCCTTAGAAAACTTACAAATGCTTGAGCTTCGAGTAGCACTGGCCTCGTGCTCCTCCGCACCATCCATAGGCTTCGCCGTTGATGACTGGGCAAAGATAATAGTCGAAGATACAAACGTGCTCGAGTGGATTAGTAGGTAATCCTGCAAATATCAAATTACGAAAAACTCACAGTTTCCGGGTTATATTCTTGAGTGCCACATACTTCACTGCTGGCCAAGGCTGCGGAGATAGCGGGGAGAAGTGCGACTGTCTTCATATCTGTGAATGCGACAGAAAGTACCAAATCATATGCTTTGAAGAAGCGAAGAATGGCAGATTTATACCCACCGAATAGAGTGGAAGATCCTTGACAGCAATGCGACAGGGCTTTGTACCAAGCTCGATGAATGTGTAGCCGTCGTTGGTGTTTCGTGTGCTTCACTATGGTCTGATAATCATCAAAGATCACTGGCTTGCAAGACTCAATCAGGAGTATTATAGGATTAATATATTGCGGGTAACAATGTACTCTTAAACCAATAACTGGACCATTCAAGGTACGGAACTTGCGATGTGCACCAACTATGATTGTGCGCCCCCAAAAGACTTGCCTCGAATACTGAGTGAGCACACAAGAAATTAGATGTACATTTGCCAAGAGAATTTCCTGCTTTCGGAGCGTAGCTCTAGGTAGTACGGCAGATGAGAAACAAAGTGTAGGGTGCAACAAGTGCACCAAGTGCAACAAAAGACTAGACAATATTCCTGTACCCGGTTGATCAATTAGTTGAAGGCGAGCCCAAATGACCGAATCAAATGACTAGATGGTACAAGATAGAATTATACGAGTTATCGGTTCAAGCCGCTCTTGTGCAATGATTGTCCTTATGTACAATGTGACTCTGGAAATCGCTCGATGTTTCTCAGCCTACCTTACATCAGTACCGCAAAGGTAAGCCTGACATCAAAACATGATAGAAGCACATCACAAACCATTGTAAAGGTAGGGATGAAGATAGAGCCGGGGGAGAAATGAATAATAATGAATCTCTAGAATAAACCTTAGCAGGGAACAACACTTTGCGGTTCTATCGTGGGAGCATTAGTAGAACAGTTGCAGTTGCGGGTGTGAAATTAAGTTCATCTCTTCTCACAAACCACAGAGGATTGACATGAGGCGCACGGAATCTAGCCGGTTCGAATAGAAGACTATATGTGTCGTTGAGACCCAAGATTGATATAGAAGCATTATCCACTAGCTAGATGAGATCCGATTGCGGAACTTCACGGGAGATGGTTACTTGGAACAAAGCACATGACGTCATCGGCTACTCGTCTCGCCTGGTTAATGTGTCTTCTCATCAATCATTCATCTTGATGAAACGACTGGTATGTTATCGCTTGCCTCGGAAATCGCGAACCTGGTCTGTCGCGCTGATTGTTGGAGATTCAGCTCGAACAGCTCCTGCAAAAGAAGAATGACTCAGGGCGCTCGGTGTTCTTTACACCGACGACCCGATCTCTAATTACTCACCCCTCAATACCCCGGATTTCAACGTGAATCTCCCCCTGATCTCCGTTAGTTTTCCCGTGTGCTGGTATAAACTTGGAGATGGGTCGATTGCAGGGCCCGAGACATCGGCACCTCCACGTTCAACATGCGTTTCTTCCTTGCTACGGTTCTGCTGCTATCATCGACTGCATGCGCATTTCTCAATGCGACAGAAAACACTAGCAGCCTCACGATCGCCAATGACCGTCTCATCGCTTCCGTTAGCAAATCCAAGGGCTACATCAACCTACTTACCCTTGACGGGCAGAACCTACTAGGAAAAGAAGATGGAACTGCTGGTGTCGGTCCTTACCTCGACTGCTACTGCATACCTTCTGGGTTCTGGACGCCAGGTCGAGGTAGCAATGTGACCTACAAGCTTTTCCAGGGTCAGGACTCCAGCGGAAAGAAGTATGGAGGCATCAGCATGGGCGAAACGTACGCTCCCACAGGGCAGAGGCTTGAGCAGTACTGGTTCTTAAAGGAGGGAGAAACAGGGCTTCATACTTTCACCCGCGTCGCCTACTACAACGAGACCACACCATTTTTGCGCAACCTCCAAGAGCTCAGGACTATGTTCCGCCCAAACCACGACCCCCCACTCTTTACCCACTTCATCACCAATACTGAGTTCGCTGCACCTAGACCGAACACTGCCGGTCAAGTGACCGTGCAAGACGCGACATGGTATCTTCCGAATAAGGACGATCCGTATGTGACCGGAGTCGGTGACTACTTTACCAAGTACACCTTCCAAGACAGCTGGCGCAACCACAAAGCGCATGGAATGTATGCCGATGGATCTGGGAGTGGGAATGGAACATTTGGGGCTTGGCTAGTGCATAACACAGTTGAGACATACTTTGGTGGCCCGCTGCATTCGGATCTTGTGGTTGATGGCATAGTCTACAACTACATCAGCAGCAATCACCACGGGGACCAGACCCCAAACATCACGAATGGCTTCGACCGTACCTTCGGACCGCAGTACTACCACTTCAACTCCGGTGGCTCACTTTCCGAGCTTCGCAGAGACGCCGAACAGTACGGGCTTCGACCGGACTGGAACGCGAACTTTTACGATGCTATCGCTGCGCATGTACCCAATCTCGTTATTTCCTCTGCGCGTGGAACCTTCAAAGCGAAAATCGATCTTCCCAAGGGTGCGAAGAACCCCATCGCGATCCTGGCACAGAGCGGAGTTGACTTCCAAGATAACGTATACGACACGAAGGCGTATCAGTACTGGGGAGATATCGCAACGAGTGGTGAAGTCACCATTGATCGCGTGAAGGCTGGAACGTACCGCCTCACAATCTACGCAGATGGTGTTTTTGGCGACTATACGCAGGATAACGTGGTCGTCTCCGCCAAGAAAACAACGTCGACACAGGCGAAATGGACACCAGAGAGCGCAGGAACCGAGCTGTGGCGTATTGGAGTACCAGACAAGAGCTCAGGCGAGTACAAACATGGATATGCGCAGTCTCCAACCCGTCCTCTTCTCACCGATGAGTACAGGTTGTACTGGGCGGCCTACGACTTCGTTACCGAGTTTCCGAAAGGGTTGACATTCAAGATTGGCCGTGACGATCCTGCTACGACGTTCAATTATGTGCATTGGAGTATTTTCGGTGGCAAGGCAAACTATTTGCGCCCCGAGCCGGTGTATGAAAACGTCAACAATTGGACCATTCTCTTCGATGCGAAGGCTCAGCAGCTGGCGAAGAAGAAGACGGCGACTTTCACGGTGCAGCTTGCGGGCGCAAAATCTGCAGCTGGTAACACAGATGTATACAATGCGAGTGAACCGTACTCTAACCTCCCGTATACCGTGAACGTTAATGGGAGGGACTTAAAGCCGTGGATTATTCCGTGCGTCAACTCCATCAACTCTTGGGAAGCTAGCATAGTACTGACATCAAGGCTAGTTACTTTCACTCCAGCTCGTGTGCTGTTCGATCTGCAGTCAGCTGCTACAATATCGCAAATAAATTCGAATTCGATGCGAAGTTGCTCCAGGAGGGTGAAAATACATTCGTTCTCAGTTTGCCGCATGGTGGGAAAGACTATGAAAGCGCTGTACTGCCTGAGGCGTTGTACGTTCAGTACGATGCTCTGAGATTGGAATTGAAGTAGAGTTTGCTAGGAGGTTCGAAAGAAGAACCCGCGTTGCGATGGGGGTCCTGCAGAACAACACCGAAGGCACACAAAATATTAAAAGCGCCTTCTAAAGCACGCAGAAGCGCCTTCTAAAGCACGCAGAAGCATAGCCTCAAGTGATGAATTATTAAATTACGGATGCAGTAACTAGGATTTTCATCGTTAGTCAAACGCTTCTCTCCAATCGTTTTAGATAAGAGAATACGATCCTCCACCGCGAGGTTCGCAGGCGCCATACCCCGCCCTGTCGCTGTATATTCCAAATTGGGACATAATTCGCTAAAGACCACAGCTCAATATCCTAAGCGAGTGCTCGATCTATCGAAATTTGTTGATATCGGGCGTAGACTCGTCCAGCCTCGAGCTGAATCCGAGAGAGAGGCTTGCGCATGGTATTCCAGCATGGGTTGGTGAATATGAACCATTCCTATTGTAACAAAACCATAGACTTTTTAGGCAAGCATCTGCGAACTTATCTCACGAGACCGGCCCTTTCAGGTGCAGCCAGAGATGGGCACTCGAAGGCGTAGCGTCGAGCTCGCCGTCTATCCCCTCGTGGGAGTTTAGATTGACAGGCGCCATGGCGCCTAGAGAGAAGATACCAGCTGAAGAAGAACTTGTGTAGCTCGGTTTGTAGAACTTACTTTGGTATAAGTCAACGCAGTTTCCCCAATCATGCATTCGCATACGGTTATTTGCTGCTTTGAATCATATATCTCAAGTGATGATTTCAGGAATAGTACTGTTACCCTTGCTTACTTTTTTAGTGCAAGGGCAAACAACCAACCCTTTCATTACACTTCCTTGGGGCACATGGGAAGGGAATCTGGTTGCTAGCAGTAATGAGGTAATGAGAGTGTTAAGCATAGTAAACAAGAATTCTGCTAATGATGTTAAACCTAGATCTACAAATTCCAGAATGTACGCTTTGGCGCCACACCAATCCGGTTCGGATTATCGTCCGCTCCCAAAGAAATTGCAGACAATTCCACAATACAGGACAGCTCCTTCGGACCTGGCTGTTATGCGATTGATCCGAGCATACTGAGACCAGCGAAAGGTGAATCTGACATTGGTAATCCAATTACTGTATCACCTCCTTCAGATATGCCGATGTCAGAGGATTGCCTTTTCCTTGACATATATGTCCCAGCATCCGCCCTTAAACCTAACGCTCCCAAGCTCCCCGTTGTCGTCTGGTTTTATGGAGGCGCATTTGCATTTGGTTCGAAACAGAACTTTGGACCTGACTACCCGGAGTTTTACTCAGGGCAGGGACTTATGGAACAGAATGACATGATCTTTGTTGCTGGGAACTACCGTCTGGGTGCATTTGGTTGGCTCGCCGGATCCTATATGGAGGGCGAAGAAGTTGGAGTTCCAAACGCTGGCTTCTACGACCAGAGGCTTCTACTGCAGTGGGTGCGAGACTGGATCGATAAGGTCGGAGGTGATAAAACCAAAGTTAGCGCATGGGGCGAGTCCGCAGGTGCCGGATCCATCATGTACCACCTGATCCAAAAAAGTGGGAAGCGAGATCCCCTGTTCACAAAGGCCATGCTTCAGAGTCCCGCGTTCCAGTGGCAGTGGGATCGACCAGGAACTCTTGATACTGTCTATCAAAACTTCTCGGACCTTTCCGGGTGCGGGTTCGCCAAAAACATTTCTTGCCTTCGCGCAGCAAATATTTCAGACTTGGTTCAAGCAAATCACGACTTATTCTTGGATGTGAAGAATACAGGGTTGTTCCCCGTTGGCCCTTCTGTTGATGGGATTTGGATGGATCATCTGCCAGCAGTAGCATTTTTGCAGAGTATGTGTACACAGCCACGAAACAAGTTAACAACTAATCACTTCTAGATACATATTGGGATCAGCTGGAATCCATCATGGTGTCTCATGTGGGAAATGAAGCCGCAGACTTCACACCCAAAAATGTTGTCTCAGACGCAACCTTCCAGGACTTCCTCCAGAACTTCATGCCCGAGAAAGAACTTTCCGACATCAGGGCAGCAATTCAAAACCGTTACAACTGCCAGAAGGCTCCCTACAACGGCAACTACCGTTTATGTGTCAGTACTTTGATTCGCGATTCATCATTCACTTGCAATACACGACAGCTCTATGATGCCTACACCAAAATTAAAAAGAAGGCATATATGATGCAATACAACTTCCCAGGACCATTCTTTGCGCCTGCAGTGCACGCCACTGATCTACTTCCAACTTTTATCAACGATAACAACAGCATCGCCGACATAACGAGGCTTCTCGAGCACCTCGGGGTGAAACGGCCAGCTCGGTCTACTATAGCTCCCGTTCTAAAGAAGCTGCACGGAACTTATCAGAAGTATCTCTCTTCTTACGCCGTGTTTGGAGACCCGAACATGAACTTGACTAAGGGCTTTCCATTATGGCCGTTCGCGACTGATGATGGGAATGAAATTCAGGGTACGCTGGAAGTTGAGTTTGCGGGTCTTGTTAAAAAGTTTTTCGCTGTCGGAAGCGATAAGATCAATACGCAGCAAGCTTGTGGCTTCTGGAATAAGGTTGCGGTTGATATATCGACAATTACGAAGGGGATGAAAGACTCAACAATGATGTTTCTGATCCAACGTCCGGAGCTCTGACAGTTGAAAGGCTGAGCACTCCTCATGAAGAGCGTCGGATTGCACAGTTAACGATTGCTAGTGAGGGAACTTTTATTTATTTCTTGCAACAAATTGTTTTATGGAACTTGCGAAAGTATTTGCGATAACGAGGAGTTCTTACAAATATTAGGTAAATAACGAAGTGAGGCTTATATAAAACATTCAAGCGTGGTTCTCGAGGGACTTATCATGGTTGTCATACAGCAACTGGGCCACTTCTCTCCCGGTAGGAATCTGTTTAGCGGAGAGATTTCCGCCCACACCATTTCTCAATACGAATGCTGCACCTCCCATTACCAGAAACAGCTACGTAGGGCAAACGGAGAATTGAGGTTGATGATGATGTGCATGCCTTTGATAAGATAGATGTGCTTTATTGAGAAGGGGAGTGGCTGCAAATGCTATCAATCAAAAAATTCCTGATCTAAAGCTTCTAGCTCGATATCTGACATGCTGCAGATATCGGAGATGCAGCAGAGTCTCCAAAAAGGGTGGCCGGCGTTTTAGAAAGAATGGCTGACGTACAGCAGCGCAAACTTTAACTAAATCCCGAAAGATGAAAGCATGCGGAGTCTTCTTTAGACAAAGGAAAATCATCTGCCGAAAAGACTAGAAGTTTCAAGATCCAACACACTTTCGGTTCCCTGGTGGTCTTACTCGTGGTGCGCCACTTCGCTCCAATAAACTTCGGCTACTCCGATTAGCGACCCTTAGCGACTTCGGACCATCTACCTAGTACCAGGTCTTACATGGAGATCCCAACAAGATCAATCCGAAGATTGACAGGCGTGTACCGATTGGATTTTTGTTCAACCTTGTTTCTACAAAATTCTCGTCAACGGCTGATGCTCATCAAATACTCCACTTCTATCATCGAATTTCGCTGCCCCTACACTTAAAATTCTATACAGTTGATAGGAAACCTTTCCGCTCAACTAACTCGAAGGAAATAACTGGGTATCAGGCCCTCCTCAAATACAGCAACAACCCTCTAGGGTACCCATGCTACCATTCCACCGGGACCGCCATGCCTCCCGACCCGTTAGGCAATGCATGTATTCTCGGATCCTAGGTCCTTCCCCTTTAAAATCACAGCCGGGTGAGCGCGTAAGCGGCTGGTCAGGAATAAAGAACATCTCTCTGCTGGTGATCCTGTCCGTGTTCTTTCTTTGCTTTTTCTTCTCCGCGTTTAACGCCTGCTCCCCTGCGACGATCCCCGTTCTGCTTTTCTTTTGAGAGAAGCAAAGTGATACAGTAAATAGTTATGGCAGAGGTTCTAGACAATGGACCGATCATCGTGGGTGTAACTTGGTGGTTGTGTTTTCTGTCTGGTAGCTTTCTAGCATTGAGGGTATACGCGAAGATAAGTCGACGGCAGCGACTGTGGTGGGATGATTATATTTTAATAACATCATGGGTATGTCCTCTTCTGCTCTATTTGTCACAGCTTCTCAAGATGTCTTCCTATACTGACGATGTGATGAAGATCTTGCTTCTCATTGAGTCAATCATCACCCAGATGGGCCAAAAGCTCGGTTTTGGTAAACAAACCATCAACATCCCTCCTCAAAACCTGACCACAATCGCTCTATACACATTTATCGCTGCTTCAATCAGCTGCTTCGCATCCACAGGTTCCAAAATCTCTTTCGGCGTCACACTTCTCCGCCTCACCACCGGCCCATTACGGTCGTTCGTCTGGTTTAGCATTATCACACTTTTCCTTATCATGCTTCCATCGGCAACCCTAACCTGGATTCAATGTACACCAAGAGAGAAGGCCTGGAACTACTTGGTCGAAGGAACTTGTTGGGATCCTACGAGCTCGACTAATTACGGAGTTTTCAACGCGGCGTGGTGTGCATTTGTTGATTTTGTGTTAGCACTGCTTCCTTGGGCGTTGATCTGGGGACTACAGATGCGCATGAGGGAGAAGATTGGTATTGGCATTGCGATGTCGCTTGGTGTCCTGTAAGTTTAGAGGGGGTTTGAGAAGTCTACGAAACAAACCAAATGCTAAAATAGCTCTAGGTCTGGTGTCTGTGCAATAGTAAAAGGTGTCTACGTAATCCAGCTCCGCCAAAAAGACTTTTACTACAACGGCATCGATGTAACAATTTGGACCGCCGTCGAAACAGCCACAGCTATCATTGCAGCCTCTATCCCTGTGCTACGTGTCTTCTTCAAAGAAAAGGTCTCCACTCTGGGCTATAATCACGGCGGCTCGAAGGACGTACACTTGTCACGTCTTAATAGATATAGTCGTAGATCAGGGAACAAGAATCTGGTGGAAGAGGTATGCAGCGATAAAGATAGTAACTGGGTTACTTTGGGGTCGATGGAGGATGCGGGCAGCAATCGCAGTATTTTGGAAGACGCACGCGGAGATAGTGGGACGGAAAAAGATAGAAGTGTGAGTCCGGTGAGGGGGATACTTGCTACAAGCACTATTACGATTGACTACGACGAAGAGAATGTGGAATAGCATAGGGAGAAGAGACATGGGACGAGGTCGGGGGTTGTGATTTAATGTGCGTTCTTTTCATAGCCGTTCATCTTCAATTTACTGCATATCCGCTCGTGCTCTTCTCATTTCGACCGTTGCGTGATAATTTCTTAAACCTTCTCGAGCGATACTAGCTATAACACACTGAGCTCAATTATGAAAAGTTCTTCACCACTGTGGCACTACCAGATGTTGTGACCGCGACACTACGCCCTTCGCATTCCGTCAACCTGTTAGCCGGCCATTCAAATACATCTCATTTTGGTCATAACATGTGAATGAAGGCTATCTTGCGAAGCAGTTCTGGCACGAATAGTCACAAGAGGTGACGTTTCTCGAACAACCTAATCAAACCACCTATCACTCTGAAACGTCTAGGGTGCCTTGGAGGATCTAATTTCAGAGACTCAGGGTAAATATTTAATGGGAGTATTGTTGAAATGCTGCTTTTCAACCTGATCGTAACGTTTATCGTTTTGGTAAGAATTCCCAATAGACTACCAACGGCAAGCATCTCTTTCTTCGACGACTACGTACCTTGAGCCATGAAATCTCAGTTCTAACAGATTTTAATTTAGGTTCACTGCTCATCCTGCCCTAATGTATCGAAGTCTACGGTATGCTCAAAGAACACAAAACACATCGCGCGCTAGACCCGATTCGCCCTGTATCGCTCTTCCAGGTACCAACTACTAGTTCATAACACCATAATACTGCGCCTCCAACCATCATCGCTCTGGAAACATCATCACTTCTCTTGGTCTACCGCTTGTGATGGTGAAATAATCCATGTCGTCTACTCCCAATTATTGACATTATGTGTGACGGTTTCTATACAGTATCTTTGAATCAACGGGGTGATAGAGTTCGCTTTTACTCCTTCGCATTATGTGAACTAAGTAAACAGAGCTATAATCAGATCAAGTGATAAAAAGTGGTGGCGTTTTGCTCCGATTCTAACGTATGAACCTTCAGGCTTACATGATTTCCATGCATGGGACTCAAAGAGCGGAAGGATGGCATCCTGTAGCGGTTTCAATGGGTTGGTGAGGGTGTTCGTGGCTAGTTCATCGCCGTAGCTTGGGGTCAGAAGTCTTGGTAGATATCAACAAGCCCTCAAACAATCCCGGTTAAGTCTCTTATTTAATCTAAAACGGCCCTGCGCATCACCTTATTTAGAGATCTCGCGGGCTAGCGCTTCGTTGCCGGTGCTAGTCTTCTACGTCATCTATTTGGCTCACAGGGACACTGAAGTTTGTTAGGCAGAATAACGAAGATGCTGTCTTCGTATTTTAAACTGGATCGATAACCACAACTGCAGTCAATTCAATTGCGAGAAGCCTTGCAATATCTACTGGCAAGTTAGGTCATTAGCCACGATTGGCTCGACAAGTACGTTCATTAGCCCAATCCTTGCTCAGACGAGTATCTCATTAGGGAATGGAGCGTTCGTTGTCGAGGGTTGGTATGTACTGGATGGGGCGATTACTCTCATTGACACCCTGGTCGCGATTTAGGGAACTTGCGTGAGCACGGCCAGCTCTCCTGCCCTCCTACTCTCGTCCACAACCTTCTCCTCTAAATCGAGCTCTACACTTCTAAGTATCGGATCTTCCACCATATCGGAGTCTCCTCTGTCGTCCAGCGGGTTTGTAGCCACAACTACGTTAGAGACATTGACGCTGCTGTCAACCGATTCAACGACCCTCGACGATTACTCAATCATGATCGAGACGACCCTCTCAGCTCATCGTCCGTCTATTCGGTCCACCAGGCTGCCAATCATTTTGCCGTCAAGCCCGCCGTCGTTCCAGCTTAGGCCACCCCCGAATCCGTACACATTTTCCTTTCACCTGCGCCTTACAACTAAGACTTCAGCTAAGAGCCAGAGGTAGTCTTCTCGGTCGAATAGATCCTCTTCGAAGAGTTTGTCGACCCAATCGGTGGGGACTACTTCCACTGGGAAGCCTAGCAGCTCTGCGTCTTCGTCTTCGAGTTCTTTACCACGCTTTACAAGCGCAACCGCTAAGTCGGCTTCGACGAAATCGGCAACGAAGCCTAGCAATCGGTATTGCCTACCGAAGCCTTTACAACCTCGAACTTCGTGAGACTCAACTCTACGTCTATCAATGCAAGCACCACCTTCACAATTCCCGTCAAAGCAGTGGCGCTCTCAACCACCAACAATATGAGACAGCCATAACAGTTAAATCTCTGGTATTCGACATCACAGCAATATCCGATACAGCATGCATACCCACCATCTACTACGAAACTACATGCTCCTTCATCATTACCACAAACACCCCTCGCTCATCGCCACATCCGGTGCTGATATCTTCACGATCAGTGGCCAGCCGTGCACGGCTTCAATGTATTACGAGAGCGCGCGTATATATGCGAAGACTGTCACTGTGCATGTACGAACTGCGAATGAGGAAAATATAGAGCTTCAAACAGAGGCTGTGTACGCAGCAATGACGACAAGAGTGACGGTAACCAAGAGAAGTTATGCGGGTACGGCAGCAGGGGGTAGGGCGGTAGAGATGCATATGGTGAGTGAGGCTGTGCGATTGAAAGAAGTGAGTGCTTGGTTGCTGATTGATTGCGGTGTTCTGTTTGGGTTTTCGAGCCGTTGGCTGTTTTGAATTCGGATAGCGCTACTACCTTTTATTTCTCGTATCCATATCTTATTATGAATATAATGAAGTGTTACTATCCCGAACACTATTAAGTCTAAGTAAGGGGAGGTACAACTGTTAAACAGGGGTGCACCATATGGCTATGGCCGTATCAAGACGATGACTCCACGGCTCGAAATACGTCCTAATATTCTTGCTATTAGCTACGTTCCTCCATGCTCATTCTAGATCCGTCCCTGTATTATATACCGATAAGCGTTCTGGAACCACATCCCGTACTCCTCGTCAATGAATTCAGGTGTTGGAACAAGCCCACTCCATTTGTTCTTCTCTGGCTCGACCAAGAATTTCGCCCTCAATCCCAGCATCTTCGCCTTCTCGTTATGCGCCTCTTGTGCATTGTATGTCGTGAAGAGACATGGAACCCCACTTTCGACGAGAAGCCTGATCGTAGAATCCCAGTGGTGCATCGAGTCGTCGCCATCAACAAAGCCACTATTGAATGCCACTACTATGTCCGCTTCCTCGTAGTTTGGGGTGGTAACGAAGTCGTGATAGAGACCACAGTATAGCGCGACGGACCTAGTCCTCCCATCACTCTTACAGACTTGGCAGCATTCGAGCTCCGTCTTAGGCACGTAAGACTTCCCACCTGAAGCCCCACCTGCCCAGACATTAGGGCCTACGGCCGTGAGCTGCAGACTCTTCAGTCCTGGCATAAGATGTAGGATCTCTTCGAAGTTGGCCAGGGCGAGCATCTCACGGCCTGTAGCTCCAACGATATGGATTTTCAGATGTGGTTTTGTCCATGAAATGTCCTCGAGCGCGGAGAGAATGGTAAGAGGCATGGTCAGATTATCTGTTGCGCAGAGGAGGAACATGCGCATTCTTTCGTGCTGGTCTTTCTCGTCTGCTGTTCTCTCTCCGGGGCCTAGTGAGAGGAAATCAGGTGAGATGATACCACGGATTTGTGGCTTGTCCGAAATGGATACGAAGTAGTCGTACCATCCTTCTGAATCAGTATCTTTAAGAAGTTTCCGGTCCATGCGTGGGAACTGGGTGCATGTCACAGGCGAGAATTTGCCGGTATCTTCGAAGAACCCGATGCGGAAGTTCTCGATGTGCGCGTGGAGTTGGTAGGCGGTGCAGACGGAGGCTGAGTGCTTTGCGTTTTCTCCACAGTCAGAGCAGGAGAATATGAGTCGGCATTGGTTGCATTTCGTGAGTGTAATCTTCCGGGTTGAGAGCTGGACGGCGGTTCGACGACATGACGCACAGTACGCCTGGGCTTGAACTATGAAATGAAGGTTTTCGTCATTCGGGGCTGCATCTCTTATCGATCGTACGGTCTTAAGAAGATATGCGCGATACTCGTTCCATGTGCGTCTCTCCTGGTACTGTTGTTCCTCCACTTGGTTGATGGTCTTGAAGATCTTGCAGTAATTCTTGTGGATGATCGACCAGTCCAATTTCTGACACTCTTTCGAGCAATAACCAGCCCTCTTGCATCCGGAACATCGAAGTAGATTTGATGATGGGATGAAGCAGCGGAAGCAGAGGTTGCCACGAATCGCGCCCACAGGAAGGGCGGGAATATCGACTGTGCCAGAGGCGAGGATTCGCTCGCGGTTCTTGCATTTGTCGGGCATGGGGACGGATGGTCGAATGATGAAGGAGAAGGGTGAAATAGATGTGATCAAGTTAGAATGGAACTGTCCGTAGTAGATGTGAGGTTGAAGTTGAAGTTGAAGTTGAAGTTTGCGGGCTATGGTGGGGTGAGGCGTGCTGAGAGGGCTACCTCTAGGCTGACAAAAAAAAAGCGGGAAATAGGGATCTGATACCCCGCGCCCACAAAAAATGCACCCACCATACTACTTCTCACCCAAACTACATATTTCAAAGTATAATAATGTATAAATGTCACAGTAAATGGTGAATTAATTCTTAATACTCCCTCATTTGGCCATTATAGAGCTCCAGCTACTATTCAAGGCATTTCGGATATTTGTCAATCGTGGAATCCTTATTTCCCGCTTTTTTTGTCAGCCTAGAGCGCCCACCTAACTAGGCATGCGTATATACCATCACGAATGTGTGATTGCGCGAAGCTGTTCAATGTTCAGGTTCGTGTCTGCGATTCACAACTATGAGGACACTGTTAGGCGCATCTCCAAAAGGTTTGGGCCGAAAATAACACCAAAGGTGTAAAGCGATAGCTTTCTGCACTTTTAGTTGCAGAAAAGAAAGCTTCGTTTTCATGCCCATGTGCTGTTTCGGTGAACACTTGCTTCCAAGGTTGATTTGACGACAATTTGGTTTTCATCAAGAGCGGGTTGATTATCATATAGAGCAGCCTGAGTCTATACATATACTGAAAAACTAGTCTTACATCAGGGTCTCCTTTCCATGTGCAAACACACTATTGACGGATATGATTCAAGGGTAGAACTGACCCAAGGCCAATAATGAAAGATGTTGGTCTTGTTTGCGGAGGTGCTGGGGAGAGATGGACAAGAATTTTCGGGTTGAACTGAAAAGTTGGGCCTACTTGAGGCTTCTGAAGCGGAGGACTATCCTCCTCCACGAAGCGACGCATGATTGGTGCACTCTTAGTTCATGCTCTGTGCTATCATCATTCACTAAGGCCTCCTGGCAGCGATGTTTGCAATGGAGCCAGAGGTGCAGCGAGTTTCACTAAGATCGCGCTGGGTTGTGCTTTGATTGATTGATTGATTGATTGATTTATTTAACGTCCTATATAAAACCTCCCAGGGGGTATGTAGACGGCTTGAGATTTAGGTTTATAGTAAAGCACCCACTAAAGATAACCTATTTAAGGGTTTATTGTTATCTTGTAACATTTCTCCACCGTTTAAGAATACCCTACGTATGTTGTGCCCCCTAAAAGCTTGCCCCCTTACTGTCTTCCTTCTACACTACCCTCCTTCAATTTAAGTAGTATATATGCCTTGTATCCTTTTAAAGTGAAACCTTGTAGGGAAAACCCTCAAAGAGACTTAAACAAGTAACACAGTTACCTCCCCCTTAGTAGACTAATAGTGTATTGTAAGGCGAATGCCTTATTTTCCGGGTATGCAGAGAGGGGATTTAAGCGCTGCCCTCTTCTGCTAGTTGTTGTGTTCCCTTAACCAAACGCCCTAATTTCACTGCGCAGACTACTAAAAAAATCTTCTAAGGAAGAACCCGGGGCTGAATCTATACAGCAGCCGTTAGCGTGTCTGTCCGTAACGCTGCAGCGTAGAAACAACGTTGTGGAGAGATTAGGAAGGGAAAGTTGAAATAGAAAGAGTTGAAAAAACGATGAATTTCGAACTTCCGCAACTTCGAAAAGTTTGTGTTCGGTGGGGTTGTGCACAAAAGCATTCGATATCGTACCATTTGTTCCCATGTTTTTAAGGACCAGAACCTTCTATTGTTATCTCCTATATACTGACTCTATAGTGTCCTGCAAAGCTGGACTATATACACACAAACATTATATCTTATCCAGCTGCACTCCAGCATTCTTCTCCTTTGTAACCTGTTCATCCTTCGCCATCTCTGCTTCCCTCATCTTCCCTTCCTTGACCCTCCTCTCCTCTCTCTCACTATATCTGTCACCGAACAACTCAAATTGTGGTCTCATCACGATGGTGTACTTCACGAACTCCTCCATACAATCAACCAGCCTGTCTCGGTTTCCACTTGGCTTCAATCTGCTCCCGCCTTCGGCCGCATCTTCATCGGTAAACTGGGTATAAGCCATGGGGATTGAGCTCTGGTTTGGTATGGCGAACATGCGCATCCATCGGCCTAGGATCCTAAGAGAGTTGACGGTGTTGAAGGACTGGGAACCGCCACACACTTGCGCGATCGCTAGCGTACGGCCTTGGGTGGGACGTACAGAGCCTGTCGACAACGGGATCCAGTCAATTTGGTTCTTGAACACTGCGGTCTTTTTACACATCAGCTTGGATCTGTTTTCATGAAGGGATGAATGGCACGAACAAGATTCCCATGCTGCTCAGGGCTGACCCAGACATGCCCATCGCTCCATTTGCTCAGCTCACGCAATTCTTGGACTTTGGGGTGAGAGTGCTGAACATCGTCTTTGACTGGGAGACCATTTGGGTCAAAGACCCGCACGTCGCAGCCAAGACGAAAGAGGATTCGTGATGCTTCGAATGCGAGGAGGCGTGAGTATGACCGTTCGCGCAGACTTCCATACAGGACCAAGACTCGCAATCTTCCTTCCCCATTCTTCAATATCTCAATGTCGACCATTTTCAGGGCTGTGTTGAGCTCAAGCTTTGCGATCCAATCGCTCCTTGTCGTGTGGTCATCGATAAGAAAAGGTCGATACTTCTCGCGTAGAAGTATTTCGTCATTAGACATATCAATTGCGCAAAAATGACCATGGTATGTAGTATCATTCTCGGCATCTTTCTGAATGCGCATGGCGCCAGTGTTGTTAAGATCTCCGTTCATTTTTATCGTTGCTCTTCGAATAGTTCTAAAAACAATGGACCTGCTTAAATCGAAGGTAGGAGCAATCAGGGAGAAGTGGCAAAGAAGCATGAGAATTTTTAATAGTGCTTTGTGCGATGTTGCGCAAAGTCGGAAATGTGTCAAAAAGTTCAATCCTAATAGGTCTTGATTGGCATGTCACTACTAGCATGTGATTGGCTAAACGTTGTAAGCAAGCATTATTAGTTGGATCTGCGCCAGAGTGAAAAAGGCCGATGGAAAGAAATTGGATTTAATTTTAGTAGAGCAATATTGCAATGTTATTTGGCTGATTAGGTTGCTTTATTTATTGCTAGCAGGATTAAAACCCCTACCTTTATGTGTGTAAAGGTATAAACTGCTAATTTTCTATTGGCACCAAGTATATATATATTGTTAAAAGGCAGACCACAGCGCATACTACGAGTAGAGAATCCTACGTTATTGAAGGGCAAAACAGCAGCCACGACTTTATTAGTAATCTTCTTCGACAGGGTTGCAAGTTTACATCATGATATTTACATGGGCAGCCAACAAGCATCGCTGACTAATTACAGGACTTCATCACTGCGAAATCCATTTGCCCTTTTTATCAATGGGACTTTGGTGAAGCACCGTTGAGATCTGAACATCTACTTCTACCATTCCTCATCGAGGGTGCATGCAGTGGCGCTCTATGCGGCATCATTATCTACTCTACTGGTTGAATTTGCTAATTCATATGAGACGGTACAATGCTTTGCTGAGTCGCCTTTGGTCTTTTTTTCATCGTTTTCGGCTTCTATAGGACAGTTATCGAATAACTGCAGGACTTAGAAACGGTTTTTTATTCACATTTCCGCTGATAGCATTGCAAAATCGGGTCAACTGTGGAGATGTTGCTACCTCAACTTTAACCATGTCTTTCATTCGAAATATGGCTCTCTTACTCTCTATAGTTGTCGGTGGCACAGTTCCCCAGAACTCGATACAACAACAAGCTTCCTCTCTGCGCGATTGCCGTCTTCCACAGAACCTGTTGTACCAGGTGCCTAGGGCACATATCATAGAAAGCATCATGTTGGCCGCTACCCGCCAGATAAAGCCTGGCAGTCTGCAAGAGAGAATTCTTTTGCCTAACTATCAACAATTTGTGGACACTGTAAGCAAAATCGGGGGATTTTTTTTGGAAACGGTGTCGAGTTGTTTCGTCGAGACGGTGCATTTCACAACGAGTCACATTGAGATAGTGACAGCATTAAAGAAGGCTAAGGTTGGGGTAGAATACAGTATGGAGCTGTAGTTATAGTTTTGAAGCTTGTTGTGAGCTGTCGTTGGAACTGTAGTTTGGGTAAACTGTCGGCCATACTTAAGATGAAAATTCTGCGTCGGCAGCTGTACATGCAGCTGCCTTCAATGTTTATTTATACAAATGCTTCCAGCTGTGCAATGCACTCCTTCTTCTTCTATTAACTTTTATCACCATGGTCATCAACTTCGACCGCGTAAGCCCTACGGGCTTTCCACCTAGCGCGCAAGTGCCTCTTGAATACAACAACGAGCTTGTGATGGACCTCTGTATGAAGCTGTAAGCACAAAATTTCGTGGCACACTAGCCGATTGATCATCTTGCATGCCCTTTACGTTGTCCTTGCACTAGCTGCTAACAAAGCCTCTCAAAATAGAAGTTTTGGAGTATCGGGTGAGCTCTTGAAAGAGCTAAGTGGGGTAATGAAGGACATGAAGTGGACACCGGAAATGTCGACCATCAACAGCCATATTAATGGCACCACGTCCGATAACTTCGCCGCGCATAATTGTGGTGCACAGGCAATTATGATGTTCCAGGACGCCCAAGATCCCTATCTCATTGCTCAGGTGTAGCGAGCATCGGTCTTGCAGGGCTTGATCAGTAGTTTAGTAATTAGCACGCCGTAGCTACTGCCCTATAAAAGGAACCATACCTTCCGATCACTAACAGACACTGAACACGTAGATCGTTGCGTCGTGCCCTCTGGATTGTTGGTGATTGGCCTTTGTTGGCCTTCAGACACTGATATCGTACTTGAAAACCTGAATGCTCTATGCTCCTTGCTCGATGGAAATTGCAACGCAAAAGAGTCATGTGTTGAAGAGCAGCCGAAAGTGATATTGATGGCACAGCTAAACAGCGAAGGTTACCCAGCCGACAACAGCCAGGCCGATCTAGATACTCGTCTGGTTGACCTGCTGATTGAATCAAGTGATGAGTCAGCCTTTTCTGATCTACTGTACAAAAAATGTATCTTTGCAACTTTCCTATGTACATATAGCCTATCTATAGGGATCTTGTAAGTGCACTTTATTGTAGAACCATGTGTCAAAATACGCGATGATAGTTAAGAGTGTACTGCTGAAATAGTGGGGTGGACTGATTAATTGGTAGTATATTTACGTGACATATGGTATTCTAGACATATAGAGTAAGGTAGGTAGGGCAAGTTGGAAAATTATGAGGATGAAGAACGCCAGGGATGTAATAATTAACAAGTTAGGTAGTAAGTCAAAAGAAAAGGTTGCAAACGGCGCAGTCTGTATTCCAATCTACTTCCTTATCTCGATACGCATGCGGAAAGGAGCGCAGCCGGTCCAGATATAAAGTGACACCTCCCTAACTGAATCAATCTTCACAAAAAGTTTCATGCTACCGACTCGTGATAACGGAGTTTTTCGTTTTTCTCTAGGAAATACGGCCATCTTGTTTTGTCGTACGGGAAAGTCTCCGGACAAAACTTCCTACACGCCTTTTCCGTCAGTCAGTGCAGGGGCCTTTTCTTTCTATTAGTGGCCTGGTCAAGCAATTCTGTGTGCTTGGGCCCACATTTCTATTCAAAATTACTTCTAGCTGCAAAGTGTATTGTGTCCTATTCTCGACGACAATGCTCTTGCTATCCAAGTCCTGCCTTCTTAGCCCTCTGTCGTATGGAATTACTTGATCGTTTGGAGAGGATAATTGGACATTTGCCTACAATCCGCTCACTTCACTACTGCTCGTCTTGGCATCATCTTTGGGGTATCTAGTCCGGGGGAAGATAAGGCCGCAAAAGTAAGAAATTTACCGTTCACGCGGCGGATAAAATTAGGGCGACTCAGAGCTCACCCAAATCCTTCGTAATGACGAGGAACAGGAACACTACTTGGAAAACAACAGCATATAACGCAATAACGCTCGTAAATTGCTAGAAATACTGTATACAAACAATGTAGAGTTTGTAAATCTCTATTACACTATATGTTCTTATTATGTCAAAGTTTTAATACGTACCGCTGTAGTAGGTTAAAAATGTTGAGATTTGTTAGTCGCGCTATTTTCTTCGAGCGCGTACCGTTCGCCAATTTACGCCCTTTCTAACAAGTGCCGTTTCCAGTCGCAGGCTGGTCCATTCAGCAAACGCAGGTACCAAGGCCAAGAAAGAGCGCCATCAAGGAAAGGAATATATTCAATTAGGCTAACACCTTCTCTCTAGCCAAAGCATATTGCAGAGCGGGTTTACGCATCGGGACTAACTTCGTTTGCTTAGTCATGAGCTAGCTCAGCACTTTTAGTCGACTTAAGAGGCTTGGCTAGAGATAGGGCTGGTGCACTTAAACTGGGTCTACTTTTTTCGTCTTTTCTTGCAGTTTCTTTATTGAGTAAAGGCGGCGCTTGCACGACTGACTGATACCCATTTGCTCAACAGGCTTGATCTAAACCTGCAGCAATATGGTTGCTTGCAGTTGCTACATCAGGCGGTGTAGAGGCTTGCGCAACGCTATACTGCTAACTAGATAAGGAAGCACGGCCTAAATCGGCCCGATATGCAAGGCGTTTGTGCCGTTGGTTTTATACCTCGTCCTTCGCATGCTCAGCCAAAAGTACGCAGGTGAGAATGCACAATATAGAAATTCTTCAGCAAGGTGAGACAAGGTCACGATTAAAAAAATAGATAGTGCTTCTTTGCTTACAGGGTGCTTATTGGACAGGTACTCGACGCGATTCTACATGGAGTGTTGAATTCGACACCGCCAGTCCTACTCAGAGAAGTGTAGATGGTCCACGGGTAATGTACGAAACTCTTTCTTTGATTTTATTAGGCAACTAGCTAACATTAATGCAAAGTTTTGGCATCGCAGAGGGCATGGAAAACTACTGTCGAAATAATAAAAGAAGCAGTCTCGTCCTGCCTCGGCCATTCCTGGCAAACGTGAACAACTACGTGAACGGGCGTTGCTGCGGCCGGCATGTTTCCCAGGACGCCACAGGAAAAACAATTTCTTCAGGTAAGGCTCTTAATATGATGGCAAGATGGAGCTTGTCCTGAGGCGCGTCTAGATTCGTGGTACTGCTTCACCATCAAGCCAATCTCAATCACGAAAACATTCACTCATGAGTTCTACGCTGCAACTCAACTCACGATATTCATTCGACAAAGCCAATTTACAGACCAAGAGTTTATACTATGCTTGAATTGTCCCAGTGAGGCGCAAAAGCACCTGCAGAACACTTTGCTTGGCGACAGGGTCGGAGACATCCTGCAATGTGCAGTTTCGTGCTTAGAGACCGTGAAGGAATTGTACGATGAAGCAGTCCAGCGGCTTCGATATCAAGTCCGAGGAATTGAGCTTGTACGTCTACTGAAACACGTCTGACCATATCTTAATGGTTCTAGGAGCGCACCGGACCATGGGACAATGTTCAGCCTAACTTTATTCGATTACATGACATCGCAATGCATCTAATCCAATCGATAGAGAATCTGGATATCGCGATTGATACGACTAAAAGCTTTCGTGATCAGGTTGAAGAGACTGAGAACCAGCGGCAGAACTTGAGAATCCAAAGCGAGTTGTACACGCTTGAAAGAGAGTTTATGTGCATCAGAAGAAGGTCGGAGTCTCTGCACCAACGATTTCAAAATGAAATCAACCTTGTAAACCCGTCACCCATCACCTCTAGCGGGTAATGCAAACGATATCCGCTGACGAGTCCAGGCGTTCAATATTGTGGCTCAGAAAGATAGTCGAGTTGTCGTCAAGATGGGCGAAATCTCTAGGATTGAGAGCAGTAACATGACAACCATTGCGGTCGTTGGCCTCCTGTTTCTTCCAGGTACATTCGTATCGGTACGTGTATCCCATTGGCCATATTCGCATATGAGTTGCCCATCAACTATGTAACTCAGATGCCCTCTAATCGGGTGACTGATACTTATATAGGGACTTTTCGGGATGAACTTCTTCGATTTCAGCTCGGAGAATCAGAGCTGGATAATATCAGATAAACTTTGGCTCTACTGGGTAATAACAATACCGCTTACAGCTGCAACTGTTCTTATTTGGGCGTTGGCGTTTCCTATAAATAACGCGAGGAAGCGAGTCGTGTTGCGATTGAAGGAGATGCACATTTTTGAAAGAAAAGTTGTAAAATAACCTTAAATAGGCAGCCAGGAGTTATATACACCGTTATCTTTTGTTTTAGAGTCTAGTCAATTATGTCTAGGATACGATACGATATATCTAAATAGACTAATTTGAAGCTAAAGATATTCTAAGATATATAGAGAACATACACTACCTGCCCGTCTAGAAAATAGCAGTTTGCAGTGCTGGTGTAACCGTCGCGATGGGATTAGGGGGAAGGGAAGGTTGGAGCGGACGGCCCGTTTAGAGTCGCGGACTCTTCGGCAGTCCGCTCACGTGATAGCTTGGCGACTGCGGGGTCCCTGAAGTTGAATGTATCGGCAATAATTTCCCGAAAAGGATCTGGAAATGAAGAAAAAAGGATATCACTAACTAATAGTCCGAATTCGGCAAAAGCTGAATCCAGGCTTATCAATGCTGAGAGCTTTCCCTGCTCTCAGCTCGCACCAGTAATCTGTCAAGCGTCGGCAATGTCCTCGTCCTCTCGAGAATATCTAAACTTATGCAATCACTAATCTGCTGCCACCCACTCCGATAACTCCACTCACTAACTCAACCGTAAAAATTCTCCCTCACATGCACAATCCCCCCCCCACCCGGTCCTCCTCGCCATCTCCTGCACGATCGTCTTCCTAAATCTCATACTCTCTAGCACACCAGGACGATACCTGTCCACAACCAAATCCACCTCCTCGACTAGCGTCCAGAATGTTACCTTCCCTTCTTTCGTCATAAATTAACGTGACAGTCCCGCTTTCTGATTTACATTTTAAACACCAGTCCTGACGCCTCTGGAATGTTCTCACAGGAAAAATGTAAAATATCCGTGCTCGCTAATGCTAGAATTTTTGTAATGGTAGGCCCAGCTACGACGTGAGTGAGGTTAGGGCTTTGACACTTGTGAGAGGCCAATTTACCTCATCTTTCTTAGCATTCCACGATTCCGAGTAAAGATCTGTGTGTAAAGGCGTCGCTTTGCAAAGCGATTCACCCTTTGACGTGATACCATGAGCACATGCCTTGAACTCGACGGGCGTGAGGCAAATAGTGCCGGCCTGACGCTAGAATATATTGGCTTTGATGTCTAGCCATTCCGCGTGATGATTAGCCACTGATTCTGCATATAGATCTTTATTTTTCACAGCTTCTGCGGCGGTTAGGTCTAATAGGCGCCGTAGGAGATCGAGCATATCAGCACATCTGCTGTGTCAAAGCCGAGTTGGAAGAAACGGAAATCGTTAGTTTTGTAGCTAATTTTACACATGAGCATTGAGTCTAACCTGAACCGAAATAAAGTTCTGATTCTAATATCCAGAGCGATTTACATGTTCGTAGTCAACCTCCGCCAAGCCTCCGTAGACTTCCCTTGATCACACTTATCCATCCTTGTCTTCACCTCTGGTGTCTAAATTCCCTTCTATTCTATCTCCAACATGAAAAAACTCATCGGAAATAACGTTATGTATGCACGTCAATTTTCACACTTTACATTAGCCCGATCAGCGCCCATAGCGCCGCTACAGATTTGGTGAGCTTGTATGATGTTTATTCGATTGGTGGGGCGTTAGAAACGAATTTTACGGAAAATAGACGTGACGAGATTTGTAGGGGGTTTTCAAAGTGGGGTCGATGAAAGGATGGCTGTGTAGGACGTGGTGGGTTCTGGCACCGATGGTTGCGGGTGGCATGGTGGTCGGGGATAAATTAAATGTGAACTCAGAAATCCTGGGGTACCTTAACGTGCCATAGGCCAAGGGGCCTATAACATAGATGGGGAGCAATTGGTTGGCGGATGCATTATTGTAGGTCTAGTCAGAGATTGTGGCTCGATGAGACTTGATGAGTCAGAATGAATATTGAGATTTTGAACCCCTGTTTAGATAATTATGTTGTATTGTAGGTCTCTCGCAAAGTTGGGGCTTTTAGTAGTGTGTAAATAAAATATGTTGAATTGGTGCCTTTGGTTCCATCTCAAAGTCGAGTTCGTTGAATTTCAGGTGCCACTCGGTTAGGAACAATTATTTCTACATTATTGCTGAAAGATGCCAGTGTGACTCAGGTATAACCATTCTAGTTAATTACATACTATCCGAAACCACTAGGTAAGATCCAGATACCCTTCCATCACTTGGGATACCCAGTGTGCCGGGGGGAGAAATCCATTGAACGACGTCGAGCGACCTCCATGGTCCTCACAATCCCTGGCAGAGCCTCCCTCTATAGAACTTTCAGCCTGCGGCAAGCGCATCAAAGCCAGCGAATTCGAATTCTCTAACTTCGGAGGACTACCAGATCCTCGAGGAGAGAGAATATCCTCTGCCGTCTCGGGGAACTGCCGGAAGAATGCTGGATCCATAGTCCAGTACTTTAAGTCTCGGTGGTAGCGCTCGAAAAGAGGACTTGGGTAATAATTTCCAGTGCCTACATCCACTTGATACGTGTCTTCTAGAGAAAACGGCCAGTCGAATCGAAAGTGTCGCTTGAACGCAGCCGAGAAATCCTCCATGGGGGCGTTTGGGTATCCACAAATCAATCTATCACGGAGACCAGGCCTAGCGCATCGTCAGTTCTTGATTGTTAATAGTTCATTGACTACTTACCAGGCAAAGAAGTATACGCCCATAGGGTATTTCTTCACTCGGGAGAATTGTCTGTTTCCAACTTCTTTCAGTATTTGGAAATGTGATGAAAACGCATAGGACTCACTGGGGTCTCGCCCACTCTGGTATGCGGCGGAGGTTTACTGGATTTGAGTTGAGGAAATACTAAAAATCACTCAGATCTTTGAGAAATTTGAGTACTAAGGTATGTAACTAACCTTGATCAGGTACTGATTCTTGTATGCGATAGCTAGCCGATTCACAGGATCGAATCCCTCCCACAAAGTCTCGTCGTACTCTCTCAATATTTTCACAACTGGGTTGTTTCTATCCGCTTCCAAGAGTGAGTCCCAGCCTTTTGCCAGCGCTTGGAATACCAGGCCCCCGTTAAATTCATCCGCTTCTCGGGCTTGGGAAGAGTCTACCCAGAAGATTTTGCTGAAGATTGTGTTCGCGATCTGCCATAGATTTCCCGGTTGGGCAGAAAGCGTAATCATTTCCTGTTTTGGGGATGCGCCTGGTGGGAGCATTTGAGCCACTGGGATGACATGGGAATGGAGGGTATTTAATAGCTCTCCCCGGTCAGTTGGTCCAATTTGAAAGCCATCAATGTCGGTCAGCCCAGGTATCATGTGTAGACTTCTTTTTGGGACATTTCCATCAGGGAGGTCATCTTGCATAACCCAGGTTGATGGAGAGTCGTGATAATCGCCTCCTGTATTGTAAAAGTAGTGCTCTGAAAGGTCGGGAATATGATCCCGTTGGGATTTGGGGTATTGATCTGCCCCGGCGGCCTGCAAAATATCGTTGATCAATGTAGCTGGATTTCCAGCGACACCGGGCGGTTCAGCTGGGATAGTACCCGTTCCATCGAGACCGTCTGCAAAACCGATGTCCATAGAAGAATTTGCAATAGGCGACGAAAGAGCACGTTGCGGCGGCTTCTGCAAGCTATCTGGCAGTGTCTCTGGGTTGACAATCGATGCGATGTCTGTTACCATTTTTCGCAAGCACTCAGTCTGCACAAAGAGCTCTGCATTGTGGACAAGCAACCGCCTTACCGTCTCCGGCTCGTTATCCGCCTTGCATGCATCCACAGTCTGCTCCAGATAGGCTATGTACTTCTTTGTTTTCTCGCGTATAGTCCGCTGAGCAACGCGATCAAGAGCGCGTTTCCTAGCACGTTGCTGCGACAGGTTGCCGTCGTCGTCGTCCTTAGTCTTCTTTGCCTGCTTAGAGACACTCCTAGACTCGTATGTAGAGTCTTCTTGCTGTAAATCGTCGGTGGTAGATTTGCGCTTAGGCATTTCGTAGCTAGAGAAGTTTGATAACGTAGGTGTAGGGTATGGACAAGAGTTGAGGTTGAGGTTAGATAGCCGAGGCCCCCCCATCTTCTCCCCGCAGTCTAAGCGTTTTGGGAGTATTTAGCTCCACATCTCTATTAAACTATATTGAATCACTTGCTTCTAAATGGCATTGCACTCTACAGAATCTTTAATAGTGTTGCAAATGCGTAAGTTAGCAGACTAAGATAGCTTGATTAGTATTACAAACATTATTAAGCAAGGTTCAAGAGACATAAACTAAGAGCTATACATTTATAGATTAAAACTATAGAATATTGTTATTAAAAAGAATAAGAAATCGCTAGAGTAGGTAGCTATAATACTAACTGTATTATAACTGCTATATCTTTAAACACGCTTAAGTTTAGGTAGCT
>BLYF01000032.1:35129-47447 GCA_014905255.1 Herpotrichia juniperi | reverse complement strand
GGTGTTGGCCGGTCCTTTGTTGGTACGCTACCTCTGTCAGTACGCTACCTTTGTCAGTACGCTACCTCTGTTAGTAATTAACCCCTATCACCCTAATATTAACTCTAATCCTGTTCGGATTAGGACACTGTTCCGTGTATTTATTTAGAACCCAAATTTAGGGTGCGTTGGTACCGCAGTGTATGGGCATTTGTTCTTAGCAATAAGCGGCAACTTATACGGGAGCGTATCATAATCTGTATGATACTGAAACTGATGAAGATATTATAAACACGACCAAGCAGCATGTCAAAGAACGTGACCTCTAAGCAGAGATGCTGATCCGTCGAGGGTTTCGATTTTGTTCCACAAGATCAATAATAAACTGCTTAACCCAATCGCCACCAACGACAGTCTCCGAAAAAATGTGCTGTCGTCGTTGCGTGACAAAATTCGTCTCCGTACGTGTTTCCTCTAGGACATAATTTTCAGCGTGAAGGACCCCTCTTCTTCTATATTATCCTTTGGCTTGGTTTTTGGTTCAGGAGAAGGCCTTTTGTTCTCCAGGTGTCACGGACGTCCAGGTTCACCCAGGTTCTTGATCAGGCAAGATTTCTTCGACGCAGTGGCAAGATCCTGGCTTTTTCCACGCTGTGTGACTGATCGTGATGGATACCACGGTTACTGACCGAATTATTCTTTTCGGTCGGAGTGTGGTTCGACATCTTTACTAAATTGTAAAGATCTTGCATTTACTATTCCTCTTGGTTCAATAGCTCTTCTTTGTGTGACTAGGGTCGCGATATCGTATGGCGAGATCGAGGACCAACGTGTAGAAGCTTGAGTTCGATGAGCAGCGGCGGAGAAATGAGTCACAATATCTAATAAAAATATCGGTATGTTAAGATTGCCAGCACCACAGTGTAGAAGCTTTCCGTGGATCAGCGGCAAAACAGCGGCAATCTCAATATCTCACTTCCTCGGATGTTCAGCTATAGAGAAGAAGAGTTTATCTGTCAAGATCGCGGGACGATAGTTGAGCGCGGTAACAGTCTTCAGCCATCTCTACGTACCTGCCTGATTGGCCAAAGGTGCCTCATTTTAAGGGTGTCACGTGTGTGTGGCAATGTGCATGTATCAATTCATACCCTAATAACAAAAGACAATAAAGCCATAATAATTCTTATACTATACATCCTCATAATTCACCATTTTCCCATCCCAAATCGTCGTGCGTTATCTTTCTGCGACCACCCGAGCAGGATATTGTAGGAGCAAAGAGAGCAAATCGCACATGCAGATGTCACCAATATAACCCAGAATCTAAAGTCCAACGGATTGGCGATATGTATCAGCCTCTAGATCAAGAACTCAACCGCGTCAGCAATTTACAGAAGAGTAACGTTGCTTTTAATCAATACACTATATCTAACGCCGCTTCTTCCAATCTGCCATAATATTGATCAAACTAGTTGTTATTTTCAGAGTCGCTACAAATATTATCCATCCTCAATCGTCACGGATCGCATCTGCTCGTTAGCCAGATCATTGGCGTTAAACGGAATAAGCTCAGGCGCTGACATGCTCGCGCATTTTGTGCCAGAAGCCGTAAATGCGCAGGTGCTTACAATGACGAAAAATAATAGCATCTAGCTGTGGAGGTCTATCATTTTGCTTGTAATTCCCAATAATAGAACTGATCAACAGCAAGCTCCGTGCTAAGATCCCGCTATGCATAGGGATTAAGAATGTCATTAAAGGCGCATATCCTGAGAACACTGCGGTGCTACTCCTCACTAAAAGCGGGGGATAGCTCCCGCTCCCTATTTAGTTGTATTTTCTGTCTGCTTTTATTACTTTCAAGATCCATCTGCGCCATATCTGCTCTGGATATCGTGCCCTTAAGTTGCTCCGCACTCTTCATCAACTCTTTGCCCGCCAAATAGATATCAATATATTAGCTTTCCTTCTATTATCAATTTGTCCCTACTCATCGCTAGAAATATTGCCAGAGTGTTCTGTTATGCCCTAAGTTTAACTAAAAACTTGTCGAACTTGTTGGTCGATTTGGTCAGGTCGAGGTCTGCAATCGTGAATTCGATGCTAGTATGTGCACCTCGATTTGCATCTAGCGATACAGCAAGTTAATAATGAAGGTTTTTGGATAGTACGGATATCTTGCCAGGCAACAACCTGGAAGGGTGCAGGCACATTCGCTAGCGGCTGTATTAAGATATGCATACTATGGTAGCAATAAGCCACAATCGTGAGAATCCGAAATACGGTCGCTCTGTAGATATTCTATTAAGATATGCATTACTACGGTAGCATTATGCCACATTCGTGAGAATCCGAAATACGATTGCTACTCTGCGTGGTGTAGGACGCTTCGGACCGTGCACTCCGCACCTTCTTCTTTAGGTCTGCAAGTCTAGATAACGGATGTGGCGCAGGCAGCGATTAATATGATGTGCGTACTACATTCATAATTCAAAGAAAGCGATTCGTTACATAACTGTTGAGAAACCCTGTCAAAAACCTTTATTTCTTCTCGTTTTCTTCACTGGTAACTATTTCTATATTGAACATCAATGCCAATGAACCTGACATCGACCGGCACGCCGTTTTTGTACTGTGCTCGGCATCTATCTTTTTACGACATGGTTAACAGACTTGAGTGAGCGTCATGTTTCAAGAGTCAATAAAAATTCAGGCAAGTAAAACCGTATTCGCTTTCGTATTTCGTATACAGGTAGCATAGCTGCTTGAATCCATTTCAGCTGACTATGTCCAACAGTATTAGCCAATGAAATGCCAATGCATCTAATAAAGACTTAGTCAATCCATGTAAAAGCGGAAGGCTAAAGCATACGTGTAGGTTCGAGAGATGGAATGGCGTATATAAATTGAAGGCAGTTACTGCAAGTTCATATTTTATCAACATCGAACCTCTACAGTCACTAAATACATCAAAAATGCGGTCAATCTCAATCTCCAAGCTCTGGAGCTTCGCTATTATATCTCTAGCATTGCAGTTGAATGCGACAGTCGCTGCCCCAATTGCTACCCCAGCTGAGAACTCAGTCGAGTCACCCGATTTTGACGTCGTATGTGCCCTTGGGAATTGCTCTACTGTTGTAAGTTTTTCGGTTTCTTTCTCTATATTTCTTCGTTTTTATATCATCAGGCTATAGAAACGACTAATCAATATACACAGTGTCAAATTGCTGGATGGCGAACTGGTCATTGTGATTGGAAGCTGTAAGTTTGGTGTTTAATTGAAAGGGACCCATCTAAAATTATAATTAATAGGAACTGCCACTGCGATGCCTAATATCTTGATGCTCGTTGCAAGGTGTTACTAAGTCTGGGCCTTTAAACGCGATGGTGAATTTCAAACCAGACATACCAATTAAATGACTCCATCGGGGTTACTTTAATCGCAGTTAAAGGGTGATGCGCAGTTTGTTGAAGAAGTTAAGTTAGGGTTCTAGTGAAAGGTTGTAGTTATGTAAGGAATATACTTATCTTTACCTTGATTAGCTTGTTGTCGACTGCTGTCATCACTGGCCTTCGCTTACTATCGTGCGTTTGCTAATATATTCAAGGTAATAAAAAGAAAGAGACATTATAAATAGCGCGGGGTGAGGACTAGTGGTGAGGTCGTTTCTGTGAAGAAGTTAAGGAAAGAGTGACTTCAAGACAGCATTTCCGCATGGATATCAAGGTCATTACTATCCTTGAAACTTTTCATAGTCAGATTTGTAATACTTGTCGTTTCGCAGCGTCAAATCCAAAGACACCGGAAGAAAAAACCAATGTTCTTACTCCCTCACCATTACATGGCAATACGTGTTCCACTTATAACCTCCTATGGTTCCAGTTCCTGGCTATGACTGAGTCGTACAGTGGTCATTTCTACGAAGACCTTTTTCTCCGCCCCGCCATGCATGGTCCCCAGTTTGGTCTGGCCCCCAATTGAGAGGACAATGAATATTTCATGGGACATCCTCAATTCCATGTACACAATGCTTGCCAAGCGGAAAGCCAAGGACCCATAGAGAATGTTCAAGCGATAAATCCTAATTTCCAAACTCTCGCATCGCAAAAGCGCGATGTAGAGCTTCTAGAAATGCTCGGAATCAGCACGGAACTATTAGTATACAGACATTGCTGCAGTTCCTCAATTTTGCCACCTATGTATTGTCAAACAACTTGTTATCAGGCGAACAAACGAAATTCTTCAATGGATCAGCCGCCATAAACTCCATTCGGTTTTGCAGTCCTATTCCCACATAGCATATCTAAAACTCAAGCATTTTGTCAAGCCTCTTGAAAAGTGCATTGGAAGTTAAAAATACCAACATAGCATGTATCACACTCCGAGCCGGTATTGATGCGAGTCACCAAGGCCCCGGCATCAAAAATTCCTCTACAATGTACTGCAGAGAAAGATAATGCTAACTTTGTTTAGACGCTTCTTAATGTCCGGCGCAGATTTCAATAACCTGCCAGGTTATAACATTCTTACAAATTGCAACACCAAACTCCAAGCAGCATCATGTAGTGGGAACGCCAAGATTTTCTTCAATGCTAGCGCGGAGATTGAAATACCTGCAAGTTCTATCGCAAGAAGGGCCGCAATTCAAGTAGCAACAGATAATAGAAATATAGAGATTGTTCAATTCCTCCGCACGGCAGGTGAAAACGTTAACACCCTAGCGTCCGCTTTTAGGATAACAGCGCTTCAAGCAGCAGCTGGAAGTGGAAATGACCAGGTTGTTCGGATGATCATTGACGCTGGTGCCAACGTTAATGATTCTGTTTCAAGCAACGATTCGCAGGGAAAAACGATTCAAGCTGCGAAAAAAGGAGGAAATATTGAGGTTGCGCAAGTGCCCCTCCATGCTAGCTCAAACGATAATGCTCCGTCGTGTAAATAGGCTAATATGACTTCCCGACAAGAAGCATACTGAGTGGAAATACAGGCTTACAAAAGTCATACTTGATTCCAGAGCAGATGCTAATGCGTGGGCAACTTAATCATCTAGAATCAGTGCGCTAAAAGCTGCAGCGCTAAATGGTCATGCTGAATTAACACAGATCCTCATTAATGCCAGTTCAGATGTTGACGCTTCAACAGCAGCATGTAACGAAAGCCTTGAAATTATCCATATAATTCTCGCTTCCGGTGCACACACTGGTGCGTGCGGCGACTACGAAGGCACAACGCTTCAAGTCGCGGTAGAAAAAGGAAACGTTATACTCGCTAAGGCTTTGCTTGATGCTGGTGCCAATGTCAACGCTCCACCGGCTTAGGAAGCTGGTGCAACTGCACTCCAAGTAGCGGCCGTAACGGGGAAGACGGAGCTTTCTAACATTCTCCTCGATGCTATCGAAGATGGCAATGCTCCGTAGCTGTAGTACTTAATAGAAATGCATCAGGGTTAACTTGATAACATATAGAGGCACTTTTGTTATATAAAGAGACGCTATGTGGTTGTCTATAGAGAACACACTACAGAGATATATAATATTAACCCGTCTCTTAGGTTGAAAAAGTAAGTTACCCTCTAGTACTACTTAGGCAAGAATAATAGTACACCATTTTGGTCGACAATCCTCCCAGGAGCGCATCTCCACCGCGCCGGTTCCAATTCTCCGTGCAACACCACAGCCATCGCGCTTGATGAGCATAACATGCAGATACCAAGGACTCTCAGTCAACTTTGGCTGCTGTATATCACCTGAGATATGGAGTGTTGAGTGTGTCTGTGTGTATCGAACGGGCTCAGTGGCGATTCCAGCTGCGACAACGATGATTTCGTGTTGCACATGAAGGTTGAGGGTTTCGTCTAATAATGAATACGGGATCTGCCCAAATTGGCCAATTACTAATGAGCCGCGGATGGTGATGTCCAGCTTGACGAAGCGAGGAATTTCAATACAGTTGCGCGAGGCTGAGCGCTCTAGCGTCACCATGGCGGATGTCGTGCGAAAAATGAGGGCTCGTGGGTGCTGCTGCGACACTTTGATAAGATCAAGTTCATTCAAACTATGTGAAGCCAGAGTCCACGGATTCTGCAGACAAGCACGCCATGCGGCTTCAGATTCTTCTGCATCAGGCATGAACCTCATCTCAGGATATAGCGGGTCGATGAGCGGGAGCGACTCAAATGCATTGAGGTTCACTTCTTTCCAGAACCAGACCTCATCTGTTTCGATTTGTCGTAGGCCACGAATAGGGTCAGCAAAGTAGAAGCGCACCAATGTCCCGATGCTTAGATTATCCACTCTCGAGTTCAATTCGTACTTGATCCTCCCTCTCCAAGCTGCCCATGCCCAGCTCGGGATATCGGGGACCTCTTGTCTTCTCTCAAACACCTCATCAAGCTCCCAAAGCAGAGCTTGAGCAAAATATCGCTCTGGAAGGCCGTAGCATAGCGACTTTCCCATGGCAGCCGCAAATCGATTCCCAATTCCGGCAAAAGCGTTCAAGATATCTGACCCAAATGTGAGATTTTTAGATGTATAGTCTCCTACAGTCACTACATACATGCCAAAACGGTGCAGATTCCATGGGTTGTAACTCGCTGCGATGTCGCCGATCTCTTCCTGTTCCGCGCCGCGATTGCAGAGATAGTAGGCCTGCCACTCTGTGATATAGACAGCGCGTCTAGATAGGATACGTTCTTGGTAAGTCCATCCGCGTGTATTCCAGAAGGAGCCCAAAACTGCTAGCTTAAAGTTGTCGACAATGAAGCGCAATTTTGGATGAAAACGCCGGCTGTAGTTGGAAAGATTAGGCTTTCGGGGCCGCCCTTGCACACCTGGAAGACCAACGCCGAGAGGCACGGCAGCTACTATGGTGAAAGATGCTGTGTGGTAGATGCGGTCCATCGCATTGATCTGGCGCATTTTCGACTCCAGATCATCTTGCACGATGCATAGTCTATCCACCCAAAGATACTGCTGGCCCATGGTTGCACAAAGCGTAATAGCGTCACTAATGACGTCTGGAACTCCGGTGCAGTTCCGCAGCGCACCTTCTGTGTGCAGATTGTCTTGGTTGCACCGCTCAAGCTGCAGTTCCTTAATCCCAGCTGTTGCGCCCCATGTATAGCTTAAAGCAGCATAATTTGGGAGCGGCGAGCTATGCAAGTCAACGATACAAAGTTGGTAGGTATCAATTGCTTTGAAACCAGTGGGAAGTGGTGGTTGGTCAGCTCCTAGCTTGCATGTCTTGCCAGTAATACCCAATGTTTGATGATGTGTGTTACACTCCTGTAGCCATCTGGAGAGAAGGGAAGTCTCTATGTAGATATTATCCCAAAGGTTCAGTCCGAGGAGCCCAGTCTTGCCATTTGCGTAGTGGAGTTCGATTTGCAGCCCGATGGTAGGTTGCAAAAGTCCAGCCCCATCCTCCAGAGCGATTCTATGAACACCCGGATTGAATTTATCTGGTGCAGACTTTGCAGTAGTGTCTGGTGTCTTGTAGCTGTCGAGCTCTGGAAAGTAATTGCGAAGCAGTGAGCCAGGAGGGGCTGACAAGACTAGATAGACCACGACCCGTATCCTAACTGCCCTATCTACAATTTCAATTTTAGTCGCCTTTGATGACTGAGCAAGTCGAAGGTCATCCGGATTCATTTGATGCATCCCATACTTCCGAAGCGGCTCTTGACCGAGCTTATTGAGAGTGTCCTCTCCGAAGCAGTAGGGTCCATAGTTGTGCAGCTCTACCTTGAGAAGCTCTTCTTGCAGTGCCAGATCGCTCGTCTTGAACTTGAGTAAAACTGCTTCGCCTATTTCTCGGCAAAGAGTGCATGATTTGCGAGCAAGCACCTCTCGAACCGTAACCAAGGGGTGTTCTACCCACTTCTTTTCCTCTCGCAAACATTCGAATACGTGATGCGCATCATTCCAGATCTGACATCCATTGCAAAGTTGAGGATTCGTAGGCAAGCTCTTATTGCAAATTCCACAGGTCGATGTCTCGTTCGGGTTAATTTCTGGATCCCGCGTTACCGGCTTGAGCAAGGCCTTGTTTAAGACGAGCCCGGGAGGGCGTCGGGGTTTCTTTTTGGTACTGTCTGTAGAGCTATTACTTAAGGAAACAATGGGGCCAGGTTGCAGATTTTGGTTTTCATATTCATTGCGCTTCATTGTGATTGAATGCTGCTTGTGGTTTGATGATGAGGTGGTGAAGTAGCGTGCTTCGTACCCCTCTTATTACGCCCCCATCTATTATATGCATCAAACGAGGAAACGCCGCACAGGTAACGCATGCATATTTTTTGATAAAACAAAAACACATGGAAAACAAGACGCGCACATTAGGCATGCTGTTCGCACTGCACACTCTCTTACTAGCCACAGTTTCTTTGCACACAACAAATGAAAATCATGCGCTAAAATAAAACAATTCCTATAGCCTAATGAGTAGTTACTCTTTGCTATATTTGGCTAGCCAATATTTCCATGGTCTGCCGAGGTACAACCCATGGTCCGGTGAGCTGCTGCCTGGTTTATGCGGTACTCGCGTCAGCTGAGCTGCTGCTGATCGGTCTCCGCAAGCGCAGGGTCAGGCGTTCACAAAATGTTCCCATATAACCATGAATGTGAACTATTCATCCTGCGACTCCATTTACGGCAGAGGCGCCCTGTTTTGTAATAGCTCTAAGAATCAGATCCTACAATCTCTACACCATCTCCTTCCTGCTAACATTTCTGACTTTTCAACGTCCTGCATCTGTTGATTCCCAAAATGGAAATGAAGACATGGGTAATGCTTGGTAAGGGACCTAAGCCCTCATGGACCACTTGCCTTTGGGTAGAAACTTATCGCAAATGGCAGAGAATAACCCCGATGTAATGAACCAATTGGCAACGAAGTTGGGTCTATCGTCCGAGCTCCAATTCTACGACGTCTATTCTCTGGATGAACCCGAACAACTCGCACATATCCCTCGACCTGCCCTGGCTCTGCTGGTTATCATTCCACTTACACCAGCTTGGGATCGAAGTCGCAAGGCCGAAGACGCTAACAAAGAATCCTACACTGGCTCCGGCCCTGACGAGCCGGTCATCTGGTTCAAACAGACCATCGGCCACGCCTGCGGCTCGATCGGTCTGCTCCATAGCTTGATCAACGGTCCGGCCGTCGACTTTATCAAGCGCGATTCCGATCTCGCGGCGATACGAAGCCTCGCCATACCGCTGGATATGACCAAACGCGCCGAAATGCTGTACAACAGCGAGCCATTCGAGCTTGCTCACAAGTCGGTCGAGCAGGCCGGTGACAGCTATGCGGATCCGACGAGTGAGCGTGATGGTGGGCATTTTGTAAGTTTTGTCAAGAGCGGTGGGAAGCTCTGGGAGCTTGAAGGAGATAGGAAGGGTCCTCTGGAGAGAGGAAGTCTTGCTGACGACGAGGACGTTCTCAGTCCGCGAGCGCTTGACATGGGCATCAAGAGGATCATCAAGTTGAACGCGGATGGAGGAGGAGAAAACCTTCTTTTCAGCTGCATTGCTTTGGCTCGCAGGCCTTAGGCTCTGACTGGGAATTGGCACACACGCATTACGGATAATTATACTATGCTGTATTCGGAGCATCTAATGAGATCCGAGATGACATTGTCTTGCTACATGAGACCAGAACGGACACTCGAATCTCTCTATGTTATAGCGCGAGAGAAATGGGCTGCACTAACGTGCGCTGCAAGATTCCTAGGGAGGAATATCGAACCTTTGCAATTGCGTAGAATAGGCAGACTTGTCATGCAGGAGTTCTGATTGTGAAAAGTTTGCTATAGTCCTCTAGCCTACGAACGTGCGTGTACTGGCCCTCTAGAACCATCTCGACAATCTTGTCATGTCCTCCTGAAGAAGCAGCCTCTAGAGTAGTGCCATAGCGTTTGCTCCGCGCGTTAACATTTGCGCCCTTAGCTAGGAGCATCTCGACGATCTTATGGTGCCCTCCCGAAGAAGCCTGCAGCGCATCACCATCGGGTCTATAGTATCTGCTCGGTGTCTTAACAATTGCGCCATAAGCTAGGAGCATCTCCATAATTTTATCGTGCCCTTTAGAAGAAGTAGCCTGCTGAGTAGTGTCGCAAAGTCCGCTCTGCGCGTTGACATTTGCGCCATTGGTCAGGAGCATCTCCACAATTCTATCGTGTCTTTTAAAAGAAGCAGCCTGTAGAGCATTGCCGCAGTGTTCTCTCTGCTCCTCAGAAATTGCGTCACTAGCTAGGAGCATCTCCACGATCTCATTATGCCCTTTAAAAGAAGCAGCTTGTAGAGCAATGCCGTACTCTCCCCGGGAACTAGGTAGCCGAGCTTAGTCCAATCTTGTTTCTGTTCCTATCTGGGCTAGCTTCTACGGCGCGGTGCACATGGAACTTGAGGGTCAGCAGCAAACCACTCGACACTCATCACCTAGCAATCAATCAAGTTCGACGACCGCTACACCGTCTCTTGTTGATTCGCCGCGCCAGCAGCGAATTATGGCGAACAGATCGAACCAAGGCACAGGCGCGATAGCGCTACGCAAATTAGGAATCAAGTAAGCACATGTAATCACGTCTGGCATGGCATCTCGGGCATCTAATCAACGACCGTTTGTCCAGCGAGACATACCAACTGGCCATGTATCTACTAGACCAATATCGTGGCACTGTTCTCTCATGTCGCTATGCAGTCCCGCCACGTCTTGCACCGGCAGAGTCGCGGGCCCAACTGGAGGAGGCAGTCAAAGTTGCTGTTGTGGACACCATCATGAGACATCCTATGCTGCAGGTGGGCATGATAAATGCCACTACCAAGACTCCCTCGTGGATCCAGCTGCAGAGTCTCGATTTAACGCAACATATAAAATGGCTTTATCCCGGAGAGCATGCCGACTTTGAACAAACGGTCCAGGAAACCTTTCGCGTTCAGCTCGACGATCGTTTCCCAGAACTTTCCTCTAAGCAGCCGGAATGGAAGATTACCGTCATTCGGCAAGGGGATGCTCCTATCATGGAGGTCCTACTCACCTGGAATCACCCCCAATTCGACGGTGCAGGCGCCAAGGTGTTCCACGAAGACTTTCTCGAGATGCTCGATAATGCTGAAAACGGAGCATACGAGCGGAAAGGCCTGGATGGCGACATTCTTACACTACCTGAAGCGCGCCCCCTTCTTCCAACCCCAATCGAGAGCTTGAAGAGTCTTCCATTGGATCTCAAGTACCTCGCCAAGGTATTTTGGGAGGAATTTAGGCCTCAGTTTCTCAACCGGGACGTATCTCAAGCAGCCTGGTGCCCAATTCGCTCCACTCCATACAAAACCCAGTTCCGGGCCTTTTCCATAGATAACGCATCTCTACTTGCGATCCTAGCCCTCTGCCGAAAGAACAAGACTACCGTCACCGGCCTGCTAAACGGATTGGCGCTCATTGCCTTCTCATTGCGCCTCGACAGCACGGCCGCCCAGGCCTTTCAGAGTTCTACCATCATGGACCACCGCCGGAATCTGCCCCCGGCTCCGCTAGATGCTCCATGGGTTTCTTCCGACAGAGTAGTGAGCAACTACGTGACCCAATGTCTTCATAAATTCGACACGGAACTAGTGGCACAAATTCGCTCCAAGTTGCCAGCTAACAGCAGCGAGGGAGTCGATCTGTCCGCCGACCTCCAAGGCGATCTTTGGGCCGTATCAGCACAGAATCGGCTAGAAATAGTTCGCAAGCTAGAGGCCGGGCTGCGAAACGACCTGGTAGGGGTGTTCAAGTGGGTCACGGACTGGCAGCAGACGATGAGTGACATGGCGAAGAAGACTCGCCAATTCACATGGCTGGTGACCAATGTTGGTGTCCTAGACGGCAAAACTTCCGACAACGGCCAGAGGTGGTCGATCAACCGGGCACAGTTTGGCCTCAGCGCCGAGATCCCTGCTGCCGCCATCGAATTTGCTCCGATCAGTGTGGCTGGCAGGGGAATGTGTGTCAGCGCCAACTGGCCGGACTGCGCTGTCGATCAGATGTTTGGGGAGCGCATCATGGCTGATCTGAAAGGGTGGCTGGCCCAACTTGCGAGCTCGCGCCAGTCATGATGTGCCTGCTTGGTGCCCTATGGATTTCCCGTATACAGATACATACACCTGCACCAAGTGCTCGGAGAGGTATTGGGAAAGACATGTTTACCTAATTAGGAAGTATAAAATAGTATAAAATATTGTTTTAGCTATAACTTTATAACTAGTAGTTTTATTAAGGTAATTTTTATAGAATTTAATAGTTAGAATTTAGTAGTATAATACATTATTTTTAGTTTGCTAAGTAGCTTATTAAGGTGA
>BLYF01000031.1:1140564-1152270 GCA_014905255.1 Herpotrichia juniperi | reverse complement strand
TCTATTACTCTAACAAGCTAACCTTTACGCGCCTTTCCCCCAATCACTAATCAGATAGGAAGAGAAAGGGTCGAACGTTAACACAACAACACATTGCAATGTGCCCGCCACTATGCTTGGCCTGCACAATGTGCAGCCTTTCAATAATATAGAGAATCCATACACCCTAGTAGAGTTCTGCTAACTTATAGCGTAGCTCTTATATCTTACTAACCTAGAATAGGATATTTTTGCTCTTGCTCATAGGCCCTCAACAAAATAAGGAAACAATATAGGAAGTAGAATAAATAAGTAGAGTAAAATATCTCTTTTAATTAGAGGAGCAAATCTTTATTGAGTAGCTTTTAAGGCTTTTAGAAAGTAATTACTTAATTATATGCGTAATGTGTCTTAGAACTATAGCAGTAACAATAAAGGAAGAATATGAAGTACAACACGACCTATGGAGTGGGGCGAGGCGTGATGCTTCTGGATATCCTTGATAGGATAAAGATCTGGAGAGGTGGCAGGCCACCCTATAAACTGTATCTTTCTCTCCTTAAAGTCAGCTGTAGGTTATCTCCAAGCCTTGATATGTGGTAGAGCTGAGTCCTCTGAAATAACGACCTTCTTACCAGGGTTCAAATCAGAGATTTTCGTGTAGTATGAAATTAACACCTTCTCATACACCTCAAATGCGTACCAACAGTAATCAAGACCTCCCTTTTGGTATCCTTATCAAGCTCTTGAAAAGGGAACTCCTGCTCTACTTTACGCTTCTACTTTCCACCCTTCATTTGCCCTTGCGGAATTCTCCCGACAGTTCCAAGCTCCTGAGGAAAATCGAGGTCGGCGATTCGTGAAGAGCTTTCAGGGTCAGGTGTAGCCCTCGTGCCATTCTAGTCGTTGTTGGAATCGTTGCTAGGCGAGTCAGGATATCTCATATTGCTTTTCGCTGAACGGCGGGTCAGTCGAAGACTTGATGAACAAACACTTCCAGAGTAATCTATACTATGTCACTTACTATATTGCTCTAATCCATTCTGCCTCTCTATCTATATCCTTCTAATAGACCCGAGCCTCTGACAAGTTATTAGCATCGTCTAGTTTTAGCGAGAAGCATCTCGCTATTCTACAGGAACAGATTTCTTGTAGCAAGCCTGTCTAATTCTTATCTTCAGCTAGCGCCTTGCCCTTCCCTGAAGAAATTCACCGTAACACTTTCTTGAAATATCTAAAAATAAATCCATCCTACCTAGACTAATGTTCTTCCTCAATGTGTTTCCTTCGCGCAATCTGAACGTCTGAAGTTTAGAAGTGTGGAAGGATACTTGCATTCAACTGTCTTTTGGATTCCTCCATTGCCTTTGCAGATCATTTCCCGTGCAACATATAGTAGCGCACCCGGATTGCACCTGGCGTACGATTTGGGAAGCGTTTGAATATGTCCGCCCACTCCACACCTATGGATCACTCTGATGTTAGAAGTGACTACGTTCTTGATAATTATGCTTATAGTTTTCAAGATTGGCAATAGTCACAGCAGGTAGAGACACGAGGCCTCCAGTGACAAAACAGTACATGACACTGGCAACGATGAGTCCCGAGGCGGTGTGAACGAAGCACCAGAGGAAGAGGATAATCGAAGTAAAGAGGCAGCATGGGACAAGAACCGCAATACCACCATAATTAGATAACATGATCAGCTTCGCCCGTGTTGAAGGCAAAATATGACATAAATATCGGCGAGATAGTTGTACGGAAAGTGGCGGAAAAGAGTTGCCGCATTCATGGATAATGATGATGTTGGACGTCATGTGTTTATCAATTTCGAGATTGAGCACATAATCCTGTATGAAAAAGTCCGCAATATATACTCCGGCGACCATGAAGGCATACACTGCTCAGATTCGTCATTTTAGCATCAATCAATCACGAGGAATAGACTGACCAAGGATGAAGAATGTGTACGGTTTATCGCAGAGAAAAGATGCCTTGAACGAAGGGCCATGTTTCTTAGTCCTTGTATGAGGCCTTAAGGCTGCAAGACTTGCTAATAATGCAATGAGCATAACGAGTGCCAAGATTCGGACCGCCCAGCCAAAACCCACTTTATTGAAGAGCTCCCGCATCACTAACAGATACACAACATGAGCTTCAGCATTTTAATTGGGCCTGATTTGGGGAAGTGGAAGCCATCACTTACCTATGCTGCTTCCAGTGCTAACTATTCCAGCAACCAACATCCACCTCTTCAAAGTAGAACGAAATGACAGCAGCCGAAGTGAAGGCCATCATTCCACTTCCAATTCCGACACAAAATCCTTCCTTGCGCGAGAACAAGATGCCAATATCTTGTACAAAAGCCAGTTGCGAGCATGCCGATGACTTTGAATCCAGTACCTGTAGCCACAACAACACGCACATAACAGCCGCCAAGGAACCATCCCGCGAAGATCACGATGAAGAGCGTAAAGAATAGTTGGAGTGACCCGATCCAATATATTACAGGTGGACTGACGGTCAGAAACTTTGTATGGGTGTAATGCGTTTCGAATACGGCGAAGGAGTTGGTCAGGCCCTTTGAAAAACATGAGCATAGGGAGAATAAGATGAGCTGCGGATTGCAGTACTGACCATATGTTTATGAACAGCGACCAACAGTCGAATACTTGAAGCCATGCTCTCGGATCTCCATCTTGCCGGATTTCTAGCTCGCCTGCGCCCGGAACTTCTTCAACCCTACTAGTAGTGTTGCGTTTCGTTTCAGTTCCGCTCCTAACTCCGTAAACAGCTGCTTTCTCTATCATTGGGTGAGTACTCCTGTAGCAAATGGTCCAGTTTGACTACCGGGTAAGTTAAAAGAGGAAGCGTGCAAAGAATGGGTGGGTTAATTATCGATGGCCCGGATACGGACGAAGTCCCCGTTCTACCGTCAATTACAGAAATATCGAGGCCTGGGAGTAATTGGCTAGAGGTACCAAACTAATACCTAACTTAGAAGTAATAGTTCGATCTAAGTTTTGAAGCCTGTTCTTATCTATTTTCTGTTCGTTTTCTGGTTACATTAAGCGTCATCCCTAACGACCTCGAAACCTCGGCTGGCGTTCCTTCTCCTCCCTACCGTAATCTATCTCTTCAATCCGCGAACACCATCGCTACAACCATGTTTCCTATCCCTAAATATCCACGATTCCCATCATGTCATCTCCTACCGTCACGGGCGCCTACGTAGTTGCGCGAACCCTGCGCGACCTCGGAGTGACCGTCGTGTTTGGTATTGTTGGAGTCCCTGTCTCAGATATCGCTGAACAAGCGATCAATCTGGGCGTTCGCTTCATCGGATTTCGAAATGAGCAGGCGGCGAGTTATGCTGCTTCGGCGTATGGGTATCTGACTGGGAGACCGGGTGTGTGTTTGGTGGTTGGTGGACCCGGTGTATTGCATGCGATTGCAGGGGTAGGTACTTTCTATTTCCAAACTCCTAACATCTTGCGATCTGTTTGTGTAAACCCCAAAATTGTCCTTCTCTTTTTCTAGGCGACATCGAGCTCACATGCATTTTCCAATTATCATATCTTCGTTCATTTCTTCTCGTCTTTCTCCCTCAAACTACTCATTGAAAGCGCGATGCTAAAAACTCAAAGGTCGGAAACGCCCAAGCAAATAATTATCCCCTCCTCCTTCTCGGTGGTTCTACCGAGACACACCTCGTTAGCAAAGGAGGCTTTCAAGAACTCGACTCCGTTTCTCTGCTCACGTCACATACCAAAATCTCCATTCGCGCTTCGAACGTCTCATCTCTCCCCAACACTATTGCCAATGCATACAGGCATGCGCTCTATGGCCGCCCTGGGACTGGATTCGTCGATCTACCCGCTGACATCATCATGGAAGAGGTTGAAAGTGTGGAAGATATTCAAGAAACGCCGAAGGTTGCGGACCCACCGAAGGGAGGAGCGGATGAAGCGCGATTGCTCAAAGTCGTTGACCTGATCAAGAACGCAAAAGCACCCTTGGTACTAATAGGCAAGGGCGCCGCATACGCACAGGCCGAAAGGATCATCCGGCATCTAATCGATGTCACAGACCTTCCATTCCTGCCTTCTCCAATGGGAAAAGGCGTACTCCCAGATTCACACCCGCAAAACGCATCCTCCGCGCGTTCAGCAGCACTAAAGATGGCGGACGTAGTGCTCATTCTTGGCGCTCGACTAAACTGGATATTCCACTACGGTGAAGCACCAAAGTGGAACTCTAATGCACGCTTCATCCAAATTGATATCTCCTCCGAGGAGCTAGGTCGCAATGGCGCTTCCAAGGACGCCGATCTAGCTTTGCTGGGGGATATAACTATCGTATGTGAGCGACTCCTCCAGCCCCAGTACCTGGGTGCTTGGAAGTACAGTCCCTCCTCCTCGGACTTTGCGGCCAATTTAGAGGCCGCGAAACACAAAAACGAGGCTATAGCCGCAAAAGCTGCCTCGGACCACTCATTTCCTCTTACATACGGGCACGCATTCGACGTTATCAAAACAGTACTTCATACTCTATCCCCCCCAGATGAAGGCGGAATTTGCTATAGTATGTATGGCCCAGGTACAAAGTGAATGTCTTGTTGCACGGTAGCTTCGAGATGCCACCTAGGTGGTGTCTCAAAGACATTGCAACAGAACATAAACCCTGTCTCTCTCCTGCTTTTATTCTAACTGCACTGACCTTTGGCCTCTAGTTGCGGAGGGAGCAAATACAATGGATATCAGTCGCTCCATCTTTCCTTTAGAACACCCTCGACTACGTCTCGACGCGGGCACATGCGCAACGATGGGTGTTGGACTCCCATACTCCATCGCCGCATGGGAGGCTTATAACAGCCCCACTGCTCAGGCAAAATCGGGGCCGAGAGGAAGGAAGAAGATCGTGGCAATAGAGGGTGACAGCGCGTTCGGGTTCAGCGGTATGGAGGTCGAGACTATGGCGCGTCTAGGCATGGATATTCTTATCTTTGTGATCAATAATGGGGGAATATATTTCGGGGGTTCGGATTCGGGTGAAGACTGGGCTGAGAAACAGGAAAAGACTGTAAGAGGAGAGCCCGGATTACGGAGTTGGGCATTAGGATGGGAAGTCAAGTACGAGAAAATGGCACAGGCGGTGGTGGGCGGCATGGGCTTTTTTGTGCGAACGGCGGAGGAGTTGGAGAAAGCTACAATTGCTGGTTTCGAAGCAAAGGGTGTGGTAGTTGTGAATGTCGTTATTCAAAGTGGGAAGGTAGAAAAACCGGTAAGTCCTTCCAAGAAGAGATTAAGGGAGCGCGGATCGGTAGCTAATGCGGACAGAGCTTCGGATGGCAGGTCACGCCAAAGAAGAAGACAAATGGGGCGAGGCTGTGAAGGATCTTACCATCTCCGTTTGGTTTGATGAACAAGCAGGAAATGTGGTCATCGATATGGGCACATCGTTTCATAATTTCCATGAACTCTCAACTCCATGCGCTATGCAGATCCTAACTACTTCCCTTGTCCATTCTAACAATACCTTGTATACCTAGGAAAACTATATCCTACGACCTTCAGAGTCTGGTAGGTACAAACAGAGATACCGGAAAACTTCCACAGACCTTTTCAACTCGCATCCACAGTCCTTCAACCCATAACAACCCTTTTCTTTAACAAAGTCATATTGACACTCCCCTTAGGCCTGCATTTCCTCTCCAGTGTACCTTTACCCTTCCTGTCTGTCCCCATACCGCCAATCTCACTCTTCCTTCCAGCTTCCTTCCCGTCTTCCGCCCCAAAACACTTCCAGAGAACGTCCTCCATCCCACATTCCCTTAAACACATCCCAATTTCACTGTCGATCCTCCCCCTACTGAGCTTTCTCGCCACTCGCTCAAACCCTGTCTCATTTTTCCTCACCATTTCCCACGCTCTTCTAATCAATACTTCCCTTTCTGCAGGTTCAAGTATTAATCCACTATCAACCTTAGAACGAGAAGGGTACAAAATTATTTGATCATCTTCTTCTGTGATCGTTTGTCTGATCAATGGAATAGAAATTTTACGCCGGCGTGACTTCTTTTGTGATGAAGAAGAACATGTAAGATTTGTCGGCATAAGTGCTTTTGCCTTGGGGTTTGGACGGCGCGTGGAGTAGTGTGTGCCGGCTTCAAGTACACTCTTCTTTGGCTCCGAGGTTGGAGGGGAATTGACAGAAGATCGGCTCTCGACTACTGCTGAAGCGGTTGATAGCTTGTCTTTTGATTTGTCTTCCTCACTCTTTTCAATTCTCTCTTGCATAGCGGCATTCTGAACATGAGCATGCGCCTTTTGAAGATTTTCTGGCTCTAACGTCAATGCCGTTGATAACCTGTCTTTCGCCTTGTCGTCTTCTCTTTTCTCCTTTCTCTCTTCTATTCTTTTCTTTATGTTCGAAGCGGTTTCCACCGGTCCCTCAAGCCTCTCAACTTGCCTAAAATCCCCATTCCTAGGCCCAGGCTCAGGGCCCCCTTTCCTTGCAGGATCTCTCTTCACAGGATCACATTCTCTCCGGCGCCTCGGCTTAGTCCTCTTCTTACTCGCCCCATCTACTGCGCTTCTTACCCTTGGCGGAGTTCTCACGGCCGGCATCCCCTTTTCCGCATACCGCGGAATGTACCCTTTATTCCCGTGTTCGTCAACGTACAAGCCACCTTGGCTTGACCTAGGCCAACCAGGCCTTGACCCAGCTGCGACATCTGATCTGAATGACTTACGTGTGGACAAGGAACGGCGAGGGCGAGTGGAGAATGGTGCATGAGCAGCACACTGCAGAAACCCGTCGATATTACTATATAGCCTTTTCGATCCGGAAGTGGGGTCCTTAAGCCGGTAATGATAATTCAGATGCGGCTTTGGCTGCCCTACACGTGCCGGGCGGTAGGTCTCATCATCTGGGTTCGTATCTGGGTTTGCGGATTGGCAGAAGAAGGCCCTGAGCTTTTTGCTGAACGGCTTTTTGGCCTTGACGCGGGATGGCGGGGGCTGGAGATGTAAAGGAGTGGTGCTAGTTCTTGATGTGCGCCTGGAAGGGATGGATAGGTGGCAAGGTGTGGATTGGCGCCGTGATGGTGTGGCAGCGTGGGAGGAAATGATTCGTTGGTGGGCGCTGGCGATGCTTGATAATAAGGGGGATGATCTGTGGGGGTTGTGTCGGATAGGGAGAGAAGGACTGGGGGGATTGAGGATGACTGACGATGTGGCGAGCTCTGAAAATTTGGAGCGAGCGGTAGCAGGTTCTTTCTGAGCACCCGAGGGGCTCAATTCTTGAAAGACATCAACTAGTGCATTCTCAACTGAATTCCGAGCAGCAATTACGACATCAGTCTCAGCATCATCACTGCCTTGTAATTTTACCTCTTCTTCTTCCGTAGCAGCATTCTTGTCATGGGCCTTCAGCTTTTCAAGCAGCTGTGGGGGTGAAAAGGGGAGAGAGTCATGCGGCGATGGCATCTCAAAGCCTTGGTCTCGTGCCTCCGACACAGGTCTTGATGTGTGGACAGTACTAGCTCCCGACTTTCCTGAGAACAATGAAGAGAGTGACGAGGTCGTCGACCTGAAGGAATTCGATGACGCAGCCTTGCTCTTGGTTGATTCTTGTGACGTGCGTCGAAAGGTGGTAGCGTTGGCACGGGGCTGGAGGGCGGGAATATTTATGTGTTCCATGCTGGACGATAGTTGATGATAGCTGGAGATGAAGTAAGATGATATTTGTTTTCTGTTCAGATATAAGTTGGGAGCTTTTAATACAAAAGCTACGATAGGTATAAGGAGTACCCAAGGAAGCTGCCCCTAGCCGAGTTCTCTAACAAGCCACAAGGGATGTAATTCGATATGCAAGGCCTATGGATGGAATTAGAGCCAAGTAGAAGGGTATGTATGAGCAATGTCGGAGGGAGGTGATCAGTGTACACTAAGCAAGAACCTTACTGTTTTTGTGTGCGGTGTCGACAGGAAGAAGCGAGCAGTCACACGTGCCATAAAATGCCCTTCAACTGCAACTGTGCAAGTTGAGACGCAACGTGGCGAGGACAATTTTGGGATGCCAGGAGAGATGCACAAAGACCAGAGACGTCAAGAGTTGGAACGAAAGTTAGAAGGAGTGAAAAGTTGCTGCGAAACACCAGAACGCCTTCGGATTGCAATGAGATAGGCCAAGAAAGAGTGAGGAGGCAGGATGAACATCAAGGAAATAGGAAATTCTTTGTGGCAATGCACTATTTCCCCGTCTCAACTTGCCTTAGGAACCGATATCACCCATGTGTTGAAGGGCCAAACTGTCAAGCTCTTTCAACCTTGCCCAAAGGAAGATTAGTGTATCTACAGTACCGTGGAAACAATATCGCCAATTAAGGATGAACCAAATCAATGAACCAAAATCCACATGTACTTTGTTAGTACTCGCCCGAAGACAGGCTGTCCCTTGCATGGCGATTGCATGAAATACTTACGGAAAAATTGCCTTTGCTTGAATCAGACTAATGAACCTCGAGCGATCGCTCGTAAAGTGGTACCAAGAGAGTGCACCTAAGCACATATTGGAGTGAAGTATGAGTAACATGAGATGGTAGAAAAGGTGAACTCCACACCTGTCATTCACGATATCATCTAATTGAATAAGCCCTGTACCCATCAACCTTCAAGTTGATGCATCCAGCCCGTGAACGCCTTCGGCGAATGTAATTGCAGCGCCATCCGGTATAAGCCCGCAACGGTGATTTTCCGAGCTCGTGATAGAGTAAATATACATAGCCAGAAGTGGATGTCCTCGTGTGATCGAAACAAGATGCCGACAGAGCCCTGAAGTTAATCTTCGAGTGATCAGAGGCCCAACTACGCAGCCTTGACTTCCAACACCCCATTAGCACTCTCCTTCATCCCCTCCATCTTCATTTCCTCTTCCTCGCCTTCCTTCAGCACCTCCGGTCTCCACCGCATAAGCAGCTTCGTTACGTTGTTCTTAGCGCGGTCATCTAGCACACATTAGCAAAGTCCCAAATTTAATCTAGAGGGGTAACCTACTCGTCCGCCACATATCAACCAGCACATCCACCGCCTGTTCTCTAATCGGCGGCCTAAACATATACAAATACTGCAAGACCATAATCGCAAGATCAATGCGCTCCGGGTCCTCGGCCATTTTCTTCATTCTGCCCAAGATGGTCGCGTCCAGGCCTGGTATCTCACTGATAAATCTAACAAGAACCTTATCCGTGCCCTCGATGTATGTGATGATACCGTCTAGCAGCCTCAATGCGCAACGTTGATAGTTGCCCTTCGATACCAAACAAGTCGAGTTATTGTTTGAATATCCGTTGGAGGAAGATTGTGAGGAGAGCATGGCATCGTTATACCACTCTTCGTTCAGCCAAGAGATGGCGACGTCGATCCTCTTTTTCCAGTCGTACATGATATACTTGTAGAGACTGTCTCGTATCGCGTCGCTAAGATCTAGACTCCCTTTCTTCACCTCTCCGTACTCTGACTTCACGCCCTCATCTGGATCCTCGAGCCCGGCAGACGCCCGCGTAGCCAGTCTTGAGTATATCGTGACCCAGGAATCTCTGTCAAAATTGCTAGCAGCCAGCCGATTAAAGCCACCCTTTGTAGTCTTAGTTTTCGAATTCGGTTCACCCATAGAAGCCAGCATGCTGAACGCTCGTTGTACGGTCATGTCGCCGTATTTTTGAGCTTCTTGTATGCTTAAAGGAGGCGCCTGGGGTAGTTTGTAGGGTGCGAGAGGGGCGTCTGGGATACGTTCTAGGACCATTGGGGAGGCGGATGCACCATCCAGCTTGTTGATGGTTTGTTCGGCGTTTTCGGGCTCGAAGTCGGGCTCGTATTCTTCTTCGTCATCGGCGGTTGTAGGGACTTGGGCAGGAGGTCGAGGTATGGCTTTGCTGAGGGTAAGGTAACGTGATCGGACAGCCTATAAACGTTTGCGTTAGCTACGATAGATGGGGTGGGTGTGCCTGAGGGCTAGAACTAGGCACGTGACCACATAGTGCACGTGCCTCCTGTGAATGAACCCTGTAAGGGTTCAATAGCCCCGGACGACGTTCACAATGCAAGACTCAGAGGCTCATCACGTACATTGATAGAGTTGCCCAGCCGTGTCTCATCAATTGATTGCAAGACAGGGACAAGTATTCTTAGCAATTGTTCAGGATCCTTAAAAGCCTGCACATCGAAGTTGGCAGTATTGCCATCAGGATTCAGTGTGAATAGCTGACGGAAGCTCACCGGTCCAGGAGGCAAAGAAGGTACAGACAAAACAGCTGGAGCAACATGGGGCGGTATTGGGGCACCTATTCGTTGCCTCTTTGCAGGATCTAGACCATCAGTAGGTTCAACAGGAGCAGGTCTCTTGCGATTAGCATCGTCAAACACATCAAGCCGCATGCGATGCATACGCTCTAGATATTGCTGAATACGCCCAGTAAAGGGACCTTCAGGATTCCTAAATATGAGGTTTAGCAGTGTTGCGGGTGTCATAAGAGCACATTTCATACCTCTTCATGACGTTGACAAGCAATGCTCGGGTAGTACGCTCCATCGACCTCATAATGACCTTGTTTTTGGGCGTCATAGGCGAATTGGCGAGTTTCAGCGAGTTGAAATTCAGCACACTGGCCATTATCTTATTCGTGACAACCGGCCGTCGCTGTACTAGCATGCCTAGAGAGTTGAGCGTGGCTGTGACCAGCAGAGCATCACTGTTCCCGTCAGAACTATTTTTATCACCAGCTATCGGTCTATCTAACCTGTGGTCGCCATGTATTATACCCAGCAACCGATCTAGGAGGCCAGATGACTCTGCCTCAAGATTCGCATATGGGATCAGGGGGTGATCACGGGGGACTAGAGCGAGAGATATATCAATCTGCTCTGGTCGCTGCGAGGCCGGTAAGAATTGCTGTTCATCGAAAATAGGAAGGACTATATTCACCCTAGGGTCTGGTGGCATGCCTGGGGTCTGAACCAGGACAACCTGTTGGAGAAACTTGACACAGCATATGCGCAGGCCCGGCGGGGCGCCGTCCATGCGGCGGAGGATATTGGACTTGATGGAAAGCATAAGCTGCCAGTGTTGTGTGTCGGTAGGGTCGGAGATGCTAGAGGCACGCGCAAAGTATGAGAGAGTGCTCCAACGTTTATGAAGGGCAGGCGCATGCATTTGTGAGGATGAGGGGGAAAGGAAGACTCACATGTGTCGGTATACGAGAGGATAAATGCTCGCGGCAGCCTGCACAGCGCTCCTGATGACGCTGCTGTCGTCCACCACCTCCAAGTACTCTTTCAGCGTCGCCAGCACGGATAGGGCGCAAGACGCTTTTGCATCGGGCGGCCATGTAGGTGAAGCAAAAGTTTCAGCAAGGAAGTCGGCACCCCAGCGGCGGATCTCGAGCGTCGCGTTTGCATTTGCGCCGATGATGGGCAAGACGCCTGGAATGATGGTGGGATAGTATCTGCCATCGCCCAACGCCAGCGAGCGCGCCGACTCGAGCTGGCCCAACGTCTGCGCGGAGGGATTCATGGCGGCGGTTGTAGCGGTAGAAGAATGGGGGGACAGTGCAAGTCAGAGCAGAGGCAGCGGGAAGCTTTGTTTCTTTGCGCCCTGAACACGCGCGCCGGGGATCCAACTAGACAGCGCGACAAAGCCCAGAAGGAGCAAGCGTGACGCGCACCT
>BLYF01000031.1:1008556-1140453 GCA_014905255.1 Herpotrichia juniperi | reverse complement strand
AGGGGCAGAGGCAGAGGCAAAGGGGGAGAGAGAGATGGGGTTGGGGTTGTTGACTACTTTCGTGGTGTTGGGTGAAGGTGACGTTCCATGTCCAAGGAACCAAACGGACCCACGAGACGACCACAGATGCCAAGCAGGTCTGTGCACGCCGCGGAGCAGAGCCGCAATACTTACTGAACGTCGACCTTGAAATCCCCCGCGAGCAACGAATTGCCAACACGCCACCATGGGATAGTGAGCTTATACTGTCTTCTCAGTGTTTCCACATGTGCTGATTCATCCTAGCAAGCCATTCCAGTCCACGTACTATGACGACAAGATGCGGGCGTCGCCGGCCCTGCTACGAGCTCGTGCGCCATACCTCGTGAAGAACACCATCACTGGCTTCGCTATATGCGCGCTGGTTATTGGCATTTGTACGAGCTGTATACATGGAGACACTCTGCTCTGGCTAACTTGTACAGACACCTACACCATCAATGTCATTTCCCAGGACGAGTTCGAAGACGTCGTAGTCCCCGCAGAACCCATGACCAGGCGGCAAATGGCCCAGACACCGAGCGCAACCGATGCCGTGAGGCAGGCTGTGGCGGATAGCAAGAAATGAGGGATGACAGACAGCTAGATGAGGACTTCTGCATGTAGAGAGCAATGGAATGGGACTTTCATTGACTACACGTCCATGTATAAATGTGTATATGTGCATAGATTTGGCGAGTTGGACATGCCTGAATGTCTCAGCTATCTGCCAACCCTATGGCAATGATCCACATGGGGTCATGGCAGATGATCAGGCTACTTTGTAGGTGTTCGGTGCTATGCTAGATGTTTCAAAGACCAATTCCAAACACTATCAGCTCGAGAAGATGTACGCGTTAGATCCTAGTACAGATCTTTGGGCTAGAATGTCAGACATTCAGACTCAGAGAAGGTATCATGTTTGCTCGGGATCTCTCTAACCGTGTTCTTACTAGCTCCCGACACCGGCATGTGGGGCACAAAAAAAGTCGGCGGGGTCATGTTCGAGATGAAGCAATTGCGAAATTGCCTCACCCATATTGAGGACACAGAACACATGGCTGTTTAGCCCTTCCCTTCCTTCGTTCAGTCCCAATCTCCCAATCCTTCAATTGCAATCAGGCGATTGAGAGCAGCATCGCCATCATCATGGCAGACGAAAAGCCAAACTGCAAGGTCGTCCTTGCGAACAACATCGCCAAGTCATTGCTAGAGGAGGTACACGCTGGTCTGAAGAAGGTTGACCGCAAACCCCTTCTCGTAGGGTTCCTAGCCAGCGCAGATCCAGCGGCGAAGGTGTATGCGGACTGGACGGGAAAGACGTGTGAGGAGCAGTGAGTAATCTACCAAATACGTCGCAGGCATCCGGAAATAGAAACTAGATATGGTCCTAACGCACGAGATTGTACTGACGGCTTCTCCTGCAGTGGCTTCAAATTCGAACTGCGGACGTTGGACCGCGAAGATCTCGAAGACGCCATCCTCGCCGCCAACACCGACTCCTGTGTCGACGGCATAATAATATATTACCCCATCTTCTCTTCCCGCCAAGACCAATACATCCAGCAACTCGTATCCCTCCAAAAAGATGTCGAAGGCCTCTCGCACCGCTACATCTTCAACATGTACCAGAACATCCGGTTCCTCGACCCCTCGCCAGAGAAACAAACCAAGAAGAGTATCCTGCCGTGTACGCCGCTCGCCGTGATCAAAATCTTGGAGTATTTGCGGATATACAACACGATACTGCCTTATGGGAATAGACTTTATGGACGCACTGTGACGGTGATCAATCGGTCGGAAGTTGTGGGACGCCCGTTGGCGGCGCTGCTTGCGAACGATGGGGCCTGTGTATACTCGGTTGATATTGCGGATGTGCAACAGTTTCATCGCGGGGAGGGGCTGAGGAAGAGGCGACATGAAGTCGTTGAGAAGCCTGGATGGACACTGAAGGATTGCTTACCCCTATCGGATGTTGTTATATCTGGTGTCCCAGGGGACAAGTACAAAGTTCCCGTAGAGCTGTTAAGAGAAGGGGCTGTTTGCATCAACTTCAGCAGCGAGCGGAATTTTGACTCTGCCGCAGTTAAGGAAAAGGCGAGCATTTATGTGCCAGCGATTGGGAAGGTCACCATTGTGGTACTTTTGAGGAACCTGTTGGTGAGTGCACCTCTGATAAGGAAGGGCGTGGGCCAAAAGCTGACTGTGAACAGAGGATTGTGCAAAACAAGATCGACGAGGAAGCAAACGCAGGCGAAAAAGGGAAGGAGGAGAAGAGCGAAGTGAGGCCCGCGGACAAGCCTGGTGCCAACATCATGGACAAGATACAGGGACAGAGTGAAGCAACAAAATGAAGAGAAGACAGAATAGGCCGAGTGTAAGCCAGTTGATACCAAGCAGCCTCCAAAGTCTGAGGAGAAGAAGGTACTGTCATCAAAACAGCCCTTTGTTTCACTTCTCCGTACACATCATTTTTGATACCCTTTAGAAGGCCTCGTGCCAATTGAGAAGCCCACACATTTTTTAATTCCGTACCTATCTCACAGTGGTATAAATTTCAACTAAACGCCTTGCCTCAAAACGCCGTCCATGCAATCTTCTCTTAATATCTTGCCTAAGCCTTCGCCTTCTTCGGCGTCGGCACCTCCTCATCCGCACTCGTCTCCGCATCACCCATGGCCTCCTCCCCCATGTCCTCAATCAACGCATCCCGACTCCTCTTCAGACCTTTCATCTTCCTTGTCTGCATCTCGCTCAGATCCTGCTTGCCCACGTGGATCTTTCCGACCTTGTCTCCCATCATATCGGTATTGATGTTCTTCTTCGTGCGCTCTATGTTACCCTTGGGCGTCTTCAGGGCGGCCTTCAGCATATCTGCGTCTGCGAACTTCTCGCGTCCGACGCGGAAGTCGATCCGTGGACCCATTTCTTCGACTTCGACGCGGGGGAGTTTTTGGCCGGACCGCTTGGTCTTGATGAGGTAGTGCCGGATGTGGATCTGCGGCGCTGGGAGACCCTCTTCCTCCTCTTCGGCCGATATGGAGATGAGGTACTGCAGCCCTTGCACGTCGACTTCACTCTTATCCTCCCCCTTGAAGAAATCCAGCAGCAGAGACTTCGCAAGCGTGTACTTGGTCTGGTTAGGGTCTTCGAAGACGGTGCCGTGGAATGCGATTAAGGGCTTGAGACCTATGGAGGGCTTCTTGTTCTTGAATTGCTGCAGCTGGCGGAAGGTGTCCGGGTTGATGTAGAGCTCTAGCATGTCGAGGATTTTGTAGTCGAAGGTACGGATAAAGGTCACGCAGTGAGGGCGTTTTTTAGAATGGAGGGAGAGGACGAGGAGGGAGGTGTCATTCTTGAGGGCGAAGAATTCGAGGGCTGTGATGGTTAGTGCTTTGGAGCTTTGCGCGGGGTTTTTAAGAGTAGGATGTGTACAAGATGCATCGTCGAAGGGATGAATATCATTCTTCTTCGTGAACCTCTCCACGAATGGCCGCTTGAGAGTGGCTAGGTCGGACATGGCAAGCTTGAGGATATTCGACGTCTTTCCTCCGGCGAGGAAGAGGGTGACTTTTGGGTTTTCGTGCTGCTGCGGCGCACGCTTCTCCATGGCACGCTTTGCGCGGGCATTTTTGGGCTTTCTGGAACTCGAATTAGAGATATGCTGGCTATGCGATCTGATGGCTGCAGCTACGTACGCGACTTTCAACATGGTCATGTGCTTGCTAGGTTGGGGTGGAATCTATCGTGCTTCCCCATCTCCATGGCGAACTCGAACTTTTTTTCGAGTAGCGCGGACTCGGCGGAACCAATGATCCGGATCCTCAAATTCCGCGGAGGGGGGAGGGGTCCGTTCTTCGGCGGGGCAAATCACGTCACGACACTCACTAATCAGCGCAATTTATCACACCAGGAATTGCTCGTTCCGCGGCTCTTCCCTCTAATTCCCTGTATACAAGAACGTCTCCCGCTCTCCTCCTCATCCTCATCCCCATCCTCTGCCAACGACCAACACCTCAACCCTCGACCGCCCAGCGCCTTCGCTCCCACCACCACCGCCATGGCGACTGTCCAAGAGATCCCCGACGAGTCCGCCTTCGCATCCACCATCTCCGCCCTCCCACCCTCCACACTCGCCGTCATCTACTTCCACGCGCCATGGGCCGCGCCCTGCAAGCAAATGTCTACCGTCCTCTCCACCCTCGCAAGCACGTATCCCACCAACGCACCCCTCGCCTTCCTCTCGCTCAACGCCGAAGAGCTCCCTGAAATCTCGGAGCAATACGATGTCACCGCCGTGCCCTACATAGTCCTTCAGAAAGACGGCAAGACGCTAGAAACAGTTTCCGGATCGGACGCGGCCAAAGTGAGAACCGCGGTGGAGAAGTACGCGGGCGCAGGGAGCGACGGGAGCACACAGTCGGGTCTACCACCTGCGCAGACGGTCACGAAACAGGCGGAGAGAGACGGAAGACAGAATGGGGACGCGAATAGGACGAAGAATCTGGCGGCGTATGCGCCGGGTGGAGATGAGCAGAAGACGGCGCCCGAGTACACATCGGGCGAGCCAGCAACTAAGGAGGATCTGTTCCAGAGGCTTGGAGAGCTGGTCAAGGCTGCGCCCGTCATGCTGTTCATGAAGGGTACACCGAGTGCGCCGCAGTGTGGATTCAGCAGACAGACTGTGAGCTTGCTGAGGGAGAAGGGCGTGCGCTATGGCTTTTTCAATATTCTGGCGGATGATGAGGTCAGGCAGGGGTTGAAGGAGTTTGCCGACTGGCCGACGTTCCCGCAGGTGTGGGTTGACGGAGAATTGGTCGGTGGTCTGGATATTGTGAGTACATCAAACGTGGATAAGATAAGCTGTGCTAACACTGTGCCCAGGTCAAGGAAGAGTTCGAGAACGACGAGGAGTTCCTGAAAGACTACGTTGTCAAGAGTGGCCCGACCGGACCATCAGCATAGACTCAGGGCTCACAAAGATGAATAGGATATCCGAAATGGAACTAAGCGACACGGACCCTGCAGCAGGACCCCCGTGTTGAAGAGGCGTCGAAGGAACTCGGTCCAGCCATGCTATGATGACTAGGGACTGTGGGTGCTAAAGACGTGCGACAACAAGGTATGGCAGGCCTGGGGTTAAGGGGATGACGTACAGTGGGGATGTTCTGGGCATGGTCACCGAATACCGACTTAAGACCAACTTCATTGTATACCACCTCTTTCGCGTTCTGCTTAACTCCTTTCCAGGTCATGCGTTGTGAGTTTCCGGTTCCGCCATTCAAGGCTATTATTAGGATTAACATTCCCTACAACAGCCATTGTCTGGGCCATCACTCGGAACATGTTTGAGTAAAAGGGCATTTCATTTCACATTTGCCCTTGTTCTCCTCCCCCATCTCTTTCTCCAACTTCCCATCCCAGTAATGTCATTGTACTTTCTTTGTACTGAATTTGGCCGACTCTATATGGCGATTTATAAGGTTACTTCTTGGTCTGTGGAACATGCGTGAACACAAGTAGACTTCCTGTAGCTTCCACCTTGAGGGATGAATCTGCAAGGACCACAGCATTATTGTACCGTTTGTTGCTGGTGTTGTTTTGTTTGTTACATATCGTACGATTTGTCGCTTGGTTGCTCTCATTATATTCATTTCGATGAGAACTTTTGATCTTTCTCTGCTTCTTGGGTTCTTCAAGGCTGCTCGTTTTGGTTCACTCCAAATTATCTTCAACAGTCACTATATCATTTCTGTCCATCCTCATGGGTACAAGGATATCGAATATAAAAAGGTATTTGTAAGCGAGACACGATGAGCGCATGAATCATTGGTTGCCAGATATGCAGGCTCGTACGCCAGAAAGCACAAATGACTATCGACCCCTTTTCTTTCTGTCATCATCCTCAGCCACTTGCTCACTGCTTCTTATTCTGCGAATACATGAAGTTCGCTCCAACAGCCACTAATCCATTCTCTTCACTCCACTCCCTCACACCGCCTCCGATCTCTCCAGTTCCCCAATGTCTTCTATCCTTCGGCTTCGTCAAATGCAGCATCTCCGTCGTCCCATTCTGCGGCGCGAACACTAGGAACACGTATCTATGCTTTCCAGTCTTCGGTGGTGGGCCAGGAGCTTTGTAGGCCATAATTTCATCTACTCCATTGACTTCCTTCTTCTCTTCGACGTTGAAATCGATGGGAAGGATCGAGTAGGTCTTCCGTGAGAGGGTGATGTTAGCGGCGATCCAGTGGCACATTTGTGACCATTTTGGGTCGTCACGGGACGGGGCGTCGGGGTCGGTGAGAGTAACGACATAATTTGAGCTTGATATTGAGTGTTCATCTGGACTTGTTTCGTCGTACAAATTTATGAAAGGTTGGTCTTGCACATGTTTAGGCTTGATGGTGTTTCCGAGTTTGACAGACTTCTTGGACCAGGAGACAGAGAGGCTTAGAGAGGGAAGGAAGTCATCAATCACTTGTTGTTGTTAGTTTAGGGATGATTTCATGTATTCAGTAAGTCGTTATACCTGTGGGAATGATCTCTGCTGTAACAAGTCTGCTTGGTAAGCACAGTACGGGATAGCTTGCGGTTCGGGACATACTTAGCACGGATCTCTTGGAAGTCTTCAGAAGACCCATGAAGCGGTATCTGTTCTGCTGGGAGGGCAATTGCTGCTCCGAGAAACTGCAAAGCTAGGAGCGCTGTTAAAGCTTGAAGAATCATGCTTGCGGTAGACTTGTGGTTCTGATTGATTGGGGTTGCACTTTATGTTGTCCAAGGTTTCAATCGATATACGTGCCTAAGGGTGGAGTGTAATTTTAGTTCAGATATATGGACTTCAAAGTGAATAAAGTTGTGTTGCGTGCTGCTCTACTGTAATTAGCGTTACGAAGCGATGACATCAGGCTTGCTTCATGCTGCAGATCACGCGTGATACAGGATGTGATTGGACAGAGATTTCTATTGGAGTGTCCTGTCCTTCTCCACGCAACCTCTGAAAAAATGTAATTTTCTAGATAATGGAGCTTTGGAAAAACGCCTCAAAGAGCCCTACATCTTAGAGGAATTCTGATTCTATCAAAAAATTATAGTTCACAATTTAGCACTTACTCAGACAAACACGTTCATATGCTTGGCGAATCCGCCTTCAAATACGAAGAAAGCGGTTTTAATAAGCATGGATGGATTAAATCATAAGATGCACTTGTAGTTGAGATTAATTTGTTTCTGCTCAAAAATTCTTCAAAATTCTTCAATCCAAATTATCTGTTGGAGGTCCGTTTTTCTCAGCCGCATTCGACCTATTGGTTCGAGATTTAATGGATGAATAGAATCTATCTGATCTTGCTATCGCCGTCATTCCACGGTGAGTAGATTTATAAAATGGTTAATCTGCCTGGCCTGGTTTTCCTCACTTTCTCATAAATATGTGCGTGGATTCCGAGGAGTGAGTCATCATTTCTGGTTTATTAAAGCTAGATATTACAAAGGGGAGGAGATCGCTCACCTTGACATTCCACTCCGGTGACTGAGGATTTCTTCGACTGTGACATTCCCCGTGTGTTGTAGGTCCGCGAGCACGAAGTTCTCCGGTAGTAGTTTTGATACAGGGGTGGTCCACGGCAAGTTTGAGTACTTTTTATTATCGTCTACAAGTAGTACAGTTGCTGCAGCCTTGAGAGACTTGGACATGCTTGCGCAGTCAAACAAAGTATCCGTCGTGACTTGTCCATCTGACAGCCTGGCAAAGCCATGGCCCTACATATTCCTGATACAACACAATCCATCACAAGGAACCTTCGCAATCTGCCCCTGAACCGACCGCTACGGACCGATTTCAAATGCACCAATATCATGTACACTGCAGCGAGCCACCTTGTTAAAAAGCTTAGTGGCGAGCCCTACGCTGAATTCTTTATACGCGCTTGGTTGAATTATTGAAAGCTATCGGGGCCACACAGTGATTAGACACGATGGCACAGCCACTGGATTCAAAAGTCTGATGCGATTCATGCCAGGGAAGGATTGGGGTGTTATTATCCTCATGAATTCAGATGATGGAGACAACGTGGCGGAGGTTCTGTGCTGGCACTTGATAGATGAGCTGCTGAGAGTATCGAACACTAAACGTGTCGACTGGCTTGCTTTCTAGCGAGAGAAGATACCCGAAGTCCCAGGAAGACAATGACAAGAACGAGGAATCGCTTAAACACTCAGACCAAATATTACTAACTAGTGTGCCCTTAAAGCGCTCGACTGGGAAATATCAGAATGCTGGGTTTCGTGAGCTTACTCTCAATATCATTGATGATAAGCTTCAGGTTGATTACTATGAAAGATGTGTCCGGTTGATACTGGCATTTGAGCATGTCACTTCGGACGCTTTCGTGCTTGAGATACGAGACGCGTTGGATGACAGTACGAGAAGAGTTAGAGCAGAGTTCAATGTTGACGGAAGAGGCAAAGTGTGTTCTTAGGGTGTAGCGTTTGTGGAAGAGATGGAGGATTGTTTGATCTGGCTTACGAGGATTAGTTGGATATTCGGCTTGGACGCTTTGAAGGTTTATTGTTATGCTACTTAGGATGGAACTCGTTTGGGACATTGATTTGAATGAGGATCTTATCCAATCGAGTTATTCCTCAGCCACTCCTAAATCACGCGCGGCTGGCATCTCGACGTGGTAGTTAAACTTGGATCTACAATAGGCGTAGTACAATTGCTATTTATATGCCGATACTGCCGTTTTTTATGCCACTGTTACCGCTTGGCTTGGATATATGACTGGAGCTTGACGCTGCATTCTGCACCGATGTCGGCTGCAAAGTAACAAACAAGATATACTAAAGTTAAAATTCTCCAAATCAGCAGCTCCGTCTCTGTTAGTGCCCTCGAATTTTAATCAGGAGACGAAAATAGTAGTGAAACCAAAGTAGTAAACAACGCCAATACTAAACATCCAAGTCCATATCTCAGAAGCATTAGTTCATAGGTCCAATATTCTTTCCTACCGTCGCAATGTGCCTAAGTCTTAGAAGGATTTCACAAGCTGACTCGTGCCGGTCGATGAAATCCAACGAAGTGCTATAGTAAAACTTAAGGTATCGAGAAGTCACAAGTAGGTGCTGCGCCACTGGCTTTTCACTAAGAACGTCCACCGAGAGCGCCACATCTAAGAATCATTGGGAGGACACTTTCGCGTGATGTTGGGCTGTTAGCTATATGCTCTCATGTTTTTACAAGCATTGCCCGACATGTGTATATAATCCATACCATCCTAACGGTCCGAGAATGCATTTGAATCGCGGCAATGATGTCTTCCGTAAAGCAAGAAGAACTACATGACGTTAGTTTACACCTGTTCTAGTAGATAGAAAATATATAACAAAGTGAAGTCCATATATTCTATACACTTGCTTCTTGTATCTCCTCTCTCGATAAAATCTTCAAGAGCAGAAAGTGTGCGGAAGAGAGGCCTAGGGGCCAAAAAGCAAAGCCACCATTATGTACAGCAGGCCTCCCAACGCCAATGAATCAAGCGATCCAAGAAAAGAAACCAAAGTAGTGGAAAGTCGGCTATTCACAGTACAGTAATAATACCCATATAGCGGAGAGCTTCATGCAACTTTCAAACCTTCATTTGGGAATATAGCGACGAATAGTAGCATTTATTGAGGGTAGACACCTCATAGCACCTCGCCCACAATCTTCGCCGCCTCCTTGTACGTAGCGAGCAGCTTCTCGCACTTTTCGCGCTCGGCCTTGATCGTGTCATCCTCATACAGTAATTCTGTGAACAAGTCCTCCTTGTATAACGTGCTCACAAGTCGATTCTGTACTACGTCCTTGGAGTGGTTGACGAGCAGGTGCATGACAGCTTTAGGGACTTGATCGGCGATAGTTTCACGGGTGATATTGAAATAAGATGAGATAAGACGGCGGATAAGCTCCGTTTCCAGAGCTTCGCGTTCGGTAAGAGCAGGGCCTGTATCAGCTTCAGGTGCCTGGGAAGTGTCAGTGCGATAGCGCTTGAAACGGCATGAAGTGGACTTACGAAGCTTCCATCAAAAGAATGATTGTCCTTGAAGGCATGATTATCGATGAAAGTGTTATTGACTGGGCTCGAAACGTCGTAGTCATCACTGGGCATCATCTCCAGAACGTGAGTAGGCTGCCTGGTGTCGCCTCGTCGGAAACTCTGGGAAATACTAGGCTCGATATTTTGGCTGACGTGCCGGCTTCCTGGCCGATTCTCTACCACTGGGGAGATTGCAGGCACAGTACCGTCCTTTCCCTCCTTTCCGAAGAAGTAGTTCAAGAAGCTGTCTTTTCCGGGTTGAGTGCCGCCAAAGCCTTGGTTGGGTGGCGGTGATCGCTGTCGGCTACCGTTCATGCCACCTGCAAGATTAGATCCGTTCAACAAGCGTCCGATTGCTGGCGACATACTGCGACTGGCTTGGCTTTGGTGTTTCCGGAATGGAAGCGACTTTCCGGTCAAGGGGTTACCCTCGCTCTCCTCTTCCCCCTCAACTGGTTCCGCGCCGTTGGTACCGTTGACATTGATCTCCTTCAGCCTCCGCTTTTCGCGCTTTTTTCGTTCTGCTTCTTGGGCAATCTGCTTTTCCCTTTGTTCTTTGTCATTGATGACGGACGACATGGCAGCGGCGGCGCCGAGGAAGTTGGGGTGATTAGTGTTGATGTATGCTCGTTGAATATCAATCAGCGACGCCACGTAAGTGGCACAAGGTCCGAGCTGTTCTCGTAGAAGGTCGGATACGACTTCGATGAGCTTGCCTTGAAGGCGAGGGTATCTGCTTAACTCGTTGGAACCGCAAGTGTGGCATATCTTGATGAGCTCCTCATACACGAGTTCAACACATCGTTGACTGGGGATCTCGAGAAGCTTGATTTGGGGCTTCACAAGTAGGTCGAACGCTAGTTCCGGGACGAACAAGCTGGGACGAGGACCTGTAGAGTTTCGAATTGCCGTGCGAATATCGAGCACTGAGAGATTCTGGGTGGGGTCGACCTGTTCTAGAGAATTTCCAAATACCGAATTGAAGATGTAATATATCCGAGCTCCACCGCACAGTTCTTTGGTGGAGATTTCTGCCGAGGTACCATCGATGGACGAAATGAATGAAGAAGCGAAGCGGGTCATCAGTTGCAATATCAGAGACCCTCTGTGTTCTTTTCCAGTGAAGGCAACATCGCCGTAACTTGCTAGCTCTTGCTGTGTCTGCCCCATCAACGTGTTCAGCCTCGCTTTTATGTCAGGTAATCGCTCCCGAATGTGGGCCATGAGTGTGTGATTGAGGCTCTTCGCGAGGAATTGTGTTCCACATCGATTCGCCATATTCCTGTACGCCTGGTGGTTCCTGAAGAAGTCCCGTTCAGCTTCCAAAGCATCGGAGAGGGACTTGCTCGTTTGAATGTCATGCTGGGAGCGATTTACAATGCCAATGAAGCCCAACTTCAATGGGTACACGCGTCCAGAAAGAATGTCCAGAGCGTTTGTTCCGTGATCCATAAGGTCCAACTTTGTAAGCACACCAATCGTCCTTCTACCCATCGGATCCACTTGTCTTGCTAGCTTCAGTGCTTCCGAGTTGACGAGATCAACGTTCGCGGGGGAGACAGCGAGGATCACGCTGTTAGGCTTCGCGATATACTCGCAAATGAGGGTCCGCGTCTGCTTCTCGATATCGCCAGGCTGGTCGCCAATGGGTACCTAGAAATATTAGCGTTGTCGATATGGAAATAGACCCATGCCATGTACCTTTGTAAGACCGGGCAAATCGACAAGAGTCAAGCTAAGAACATGGGGAGAGTAGATCTTGAGGTTGATGGGCGATCGGTTGATGCCCTTGTTGCTTCCTGCTATCCTCGCCGTCTCGTTCTCGATTTCGCGTCTGACCTCGGCGAAGTCGTAGAACTTGCGTCCTGGGACGTGGAGAAACTCTGCCCATTCTTGCTGCTGGCCCGCTACGCTCGCGGGTGTGTGGGGGACGTGTACTTCATCGTGCTCGGGCTTGTCGTCGCGGTCGCTCGGGAGGTTGATCAGTTGGAGAATGAGCGGTCGCCGTGTCACGATACCGCTTCCTCTGGGGAGGAAATCTCTGCCAACGATGTTCTCAAGCACCGAGGATTTTCCTGCCGATTGTGATCCTACTACAACCTGCTCGCGTGTTAGCGTCTCTAATTATCCCTGGCCCTCGGCCGCGAGTGGGGAGAGCATACAATCTGCGGGAGATCCAGAGAGTCATTGCCGATTGTGTTGAAGACGAGATCTTGCAGCCTGTTGACAATGCTAAGCAGTTCCTCTCCCAGCGCGGCCATTGCAACAGTGCTGGCGAAGATATGGCACGCGGTGCTCCTGGAAGGATATGCTGGTCCTTGAACGGGTAGAACAAGGTTAGTCGAGCGGTGGCTGCCTCTGGTGAGGGGTCTGAATTAGGACAGATGTGTGGGTAGAAGGCGTAATAAATGGGCGCTGAGCAAAGCGTGGCTGGTCTCTCAAATTTGGTGAGTTGATGGTTTATAACAAGCAACTTCTCCCAGGTTTGCGCGCTAATGCACCTGCCAGCGAGTGCATATCACGTGCGAAGCCGCACCGTTGTCAGCCCCACCTTTGTCAGCCACTCCTTTCTCAACACGAGTGTCTCCTTAATCTCTCTGCACCTCCAACTCTCCACGTCTCGAGTCTTTTGCATAAAGGAGACGCCAGCTATCGTTGCGCACACAGGCAAACCCTCGGCCGCGCAGCGGTTAGATCTATTATGACATGCCTCCCTTTTTCTCGCTTCATGCCCGCTAAAACTGGTCACCTCCGAGTCCTCCCGATTATGAGTTGTATGTCCTTTCTATGATAGTCGAACTGCCTTCTCTTTTTGCTATTCACACCAAGCGTCCAAGTATCTTTTCCGTATTGCACTTCTCAGTCTTATGGCAGCGGGAGTTGGAAACCTTGAAAAATAAGTCGGATCAAGGCTATCAAGTTCAACACATGACAGGACGATTGACACTTGGGCTGTCACTTTTTCAGTATACACGTTAATAACTACACTCGACATCGACCGTATGAGAATTCGATGCCTTAGCACTGCAAGGGGAGAGAAGACACAGTTTTTAAGTCTAGGGTAGCTGAGAAGATATACATCAATCAAAAGCAATACTGTGTATAGTATACGAATCGAGATTTGAAGGATTCATTACTCTCACAACTCAGGCTAGCACTTGTGTCTATGTGTCGAATTAGACGAGTCTGAATGGGGTTCATATTCTGCTCATCAATCAGTTATTGTTAAAACTCGTGTTGCAGCTAAGCGGCCACGCTGTTAGGAGTTGATGCTCTGGTGAGATCAAAAGTGCGACATCTTGATGCAAGATAATATACCATTCATATTGCCAATAGCCTAACAGCATATACTGTGTATGCAACGCATCAGCCGCAAGTTCCAAATGGTACTTTCGAGTGTAGGCACTGAAACTTCTTCCATGTCCTAAATGATCGATGAGTCAGCGCTTCACGTTTATATATCAACTAGGCCGCCGGCAGATATTCCAGAAAAGTTGTTCTTCTAGTAGCCCTAACAAAGAATGAGGCTCCTGCTTCTTACTCTTCTTGCTGAAGGTAGCTTTGTGCACGCATGGGTATCTTAGCACTTTCATGTTCCTCATTGAACTCATACTAATCCCTTCAAAGATCACCTTCACCTCAGTAGTCGACAACACAACATACTCAGAATTCCAATACATTTGTCAGTGTCATAATGATACCCAACCCTTCTTTTAGGCATGTAGTGTCTACTCACTTGTATTTGCACAAAAGACGACTCCGAATGGTGGAGGTCTGAAAGGAGTATGCTCGTCTCTCCCAACGGCACAAAATGAGCCTTACAATAGCGCTTTTCCATCTCCCTTGTGGTTCTTCTTTAAATACAATAATACGAGCTGCAGCATCCTCTCAATTCGCTGCAACGCCAACCCTTGAAGTTCTCAAAGTCACAAACTTCAGTTTCCAAATCTCCAGCGACGGATATGCCAATGGTCGAGAACCTACCCCGGCCTGGATGGCCAAAGTGCTAGAGGGTGAAATAGCAAACAATTGGGATGATGACAATCTTGTAGTACACCTTCTTCGCCGTCCATCGCTCCTTTAATAACCCCTACTCGCAAATTAGTGACGTGTGTTATTTTAGTAGTTCAAAATCTTCGAAGACCATCCCATCTGGGAACACAGAATTGACTGACCCGTGGGCAAATCATAGTACTTTTGCACTTGGCCTTTATAGACTTATAACACTACCTTCTCACATTAAAATACTGAGACATCGCAGCAATAAATCCCAATGTTTACCATTCCCGCTGCAGTGCCAAACGGGGAGGATCTCGTCCGTGTTGAGCAGATCTAATATGATTCAGGGCCTTTTGGGCCAATTTCTGACAGGCGATGCGTTTTTTGTTGCTTATGTAAAGTGATAAGAGCTGTCTTATCGGCAAAATATGTATGCATACCGATGAATCCAGAATCCGGGTTATTGAAGGTGGTAGTGGAACACTGGGGCCACTTACAAAGTTTCCTGCAACGCATAAGATTTCGGATCCGATACTACAGAATGTTCATAATTGGGCGGGATATACAAATGCATGTTTACAAGGATAATACGAGAGCAAGAGGAAAGGCTGGCGGATGTATGTGAAGGAGACGTATACCTTTGCGCCGTGGTTCGCCTGTCAATGTTCGTCCTCTATGTCTATTGGTGATCTCATCCATACAGGTATTAGATAAACGCGTGGATGTTGCCCATCTTCTCAAGCTGCGATTCTGATGTCTATTAAGAGAATAGCGAGCATAGTGAAGGGCGAGAGTAAGCATGTTGAATCGAAAACGTGACCAATCCGACCGCAGTCTATATTGTACAGTAGGTACAAGAACACAAGAGATTGATTATCTCATCCGCACCGCACTATCGTACCGTTTTTCCGGCACCACTACCCTCTCCGACTTCCTCAACGTTAGGTCCCGTAGAAGCTCGTTGTGTTCGTTCGTCGTCCGTCGTTCCATCCGTGCAAACAAAATGAAATGCCCACCCTGGCTGGTTTGGCGGCTTAGTTGTCTGTGATTCCTAGCACTACGTTAAGATCCGCGTTGGGGTCCATGGGATCTGCTTTCCCTGTAAAACCATGTCAGCTCCGTTTTAGATCTCGTTCTGTCCCCTCGAATATCTAAGTCCCATTGCAGGGTTCGTGTAGGCGTACCGCTAGATTTGGGCGCTGGAGAGTTCTTCTTTGCCCACTCAGCTTTAGCCTTCTGTATCAGGCTTTCCTGCTGATCGTATTCGTGCTTTATCTTCGCCGACTTCTCGCGCGCGGTTATCGAGGCCTGGTGGGAGAAGCCGTAGAAGACGCCGACTGCAAGGGCCGACCATCGGAGCACCTGACTCTTCTATCAGTATAAATTCTCGATTTGTAACGCGCAGATCCGGCCAATAAGCTGTAGGCGAAGAGGATGCAGCTGTAAGTGATGGAAACGTACGTTCGTGCCCACGGGTGAGAGGGACATTGTGATTTGGGAGCGCGAGGAGCGAGGGGATCGGGCGAGACGCCGGAGTGACCAATGGCACAGATATGAGGGTGTAGAGGACGATTGGAGGGCTGGCTGACGGCGGAGGGGTGAGATGGCGGTGCGGCGGCGTGTTGTGGATGTTGGAGTTGGAACGTGAGGTTTACTGCAAGGAACGGCCGGCCGAATTCTGGAGCGCCGAGGTGGAGCCGGGCTTGGCGCGACTTTTGGAGACGTGATGGGCAGGCAGATGTTGTTCGACAATACTTTTGGGAATAAGGAGAAGGATTCTGCTTCTAGGAGGAAGGACACAGATCGGAACTGCATATACGAAGCCGAGGTGAGCTTCACTACGGACCGGCGCCACACCTGCGACAAGACACCGACAACTGCTTCAACGACTCCCTACCGGCGCAAACAACACGCCATAGTCGGCATCTAACGACATTTTTGGCCCATCTCCGGCTTCTCTCGAAGGAATACGACGCCCGCAATCTCGAAATACTACGACACCGTGCTAAGCAGCAACCTCCACCATGGAATCAACGATGCAGCAGCGGAAGGATGAGATCCTCGCGAAGAAGGCCAAACTGGCGGAGCTGAAGCGACAGCGTGAATTGAGAAGAGAGACAATGGCAGGCAGGGCGTCAATGGGGGGGTCGCCAGATGCAAGTCTCCTGGAAGCTCAGGAATTGTAACTGCTAACAGTTTGCAGCTGTTCCAACCGACCCCTTCACGGGCCGACCAAAAGCGCGACCTCGACAAACTCATAAACGATCTCGTTGAGCCTGGCAGCAGACCAGGCTCCACACAACCAGGCTCGCCCTCTGGCAGACGAACAGACCGACCTACCTCTGTCCTGAGTGCATCACAACTCAGTAACAGCGATAATGAGGCGCCTACCTTCCCGACTATATCACGCATGGTTGATAGTGAGATGCAGACCCTTTCTGTGGGACCACTTGCAACAGTCTTCGAGTATGATGGGGAGCCCAGGAAAGAGAAGGAGGTCATCACATACAGCAAGGGCGTGCAAACAAGCACCGACTGGTCACCACCTCGGGTCAGAGGTGCTGGTGGGAGCGACTCCGAGCGGGACGATAGCCCAACAAGGTCGCCCAGGGCAAAAAGGCTCAGTCGCAGACAGAAAGAGCGCGATGAGGAGATCCGCGCCAAGCTGAAGAAGGAGATCGAAGAGGAGCTCAAGGCGGCCCAACAAGCAGGCCTCGATGCAGGTGCTGGTCCGCCTGGTTCGAAAGAGAACTTCCCATTCAAGACGCTCACCAACGAGGAGTTGACTGCTGTGGAGAACTCGGAGGACTTCGTTGGCTTTGTGGAGAGGAGCACCAAGGTGCTGGAGCGAGCATTGGATCAGCAACTTGGTTATGATATCCTTGCGGACTATGCGATAGGAGGTGTGGACGTGGACGAGGAAGATGAGGGATATGGGTCGAGTGGAGGCAAGAAAGGACGGAGGATAAAGGAGGTCGCGCAATTTTGGGACGAGAGGTGGAGCAAGAAGCGGATGATCTCTGATCTGGGCTTCTCTACAAAGGTACGGAATAGCTGAAGGGACGAGAACATTGTGGATGCTAACAAACTATACAGTTCCCTGAGCTCGTCCTAGCCTCCTATACTAAAAACCCCTCCGCTCCTCACGACCCAGATGGCCTCATCCAAGTCTGGAATTTGCACATGCATGACCGTCCTGAATACATCTTCCATGCCCAATCCGATATCTTGACCGCGAAGTTCTCACCTTTTCATCCCAATCTCATCATTGGCGGTGCATATTCAGGACAAGTACTTCTCTGGGACACACGCGCCAAATCATCGCCAGTCCAGAAAACACCACTCACAGGCTCTGGCCACACGCATCCAGTCTATTCGATCGATATAGTGGGAACCCAGAATGCAAACAACATTATCTCCTGCTCCACAGACGGCGTAGTCTGCGGGTGGACCGTGGATATGCTCTCACAACCCCAAGAATTTCTCGAGCTCAGCTCACCACCCCCCGCAAAGACTGAAGATGTGGCTGTGACTTGCATCGCATTTCCTCAATCCGACCCCACATACTTCCTTGCCGGCACAGAAGAAGGCCTCATCTATCCATGCCATCGCTACGACCGTGCAGGCGCGAAAGCAGGTGTCGACAGCCGCGTAAAATACACAGGTCACGCCGCACCCGTCATGAGTCTCGACTTCCACCCGGCCAAGGGACAAATCGATCTCGGCGACCTTGTCCTCTCTTCGAGTGTAGATTGGAGCGTCAAGCTCTGGAAAGTGCGGCCCCCAGCGGCAACAGGAACATCCAACGCCTCTGCTCCAGGCTCTACACAGCTCGTTACGCCTATATTGGACATTGCACGCGAGGACCTGGTCTACGATGTGCGCTGGTCCCCCGTCAAGCCCTCTGTCTTCGCGCTTGTTGATGGTGCGGGCAGTCTCGAGGTTTGGGACATCAACGTTGATGTCGAGGTACCTGTACAGAAGGTTACGCCGAGTGATGGCAAAAGAGGGGCGTTTGCGTCCATGCCCAGTGGTATGGGGTACATGAACCGCAGCCTGAACAAACTTGCCTGGGAAAAGAACGAGGGGAGGAAAGTGGCGGTTGGTGGTATGGACGGTGTAGTCACGGTATTTGAAGTCGGCGCAGATCTGGGCGGTGTTGAGACAAGAGCTGAGGAGTGGAGTGGAGTCAAAAGGTTGGTGGGACGTTTGGAGGGTACAGGGGAGACAGCGATTAATGGGAAATCTTAAGTGAAGCAGCCGTCATCCCAAAGAGGCTCACTTCTAGAAGAATAGCAGGCTGAAATGAACACCGCAAAGTATGGAGCGATGTCGGGAAAGGGCGTATGTGATTGCGATACGTTGATCGTTTCTGGAGTCTGGGCGCACATACCCCTTGTCTAGGTTCTATTTCGTATCTAGAGTCAATGCAAGCGATAAAAGGCTCTTATCTTTGATAAAAGTCATTTGAGTTTTGTTACATTTCTATCATTGGAGGTATATTCCGTCCGTGTTTTTCACAAAGTCGGAATTGAATTCCCCTCGCACCATTAGATCCAACGACGAGACGCATTTGTCTAAATGTCCCCACTCTAGCAGTATTATACCCGTTAACTAACTCAAACTTCTTTCGTTGCCCACTTTCAGATGCTCCTTCTCCACTCCTGATCCCCTTCAAACTAGACGACTTGATATCCATGACCTTCTGAGCTGTGCCACATCTCTTATACAACAAACACCCCAGCAACACCCGCCAACACACCCACAACTCCCATCCGCACGTACGGTGTTTGCACCGCCGCAGCCCCTGTACTCGCCGACGTCGCCGCTGCAGTTGCGGACCCCTGCGAAGACGTCAGCTGTGTACTTCTACTGCTCGAAGCTGAAAGCGATGTCGCCGAGGGACGTGGTGATGGCGTAGTTGATAGTATTGTGGGCGTTACAGTAGAAGAAGAGACTATTACGGAAGACAATGTCGATGTCTCCAACAGCGTGGTAGAAGAGAAGGCGGTGGGCGATGTGGGTGTAGCCAACGAAGTAACCAGTGTGGGAGCACTTGCAGTAAACCCACTCGAGACAGGGGCAAGTTCAGACGTTGCTGTTGGGACAAGCGATTGCGTGGAGTCGCCCAGGTCGACGGAGAAGGGCTCGCCCCATGAGGACGTCTGGGCCATCGTGGAAGTGGTGAGGCCGAGAAGGGAGAAGAGGGCCTTTAAGCGATGGGAATGCATCTTGAATTTGTGCTTTGTGTATGGTAAGATGTTGAGAAGGGGACAAATAAATATCAGTGCAAAGATTGATCCAATTCGTTACTCGTTCGAGGGTATACAAAAGTGATATGCACTCCCAGCAGGGGCGATGGTTCTTTGATATGTACTTGAGCATCCACTCGGACTCCGAACCCACCTACCTCACTTCTCACCCAAACACAGCACAAGTACGCCCGCCATCTTGCTGATCGTGAAGTTCGATGTCGTGAGCGTCGGCTCTTGTTGAATGTGAGTGGTGGGTCGGTGGGGCTAGAGTTTACAGCTGTCGTCGGGTCTCCACTGCCGGGCCGGTGCCGAAATGTTTCGTGTGGAGGGTGAGGCTGAGGCTGAGGCTGAGGCTGAGGCTGAGGGATTTTGGAAATGGCTGACAATAGGGTGAGAAATGAAGACGTGGACAATAAGACTTTTGAGAGGTGTTTGGAAGAACAGATGAGATACGATGGGCGAGAAAAGCGCGAGCTATAACGACGAAGGAAGCAATGACCCTATACCTCGAAACGCCTTTCTGCTCCCTTCGTCCGACCTGCCCTTCTTCTTCTTCTTTTCCCTCGTTCTTTACTTCAGCCTTATGTCGCCTTCTCGTCGTCAACACAAGCCTCTCCAAGCCTCCGCATATCAACATCATCCCCGCCCTCATGTCCATCACACCCCGCCACGGAACGCCCACTAGCGAACCACATGCACATGCGCACAGCCCTGCGCTAGCTTCATGCAGCCCTGCTGCATCGCAGCGCCAAGCTCGACGCGTCAACATCTCAGCTTTCGTGTTGTGCATCCAGCCTGATAGAGCAGCTGAGGAAGGGAGTGGGGGCTGAGCCTTACTCCAGAGCACCTGTGTAGAGATGAAAGGGTTGGACGGCTGAATTGAGTGTGGATTTGAGTTGATGGACTGCCCGAACAGACCACAGAAAACGCATTCTGAAGTTCCACGGCAGAAAGTTTCACATTGCAGTTCAATGCAATGCAAATCACCATAGCCATGTCGTGCCACCTTCCCGAACACACCAAGGCTTCTATGCATTAATAAGTCACAATATAAAACCACGATGGCAATTGACACGCGCGAGCTGCATTACAAGGCTGTCTCACACAATCAGCCTGGTGCAATCACGCTCTTTGCAAGCATACACTGCCTTTGCCTCAAACCCTATTCTTAGGTAACACCAGCTGGGCGTATAGTGAATGCGACGATCCAAAGATTCCAGCAGATCACACGTTATTAAGCGTCACACATAACGATCAAAGGAACACAACATGAATGTTATAGTTTCGATGCAAGTACTTTTTCTACTACATGGAACCTGCGCTAGATGGCGCCCCGCCCCATCAACTACTCCAAACCACCTCTCATGGCTCATAAATTACAAGGCGCACCCACGCCATTATCCAAACTCAGCCTGCAATCCTCTTGACACCCTACTTCAATACAGGGCCGAGACTGAGGCATTGTGAAGGTAACGTAAAGAGGTAGGCAGCTACAATGGGGCTTAACGTTGGACAGGGTGTATCGTAGAAAAGTAACATAAACAACACAGAAGAGAAAGCGCAAAACACTACTTCAACACTTAGTTGAAGTAAACCATCGCAGCGACAGCTCCGAAGAGCACAGCGAATGGGCTAGAAGCAAGGCTAGACGCCGCACCAGTAGACTCAGGTACACCGCCAGTGCTGGTGCCAGTAGGCTTCGAGGTGCCGGTGCTGGCGCGCGAGAGAGTAGCGGATGTGATGGTGCTGTTGAGGCCGATGGACTGGCTGACGGTTGCGGAAGCAGTGGTAACGGCGGACGATGTGATGGTAGAGCCGGATGCAGATGAGGTAGCTGCGCTGCGGGTGGACGAAGCGACGGAAGAGGAAACGGCGGAGGAAACAGCGTCAGAACCAGTGAGGCCAATTGGGCCGATGTAGTTGACGATGGAGCCCTGCTTGATCTCGAGCGCGTAGTTGCTTGCGTTGGGGATGTCTTCGGAGACGCTCCAGGTGAACTTGCCGTTGGTGGCAGCGGCTGGAATCAGTTAGATTTATGCATAGGGCGTCTGCACTAAGGGCTTAATATCTAGTAAGGAGTACCCATAAGCAATTCTAGTAAATGGGCTTCAGAATGAGACTGGCGTGGCGAGTGGTCGCCAAAGACAACTTTTCAATGCCAGCTCAATCCTTCTGCCCAATGGCTAAAATTGCTCTGGATAGGTCCCTCACTATTTACAGACCCTTCGGGGGAATACTTACTGGTCAGGATCGAGACTGTCTTCAAGTCCTCGTTTTCGCCCTGGCGAAGGATGAATGTGGTCGGGGTATTATCAGCAGGCGAGTACGTGACGGTGTATGTCTTGCCAGCCTCGACGGTCTTGGGGAATTCGTTGATCTCGAGGGCCGCAGCAGCGATAATGAAGGCGGCGCCAGCGAAGAGGGTCTGGATGAAAAGCATATTGATTGATTTGGTAGGTGGTAGTAGTATTGTTCGGTAGTAATGCGAAGAGCTAATGGGTATTATAAAGTATACGGATAGTATGTAGTCGGAAGGCTGTGAATGAGTGTGGGAAGCTAGGAGCTTTTAGAAGATTATGGAGTGAGTGAACTGAGAGATGGAGAAGTAGAGCATGAAATCGGGGCGCAGCTGACCTTTTCAAGGCAGGCAACAAGCCCGGCTGAAGGCGCGAAGCCTGAGCAACGGCAGGAATGTGCCAAATTGCGATCAGATGCGGCCTGGCGCGTTAAAGAATCGATGGTCGAGGCGGAAGTGCGTTGCCCAATCGCATAGAAGGCCAATGAATGCGAGCATCCCCTCTGAACCCATGACTCGAGGCCTGATCGGACGGGGGAACCCCTGCAGGAGAAGTGGTACATGCTAGCTACATGAAGCATGGCACGATGCGACTCAATAATCCGGGGAAATTCAGGGGCAAGTTGTGATGTTGAAAGTTTGCACACTTTCCCTCAAAACCCAACAGCGCAAAGCACGATTGCACAGCAACGTTTCGCCACATATTGTAAGATGCTATGCACAACGCTATCGCCGTGTATCGAAATCCCGCATCTAGAAACATGCATGGCATTCCGCATTGTCGAGCGCACTTGCAAGCATTCCAGTCAACCAGATCGAGATAACCGCCCACAATGTTATCGTCGCGGCAATAACCACGAGGCCCCGGAGATGATGTTGCGCACAAATCCTTGTATTATTCTCGGTCGGCGGATGGAAGCGGTGATTGATTCTGCGATGGGCGGGCTAGTGAGGTGCAATTTAAGTAGACGAGGGGTTGGCGCTAAGACTATGACGATATAGTCAAGGGTGAGTTGCCTATGCGTTGACGTGAAAGGGACATGCTCAGTGTGTTCTTATGTTTGCTTTTGGTATAAGGAAGATAGCAACTGAAGTTGCTGACCCCCAAATGTATCTGATAATCCTTACTACGTGTGAATACCACAGGGAATGGGCGAAAGTAGGATTTTGTTGGTACGAGCCGATTCTTTGCCTTCCTGTTCAGTTCACGCATATTCTTTCAAGGTTCACGTTTCGAGTCCATATGTATGTTCACATTTCTATTCATCTACTCAGTACGTCGGTCGGCATATAATGCTGCCCGAATGCCCCAGCAGCTGCAGCCTAGATATTTCATATGACATGAAATGTCTGAAATCATCGGCATAAGACCTCGAGAAACGCCCAAATCCATGACTCATTTAGTGCAATGCCCAAATACAGAATGGAAAAAAATAGAAGGAACGCAAAGCTAAACTCCATGATGCTATATTCCAACCACGTCAACTCGATCAGATGTACACCATCAACTTAGATCTTGTCCCACTCGTTCCCATACTTGATGATGCTATTGAATCCGTTGGCGAAGTCGTCATTTTTTGCAAACTCGTTGCTGGGAGGTCCGGATGAACCATTGCTATCATCACCCTTCGCCTTCGTCTTCTTACCGCGGGGCTTCAAGGTAGCCTTGGGTTTCGCACTGACCTTCTGCTTTTTGGGAGTGGCTGGCGGGGTCACGTCGTCCATGGCAGCGGCGGCTGACCATATATCAGCACAGCTCTAGCACGATGAGTCGGTGAAAGGAGGATGACTTACAGCGCTTATTCGTAGGCTGCACAGCGACGAATTGCTCGCCATTCTCGACGCGGGTCTTGATCTCTTTAGCCTTAGCTGTGATCGATCGGAACTGATGCTCAAAGGAGGAGGCAGTGCGACTGCCATCGAGAGCCGACATCATGTCGTACTGGGCCTTAGTGAGGCTAGTATTGCCAAGAGACATCAAGAGGACAGAGACGCAGTCGGCGGGAATCATCTTCTGCCCTGCAGCACTGGTGTCGGCAGCAGCTGTACGCATTTTGAAGTTGTCGAATTTGGATGAGGTTGTGTGGAAGGCAAGGGGCGTTGAAGAAGATGCAAGGCTTGACGTGGACGGCAGGTGCGGGAAGAAGAAGCAAGACGTGGTGTTGCGATTATGTGGACGTGGATGTGGGAACGAACAGTGAGGTGTAAAAGAGAGGGAGGACTGAAGTGGAAGCAGCCCTTATATAGTTAGGGCGCGGCTCTCACTCTCAGCGTCGTAGTGAATGGAGAGTGATCTATAGGTAAGCGGCGGTGATGATGAAGAGATCCAGAAACCGAATGATGCATGGTGAAGTTGCGGTGTGGGCGAAATCCTGACCACGTAAGTTTGGTAGTGAAGTGTAGGTCTCAGAGACGGTGAGAGTTGAGGAAGGAGCCTGTTTTGAGGCGAAAGTAAGACGATCTTTTCTCGGTATGTGAGTCAGGTAGGGTTTGATCGAGTGGTTATGGTTTATGGCAAAGGCTCTAGTGTAGTACCGTTTCTTATTGTCGAAATTCTATTCAAGGTCAGATGGGTTGGTAGAGTCGCCCTGCACTGTAGTATCTGTCCGGAGGCATATTGCCTACAACATGCAATATGCGCTGCCATACTGTATCCTCCATTAAGCCACATGGTCCAATAATGGCATGTTGTTGCTTCAGTAGTATATTTCTTTGTGAAGTCAACCGATTCGCAGATGTATTGTTCAATATCCTACAATTCTTGAGTTCCATAGTTAATCGATGCAAGCTTTGTTCCACTTTTTTCAAGCCTAGCGGGAAAGGTAAGCCAGCTCTGGATAAAGCTTAGAAGGTTGGGCTGATTCGAAAACTATACTACTCTAGCATCTAAAGGGTTCCTGTCTATGAAGGTTATATTTTGGTTGAAGGACTCATGAAATGGGAAGAGGTCAAGTAAGCTCCATGATGAGCTGCTATATTTGCCCAACTTTCAACTCTTGATAACAGCATTATGTTAGCACTCGCTGTTCTGCGCAACGATATTGAACTTCATTCTGCATATTACTTTGAGAAATAAATCGTAGCCGCTTAACAGTAAATGTACTGTGCCCAGATCGGATATTCAGCTGTATGCTTCTAAGGATACCCCTAAGTGTGCCTATAGACCATTTACTATTTCCGCAATGTTTACGTGTGCTTAAGCCGCTCCTGTTTTCTTCGTCATCCTTGATAGCTAAAAAAACTCAGACTTGTGCTTGCAAAGTTATCACAGTGATAATACGCTAGATTTATTCAATTTTTCATCCATGTGCCCATTTCTAGGAACAGTTTCTTCTGTGGCGGAATGCCGTTTGCCAACAGCTCATCCGCTTTATCACCCAATAAGCTATGGAACTGAGCGCGCATCTCTTCAAGTTTCTTCTTCACACTTCTCGCAAACGCGCTGCTCTCCCCATGGCTTGATTTTGCTGCATGGTTAACTTCCATAACAAGCCCGTAAGCGATGACTGGCATATCAACACCAGGGGCAACAGGTCGCTCCTGATCCGCAAGATACAAAGCCAGCATGGCTGTCTGCCAAGTTTGTACCACACGGATGGGATGTGCCGTTTGAGGATACAGTTTTGGTAATATATACCTATATCGTTTCGCAGTCTGTGCCAATGCAATTTGGTAGTCCCCCGCTGTGAGGATATTGACAATGAGATCGTCCCTGAGCGCAGCGTACGGTTGTCGATACAAAGTCCAGAGATCTGACTGGTAGCATAAACGCATACCATCTTCAATCTTCTTGATCGCTTTTGCAGGTTCTTCATATCGCTGCGAGTCTTCGTAGTCCTGAAAGGATTGACCTTGAATGGCAGAAACCCTCCGTTCGTCCAAGGTGTCGCCGACATAGTTCGCTGGGTCGTGTGCGAAGCCTGCCACTGCAATCATGTCGTCTGCTACATCTTTCCATTTCTTGGCCAAGTCTTTGGGTTCGATGGCCCATTTGTCTTCAATGAGTGTTGCGCCCTTTTGGCATTTGCTGCATTTGCAGTTGAAGAACCAGCGAGATTTCAGCTCGCTTTGGCGGCGAGCGTAAGGGTTTGTGGACTCAATGTAGGAGATGAAGACCTCTTCATCCTTTTTGATAGGCCTTAGGGTACGTATGGCCACTTCAGCTCCATCCATGACGATGTACGCATTAGGATCGCATGAATGGTTAATGTGACCAAACATGGGATCTATAATAATCCCAAGGGGGTCAAACGTTGGCGTGACAAGAGTCATTGAGTTGGTCAAGACTCTTGCATACATCCCTGCAACAAAATCCTTGTTGAAAGTGTCCCCAGTCCAGGACATGTGAGTAGTTCCCAACGCCATCAGCTCAATACCGCCATATTTTCCGTTTCGCTTGAAGTCGTCGGTGTGCGTGTCCAGTCTCAACAGCATTTCCCACACCTGGTCCGGGATAAGGCCATGCTTTCGCCTAATCAGAAGCTCCATAGTCGCAAGCACAGCCTTCGGGATCTCCTTGTCGCTGACTGGCCGCAAATTCTTGCATTCGTGCTTGTGGCCACGGTTCCAAGCTTCCTTTTGGCATGTCTAAATGTTGTCAGTAGTCAGAACAAACAAAAGAAACTGTAGAGGTTGTACTTTACTGCAATACCGAAATCGCTTGCACCCAGCACATGCCTGAACTTTCGTCCCCTCTTTCACATACAGCCTCGAGCCAATTGACGAGCCCTCCGTCCACGTGTAGCAGTTTGCACACGTATCGTGCAGTCGTTCAGTATCGAGTGATGCAACGAGTGGACGATGCATTGATACAAGGTGTTCCCCTGCACCAAAATTAAAGCCAGCGAACACGCCATCTCCAATGCATTCGCCTGCGGCACCGACACAAATCTCAGACCTAGCGAGGTAGAAAGACGAAGCCTTCGCTCCAGGGTATTTCGGCGGTTCTGCCATTTGATAGGCGTTTACAGCGGTGTTAGATAATATATAAAAGGTGAAATAAAGTTCTTCAAATGAAATTGATGTTGAGAAGAGGTCGACGCGTATTGTGGTTGTGCCTCTATACCATTTATCGAGTGGAAACGTGAGTGGAGATTTCACCCGAGCCATAAGCTAGTCCCAATCTAGCCTACCGCAGCTGCCATCTTTACCAAGATACGGCGATGTATAGTGTTAGGGGTCGTTCTGACCAACTCTAAATTCTTAAAATGTAAGGTTCCCCGCTCCTTTCCTCGCGCAACCTGTTTCCTTGTACTATAGAGTATAATCATGCCCTACGTGGCAATTGTCAACAGATGCGTTCAAGGGAGGATAGATCTGCTAACCACCAATTCCATTTGCAACGAATGCAAGAAACTTCGAACTAGGCCAACCAAATAATAAATTCTTGTTTCAGATAATATTTTCGTCATTGGAAAAGGTTACGATAGATTTGGATGGCGATGGGGAAACATTCAGGCTATGAGGGTCCACGATTACTATTCAAGGTACTAAAGAAGATAAACAGAAAGCTAGAGGTGGTAGACAAGAACAAGGGACTGAAATCGTCACTGCGGTCTAAGTACCATAATTAGCGTCTACTGTCTGACAGCTATTTCGGGCTTTGGTACTAAGGTGCCACGTAGAGCGAGGATAATCAACCATGATAGAAACCGAGTGTATTGAAGGAGTGAGGGAGCCGTACGGAACTTAAGGCTCCATAGGTAACTATATATAGGCTATGTGAAAGAGACTAACTGAAATAGCACATAGCTGAATAGGGTGGTACACGTGACACAAGTTGTGATTCGAAATTGGTTTTGTTTGGGAGCCATGAATCTTTCCTTCCTGTTGTCGAAATATTTCAGTGTTGCTGTTTCCTTCAGCTATAATTTTTTGGGTTTTTCTCGTAAAGCCTTGCATGGCCTCGCCATAGAAGGAGATGAAAGCTGACCTGTATCAACGCTATAAGGTAATGCTGTACGTTACTGCCACCCAGCAACAAGTATCGCTAGAACAAGGTCCAGTTCACGTCGCAACGTGATGGATGGGTGCAAGCCTAGCACCCAAGCAAAAATTGCCGTGATCAAACTCAACCATGGTTCGCGTGCTTCAACAACCGACCAAACTAGCAATGGCGAAAACAAGCAGAAGCCTCATGTGGCCCACAGACAGATGCCCGATGAAGAAAATGAAAAGAAGGATTCGAAGCTTCGCTCCCATACCACAAACTGCACATTATCACCACCACACCGCGACATCAATCATGGCCACAAACTCCGCATACACTGCGCCCACCGCACCACCACTTCTCATCATCGACAACCTCAACCCAACAAGAAATGCTAGCTATAATATTATCCTACGTAATGGGAAGAAGTTTAGATTGTTTTAGCCGACAAATTCCACTGAGCGCTTCCAGACCGGATTCAAAACACGCTTCTCTTCAATAGAATCGTCAATTTTCACCTACAAATAGCAAAAGCGTTCTATTCTTTAACAAAGCACTGAGCACTAAGATACATTCCTTTACTTATGTTTTCAGCAGGAGATTTATCATCGACCGCAAGCCGGCCTTCAGGCTTTAAGGCGTCCCATGTGCAGTCCGAGAACCTGTTCTGATCAGCATTTCCACGAACAAGAAATGTTTAGGTGACTTACGCGTAAAGATAGCATATTGTTGTATCATCCCAAGTCTTGGCACTTCCAGGAGATCTGAGTGAATCGTTAATGTGATTCTGCTTTATTGTTGAAGTATTATATTTTTGTGTTAGGCTTACAATGGGGGCCCAATATCCATGCATTCATCAATGCTTGGTATTTTATAGGTTTCCTTTCCTTCGAAGTTGGGCTTTTCGTAGAAGAACAAATTGAACCAACGTGGTATTGACCCAGAGGTAGAAGGCGGTGGCCTTGAAAAGGTCTGACTTGGTTTCGGCATGGACGTCGGAGGTGGAGGTGGCATATGTGTCAAATGTTGAGATGACGTTGACGTCGGAGGTAGAATAGAAGCAGATATCGAAAGCTGTGGGGGTATCGATGACGCCCACGAGCTGGATTGACTCGGCTCAGTGCTAGTTTCGGCTATGGAAATGGACTCTTTGTTTTTTAAAGTTGACGTCAAGGCTGAGGCACTCATGCTGAGAGTGAGTGAAGGGATAGTTGAAGTGTCTGGACCTAGGTCCTCAGTTTTGACGTTGCTAGGATATGCAGAAGCAAGGAGCAGTATAAGTACACTGAGTACGACAATGGTTATAGTACAATCAAGAACCGTCTCCCGAGTTCGCGACGCGGTTCTAGAAGGAACTAAACTAGGCATGGTATCGACTTTGTATAAGAGACCAATATGATGTTGGTAAATTTGTAAGACGAGGGCCAACTACTTATCATGAATTTTCGAGAGTTGTTTGCACAAATTTTGACTGTTTGTTATGTGAAGTAGCGAGGATAATCCTAACTCGAAAACTTGAATATAAGGCTTGAATAGAACGTGAATGCTAGGATTGTGAACATTGCGAAAATCTATTGATGACACATCCAGTACTTGATCGTTTCTAATACTTGGTCTGCTGCGTGTATATAACTCCTTAAATGGCATCGGTTTTGGTTCCTCAATTCTCTATATATGTAAACCAAGTCCTTCATCTCCAAAATTGGACGCGTGTGTCAATATGGTCCCTTTCTTAAAAATTCATTTTCAAACGACTCGTACGAATACCAAAATGATCGAGGAAAAGGACAATATGGCCGGAGAAGCACCGTGAACGCGAATAATATGGCAGAGAAGACAGAAGTGATCATGCGTTTGTCTATCATAGCTTGGTAGAGTCTATTTTCATATGTAGGAACCAAGGTAATTATTGACCTCGATCTATCATGTTTTGGTGAGCCTTATCATCACAAAATGAAGTTTTAAAGCATCACATGTCATATTTGATGTGACAACGATTCAGTCTCAAGTCAACCCACTACCTGATTGCCAAACCCCTTCCTCCCTCCAGCTCGAATCGTTGTATACCACCAAATTCATCAATACGTTACTCCTTGCAGGTTTCAAGTACAAAGGGTGATACTTGTAACAGCAGACTGTGACCCCTTCACCACAGAGCCTCGTCAAGATGCTCCGCAAGGTCAGCAAGGCCAACTGCCTCGGTACTAAGCCCACGAATACATGCGTAACTTTGTGAACGGTTAGTAGCTGGTTGACGATATCGTTAAGATCGGCGTTGAAGTCGTATATCATCCACTGAACATCGATGTTCTGTTTGGTAGATTCGAGACCGGCAGTCTTGATTAGCTCGGCGTCGTAGTCGATACCCACGCCCGTTGCTGTTAGACGCTTGGTGCTGCTTGCGAGTCTGGCAGTGTTGATATGATGTAACATGCTCAGTACTTCACGCTTCCATGTTAGCATATCCATAATTCTAATCACGAAAAAGCGGCTGTTTCGCACTACCTGTGTATGTACGTTGTTCACGCGATCGCGAGGAGGATTTGTTCCGTACGGAGTTCCCCATCACCACAGCCAAGATCGCATACAACTGTTTGTACTGCATCATGTTGTGTTGATAGCGATGCATCTTGAGTGGGGTCAAGATGCATAAGCGTTGCCGCTGCGCGCATGGTGGCAATTGGTGTTTCGATGTATGGTGCTGTCGTGCTATTGAAGCCGATGGGAAGGTAGTCGAGGTCTTGAAAGGCGAACAGAGAGTTTCCCTCATCGTCAACCATGATGTCGATTTCAACTTCTGTCATGGTGGTCATTGTACTTTTGGCTATTTGGTGGGGACGGAAAGGTGGAGATGCTAGCGTTCTTTGAGAAGGGATTTTTGATGTTATTAGCGTGTTTTTAAGCGAGTGTGTCCATCGGAGATTCAATGTTATTAATAGGTTAGAAGCTGATGATATTGTAGTGAAGTTCTGATTAAAGTGGCTTTACTTCATGTGAGCTTCGATTGAAGACTTGCTAATTTAAGTAATAGCTCCAGGTACTATTCTTCCTGGTCAGCGCTACATTTCAACTTATATGTACGTACGTTCACAAGAGCTTGCAGTTTCATCGCGCTTATATAACTATGCACAGTCGCAAGTCAAAATGTCAACTCTTCAATATCAGGTTGTCAAGCAGATCAATGAACTTCCATGTACATATCAAAGAAGCTGCCGCTTATGCCAACAGGAACGTATACTATGGCTTCAGCTAGAATCTAGAGGCATACGTTGCATATCTTCTCAGTGCGGGTCGGCCACACTCTTTCTTAATTCTTTTCTCTTTGCTTTTGTTGCTTGCTGGCTAATTTACTGTCTCTTCACTGTCCTGGTACTGTCCAAAATATTTGTCTTTGACACCCATAGATTCCACAGGTCCTCTGTCCCTTACTGCTTCCGTACGTCCACGACGCATATACGGCTTCGCCTCTCGATCTAGATGGTCATTGAGCTCCATGGGAGGTCGTGTTAGTGGTGATGGGGAGCGGTGTCGAGACAATGTAGGTTCGTGCAAGACTGTGCGGTGGCCATCTGCTCGACCAACGTTGTCTGGACTCAATCTGACACTATCTCCTGGTGTGGGATAGTAGTATTTCTTAGCAGGAGAAGACTGTGGCGGCGGTATCATGGTATACGCACTCTTGTGGCTGTGCGTCTGGGGCTTGTGTGACAAAGTTTCTGAGCTGCATAGTAACGAAAGGCGGACTGAAGTCGCCTCTTTCTAGCGAGGTCAGGAAGATTGCGAGGCTAACGTCGTCCCAGATCGGTGGAATACAGGAATAGGGGACGAGCCCCTGCGACGGTAGCCTAGGTTAAATATATCATCTCGTCTGGTATTTTCGTCTGTCGAAACACCTTCAAGGTCACCAACACGCTTTATGTTGACCCTGCCCAAAGCTCAATGAACAGGAAGGTTTTCACCACTCAACCTTCTCAGATCATCACAACTGTTTCGTGAGACTAGACGGTCATATTCCCCGGTGTGGCCCTCGTAAGATATCGCTTCTACTTTAGGGGGAAGGGATAGTCGTTTTGATTTCACTTCAGTGGTCTTCGCAGGTTTGGACTGTCGCCTAGAATTAATAGCATTCAACAGCGTTGGCAATGATGACCTAGGCTTAGAACTTTTCTTCTTCTTAGTGGTTGAGGATACAGGCGCTTTTAGAGTTACGAAGACGTTTGAGCTTGTAAATCTAGTGTTTTGTTATTAGCTTTTGTTAAACGATGACGAGCAGGCGATGGTCGTGCTGGCACAAATTCACCTCTGCGGAGCTGTGGGGATGGGCGGGATGGTATACGAAGGTCTTCTGATTCGGAAGTTGTTCTCTAGAGGATGAATATGAGTCATTCAAGCACGAAATTCCTAAGATCAACGCCGAAGCTTCCCAATCGGATCCAGAATCCCAGGATCTTATCAAATCCATTAAGCTCCGTAAACAGTACAAAGAAGAGTACAAAGCTAGAGACAGGGCAGAAGCCAGATCTAGGGCATCAATTTCTAAGCCCAACAGCCCGCATGTGAACCTCAGCATATGGTCGTGGGGGCCAGTTTTGATCTGACTGATGTTCCAATACCGTAGGCGGAAGTGATTGTGCCGACATTTCGATAGAATTTGCGGCTTCATTTTGAACTTCCACCGTTAGTTTCTTAAAGACGTCACTCATTTGGATCACTTGAGGGTCATTGTTCAGGCTTTGATCGTTTGGAAGTGGGTGCTCTGTCTGAGGTAGGGATATATGAGATGGCTATCGATGTTTCCTTGCAAAGGTGCTAGGCACACTGATGCTAACACGTGAGGGGATCTTCGTCCGGTCTTTGATTGTCATTGTCTCAAGATTAGGCTTGGGCCTGGACAAATGAAGAGTTCTCAGCTGGAATGTAGTGTCTGTGAAATCTTCGCTCGTGAACGAGTGGAAACTCTCTGTAGTGTCGTCGTCGTGTGCACAACGTAGTCTAGTGAACGCAAAGGGGGCGTCAGAATCGTCATTGATGTTCTGAATGCGTTCGGACAGCGTATTCGCAGACCATCGCGCCTCTCGCTTTGACTGTAGCATATGCTCAATCCAAATCAACGGTAAGTTGTCCGATGGAGGACCTGGAAGTGATTGTACGTATTCGATCCAAGAACTGGTGCCGATAGCATTAGAGCTGTAAGAAACTAACATTGTTCCATTGCTTCTCATACGAGCCTCTAGTGCTGTCGTATTGTTGTATTTCAATACCGTCCATACCTCTAGTAAAACGCAGCCTAGGGACCAGATGTCAGCCAACGAGTTGCGAGCTGAGTCGTTGGAAACTTCAGGGGTACAACAATGAGGAGTCAGTCGAAATCGTTGGACCTATTGTAGTAGATTAGTCAAGCCCTGACCAACGGGGCTATAGAAGAAACCACGAATTATCTTACAAGACTTGGCTAGTAGTAAACATCCGTTTTCTCACACCACCCGTACTTAATACAACACTTATTGTCCTTGTACTTCTAATTGCCTACTGAAGAACCGCATTGGTTTGAACAGAATTGGGTAGCGCAAGTAGAGAAGCTAGCGAGAGTCGAGACAATGAGTAAGGCCTTTATGGCGATGTAGTGAACGTGAGATCGATCAAAGGAAGTAATGGACGAGAGATAGTGCTCAAAACACTAGAATGGGTGCGAACAAGTCTGAATCGCGGGAGTTCATTGAGATGTCATGGCCCTTTCCACCATACCACCAACCCACTGTATACGGGTGATAAGCGTACCATGTTCTTTCACATACGACCAATAGCGAATCCCTGCCGTTGTATGTTTTTTGTTTTTCTATTACTTGTGAATACGACCTATCCGCGTGATGGGGTCTACTCGTATTTCTTCGATCTTTCTTTTGCCTCACAGGCCTCGGTGCTGCTCGTTCCCTTTGAATTTAAAGCCTTTAAATCCATTTATGACCCATAAGGCCTTTCCCCGGCATATTAGAGGCTGGGCATGATCTTCTTAGATGAAAATCAGATTGAAAGAACTCAGATCTACCAGTGCCTTTCTTCCCTATCTCGTTCATTCTGCACTTCTTTATCCTAGCTTCATATCCATCCAGCAACATGTGACGACCTCGCATTCTCCACACTCCTCCCACTCCCCATCGAGCTCCTACTCCCCACTACACTCCCCCGGTTTTGCTTTTTCGGCGTCCATGTAATTGGCAGATCGATTAAGAGTCTTTGGTCCGTTGTCATTGGTACATCTTTCTCGACATCAACCCAGCCACGATGCCCTTGGCCCTCGTACGCGCGTCGTTGCAATTGCCATACTCCATCTTGTACCCAACGTTCGATTCGCGGTGCCAGCCCGTGTCGGAAACGGCTGAGGAAAACGAGGAATTTAAGGAGAGTGATATCGATAATGCTCACCAGAAGGGAGAAGGCGATTATGAAGGCGAAGGCGAAAACATTTACGTTTCTGGCGGGATATTAGCTAGTCAATAAACCCATGGATGTTTGACGACCTACACCACGTTTCCACTAATCCTCATCTTCTGCGCCCCACACAACGTCTTCACCTCATCCGGTATTGCCCGATACTTATTATCACTTATAAAGACCGGTCTGTCTATCATCCCGATCGCGACATCTGATAGCAAGACTTGAAACGCAACCCATACTTGTTTCTCCCATTCTTGCACTTCTTGGACCCAGTAGTCTTTCCCAGGATTCTCATAAAATCCTTTGAGCAGCCCGCCTGTGCTTTGCAAGGTGTCGATCTTAAGGTCAACGGCGCTGGAGATTCCGTATTGGAGGGACGCAGCTATGAGTTTTTTGAGGATTAAGTATTGCACTTTATTTGGGTCAGGGAAGGAGGTTGGACTGTCGCTGGCTGGGATCTCGCGTACGTGGATCTCACTTGACACGGGAGAAGCGCTTGAACCGTCACTGTCTGGTATGTCCCCTAGGTCAGTACAGAAGTCCTCGCCAGACGTACGAGTATAACAGAATTGGTACTAAGAAGAAGTCAGCAAGATGAAATTGGTAAAGATATTGGGAAAGTTTACCTGCTCAAGACAGCCCATTCCTTTAATTGGAAAATCAGCTATGTAACGAGTGTAGTTCTCGAAGGTTACTCCGTTGTAAGAGATTAGAGCTTGAACTGATTGATTTGCGTGGTAAAGTGCATCCTTCTCTGGAATTTGAAACTTGGCCGAATTGAAACTTAGAAACTTCAGTACAAGGCTGCTATTACTATGTGCCAGCTCAGGTATTGGTGTGAAAGATGACACTGCTTGCGAAAACTTTGAGCTGTAGTGTATCAATGATCTAAGGTGGGAGGATAGCATAAGCTGGTGTTCGAGAAGCAAATTAACTCTGTAGGGTACTTACGGTAAGACATCGATAGTGTTGGTCAGGTTCGATTGTATAAAACTCATCATGAAGGTTGCATTTCCAGAATCTCCCACTTTGACCCCATAGTTGACCAGCGCAATCTTCTCGTCTGGAAGTGCTGGTCGACTAGGAATACCCGGGTAATCGGCCATCTTCATCACCGCTGTGTGACTTTTCAGTGGTAGAACTGTGCAGGTAGTCTTCTTTCGAAACTTGACGCCACTTGTGCTTGGAAGGTTCAATCCGAACATCTTGCTAACATCAACGAGACCCGAATCCATGCTGACGGCATCTCCACCCTCGCAAAATTCCTCGGTGAAAGGGCAAGGTACGCGTTCGGTGGTGAAATTGATGTTTGGACGGACAAAGACGCTGTTGCATACTGCAGGTAGAGTCTCATTCGTTACAACGGCGTTATGGTAGCATTGCTTTGCGTACGGTACCGCAACTGCTAGAACGGGCCCAGAATCCGCTGATACAGCTGAAAAAATTGAGGTTCTGTTGGTCCATCCGCAGTTGTTGCTAGAGACGAGCACAATCAAATTCGAAGAGTCGACAACAAGAGAAGAGAAGATACTGGCCGCTGTAGTGGATGCAGAAAATATGAGGGCGACAAGGACGAGGAGGATAGTTCGTAAAAATGAGCGGCGGGCTTTCCGCTTCCAGGCCCACCATAGCTTGAGTGCATCTACCATCACGGTCCCTGGAGTTGGTAGTGTACGAAGCAGCGTCTGTTGCTGGCGAAATAGAGCATCGGCAGGGCGTCCATTTGCGCGCAGCTGATGGATGGTGAAAGAGAGTAGATTGAAAAGATGAGCAGTTCCCAAAGTTGATGATACTGCGAGAAGAGCAACGATAAGGTTACCGGTTGTAGTATCAGTGGTAAATGTCCTGCCCATTACAGGACCTTGATCAAGATTCGTCCTGTGATCCCAATCAGCATGCAACCACCAACTAAGAGTCACAAAGGCTTTAGGATATTACTCACCATAATCCACGTTTCACAAAGCGAGACTCAATCTCGGACATGTTCGAAATTAAAACTTGAAGACCCTCTAGAACAAGAATCGGAGTCTGAGGTTGCCCATAACAGAAGAGACCGCCCGCTTCCCATCATATAGCTTTTGAGTAATGCGCCATTCATTCTGAGGGAGGCACAGGAAAGACTTTTCCGTTTCTGTGAGCAGTTCCATTTCGTGGGTGGGTTCGGCCAATGAGCGGTGACGAATACTGGGGCGAGGCGCTTAGCCATGATGTCGGCGCTTGCGTGCTGGTATTTTGGGCATTCAGGTTGAGGCTCTGAGAAGCACTCTCCCAGCGTATCGTAAAGTGTGAGCCAGGAGAAATGTGAGGGTAGCTTATGACTGTCGTTGAAATATGACCGCTGCAGGAACTGTGATCCATTCACGCACGCTCGAACGCAAACCCCTGTGTTTAGCTCGACATCTACAGACAACGCTTTTGATGAAATGTTATAAGTGAGAATATGATGCCCATCACGTCCACCATAAGTGATATCGCTTGAAGGTAACATAACATGTTGAGGTATGACGCAGGCGGGAGCTGAAGCTAAGCTCTCAGCCACAATTAATCTGGACCCCGTACCCACTCATGGACTTCCTTTGTACCACATCACAGTATACCCTGATTCGCAGGAAAGCGTGCATTTCTTTGATTAGCCTCTGGAAGTCCAGTTTGACAAACGCTTGATGGATATGGATTCTGGCACTTATTGCAGAGACAGAAGTAAACTACCATGCTATAAAATAGCTGGTCGGAGAGGTGAAGGTCCTGAGTGGTCGATTGTCAATCCATACGTAAGTCAAAAGGCATCAGAGTAGCGTTGAGTGTTCGCTTACACTTTCTTGACTTTGCTGAGAGCTCCTCAATTCTTGCTTTGCGTTCACACTCCACAATCTCACTCGCTGAGTATTTCTGTGATGATTTAATGTACGATAAAGTCCGCTCTACGTTAGTTTGACAAGGAAATACTCTGCTCTGTTATATGGTCATCATATACTTGGATGTGCACATCCAAGTATTCTTTCAAAGCCCATTATTCACGTGCATGCCCATAACTCGTTTGATCACCGCCCAGGATCGCCCCAAGCCGCACACGATCCACAACTCTACTAGCCAGAACGCCGCATCAATCAGCATATAGAAAATCTCTTTTCGCTTGGCGGTGCCTCAGAATTTGGAAGAGGGAAGGGGACGCGGTAGGTGGACGCGTGAACTGTGTGGGTGCTCATCACGGCTAGAGAACTAATGTGTACAGATTTTGTATTTGATTTCCGATCTTTTCATCCATGCAGCATGCACTGGTCTATGGTACGGTTCTTCAGGCCCGTGATTGCGCGACCCTCTTCCTCCCACTCCCCTATGCCTTTCTCAAAGTCTCCAGTCACTTACGTATGAACATGGAATATTATCATCCCCAGATCAGCACCATCTCATCTAAAAAAGGAAAAATGTAAAAAATGTTTAAAGAAAAGAACCACGCCGTGCTAAATGCGAGCAAGCTTTTCAGCGAGACAGATGATTAGGAGGTGGTAGTTTGCAATCCTGCCTGGGAAGCCAAAAAGAGAGTAATTGAACAGGGTAATAGAAATAGAGACAGTATTCGAGCCGACTTTTCTGACAAACAAGAGAGGGCTGCGAGGGGTATCTTTGTACATCATATTCACCAATGTTGTGACATGTCTAGAATCTGAGGGGAGAGTCCGTGGAGTGAACCGACCATCGCTGCTCCAAGGTTTTCTTAATGTCTTTCGCCCAGTTGGCTGGGCCACCAGTCATCATGCGTTTCCCGCTGGGCAAGTCGCCGTTTTCGACAACCCATTTCTTCTGCGAACGTGCTGAGATATTGCCACTGGCACCATTGCTGAGCAACAAGTTTGCGCTTCCAGCAATGTCACCAGTGAAGGCACCCTTGCGGGCAGTCTCGAGAAGCTTAGCCTTAAGCGCAGTGGGGTTCTGGCCGAGACCAGCGGGGTCCTGAGCCATGAGATATGCCATTACACCAGAGACATGGGGGCATGCCATCGATGTGCCAGAGAGGTAGTTGATGATGGTGTCGCCAGTGTTCCATGTGGACAAAATCGTTTCTCCAGGGGCGTAGATGTCGACACAGGTTCCTGTGTTCGAGAATGAAGAGACCTGGTTGGTGATGTTGATAGAACCAACTGTGACAACAGCAGAGTTAGCACCGCCGTTGAGTGCGGGGGTTGATCCGCAGGCATCGACAGCATCATTTCCAGCGGCAACAGAGACGTGAATTCCTTGGCCACTGGCGGCAAGAACGGCATCATTAACGGTCTTAGCGACGCCATTGAGGCCCCATGACATGCTCATGAGGGAACCGACGAAGTTGGGGTCTGTCTTGCGCTTTTTGTGGTTGTTGATGACCCAGTTCATGCCAGCGATGGTGTTGGAGGAAGAACCTGTGCCATCGTCACCGAGAACCTTTACTGCGATGATGTTGGCACCTTGAGCAACACCAAACTTTGCAGCAGCGGTAGTACCAGCAGTGTGAGTGCCGTGACCATCGCCATCCCCAGCAGTGGCGCCACTGAATGCGAAACCTTCTACTGCGCGACCTTGGAATGCGGCATGGGAGGTGCGTACACCAGTATCAACAACGTAGATGTCAACACCAGCACCAAGCTTTGCGTCGTCGTAGGTATATGTAAAGGTCTCCGCAGCGGGGTTTCCGGAAGCACCAGCGGCGTTGGAAAGGCGCTGCAGTCCCCAGGTTGACTCTGTCTGTACTGTGACGTATGATTGGATATCCACCACTTCCTCTACTGTAGCGATGGTGTCCATGGCCTGGAATGCTGCCATATTCTCATCTTCCACACCTTTCATGATAATAGCTGTGAAGCCGTCGTTTCGAAGCACCTCAACCGAGTCGTCCTCTGGAGTCCTCTTCACGAACTCAAGCGCTGCCTTGACAGAGTCACCGATGGCCGTGTCTCCAGTCTTGAACCAGAGAATAATGTCCTTGCCATCAGTCGTTACGTTTTTAGAGGTCGGGGCAGAGTTAATACCCTGCTTGCCAATGAAGCCCTCCCCGGTAGGTGCAGCGATGATGGCAGTGAGCGAAGCCACAAGGGTGGTAATGGCGAAAGAGGTCCTCATTTTGAAATACAAGAAAGAGAAAGTCCGGCTCTATAGTTGAAGGAAGGTGGGCTAGTAATAAGGTAGCGAGTGGGCGTCCTGTAGGGCACTGAAGAGAGTGGATGTTGAGTGTTCGTAGCGCTGCTAATAGTCAATGACCTGTCCCGACATGCAATACGCAAGTGAACGAAAGGTGAAAACCGGATGAGGCTGAAGAAGGAATGACTTGTCGACGCTGAGGGCCGATGATAGACTTATACAAAATAACGACAAGCGTGAAAGTCAAAAGTAAAACCATATGAGACGCCTCGTAAACAAGACAAACAAGGTAAAGTGGGGCAGTCAAGCACTGCCTTAGGCACACCAAGTACACACTCGATGCAATGGTTCGGAGCTTGGTAAGAAAAGAGAGTACCAAGACTTACATCAACGCGCAAGCTGTGAAGGAGAGGCGGAGACTCTGTGTCAGAAGAGCGTAGAGTGCGTGTTCGGCCAAGACGTCCCAGACGCGTAGGAATAAGGGAGATGCGGGGAGAAGAGGAGGTGTGTCGAGTGATGTGAACTGAAAGACTGAGGTAGTGAACGTAGATTAAGCCGCAGGCAGGCACTCTAAATGAATAGAGAGCTGAAGAATGAAGGAGTGACTGAAATGAGGGTTAGAGTTCCGGAGGAAAGAACGTCCAAGACACAGCAGGTACGAGAGAAAGGACTGGGTGGGAGCGAGTGGCTCATGTACTCGGAAAATATGCGCACATCCACCAAAGGCACTTGCGTCCATGTCCACCAAGCTCAGCGAAGCAGCGAATGCATTTGAAACCGCTTGGCACCATGCAGCCTCCCGCACCGCACCAGGCCCAATCCGCTCGCAAAGTCCGCCGAAGCCTGCGGTGGCCTGCGTTAGGGTTCCGCGCGGCGACACTGTCACCAGGGGTTGCAGCAGCGGGAGCGTCGATTGGGAGTCGGAGAGATTGAGCCACAGGCGAGCGTCTGCTCGGACAATTAGCGACGGGCGCGTGGGACATAGACAAGATCACAACAGCCATGGCGCTGTTGCGACTGCCGATTTGCAGCACGCAGAGTGAACAGACGCTCGCAATTCACTGACGTGGCCAAGAGAAGTTGAAGAGCCGCAAGCCAAGAAGGCCGGACTATAGGGCAGCGGCGTCTGAAACGCTCCAGCGGCCTCCACATGTGGCCTCGTCCCCCTCCCCACTAGAGTTGACGCGGCATAAAGACTTAACGCACGCCCAAGGGGCCGCCTGCGCCATACATCCTCATGCGATGGCAGATGGCGAAACCAAACTGTGGCGTCCAGTGAGAGACGCCATGCCGGGCCCTGCACCTCTGACAGCATCACTTCATTCGCTACGGCAGGCGTTTGTGTCCACGTCAAGAACCCGTCATACTCCACCTGCACACCGACTCGCTCATTTCCCTCGAAAGAGACTGCGAAACCAAACAATCTGGCCCGCACCGCTGAGAGCAAAGCCCGTCGTTTCGGCCTCTTATTAAGGACGCCCATCGCAATCAATGTTTCTGCGGAGAAGTGCGACACACGGACTCGGCGGAGATTGCCCGTCTGTGGCTGGTACCTCAGCATCTCTTACTGCGTCCGAGGTCTGATCTCACCTGCACATCCGTGGTGTGAACGCTCGCCACTCTTCCTAATCCTCATAAGCTAAAGACCGCGCGATCCTCTGCGTTCGCTCGCTCACTGCATAATTGCGAACTCCGGCTTGACAAGACAGCTCAAACCAAATATTGATGCCCCAATCCTTGAGCAAACAGGGAATTGCCACGGGTGTGCGGCTGCGAGCACAACCACAATTGCAGATAGAACGATAGTGCCTTGGTGTCTAACAACACCAGTCAATTATTTATGACGGCTGTCATCACTCCTACTGGTTCCAAGTCCAGCAGATGAGGCCATCAAACCCGACACTCACGCGTGACCAACCCCGAAAGATCCAAACTTGGAGAAACGACGTCGTTTTAAACAACCGATTTCGCCATAGCCTTATATCGCTGTGCCTCTTCGGTGCGTGTTCTAGGAGCGATCAAAATCCCACAGAACGGTACGTACCCACACGGCGCAGCAGCAGCAACCGAGCAGACCCCTGTGGCCAAACCAGGGACCATTCAATATATTCGTTGTCTGCTTGAACAACATGTCCTCCAATTCGGGGAACAGTCGCCCAATTTGGAAGAACAAATATAGTTGAGTAGACTACAGATGCACTCGCCAGCCAAGCAATATCGATCAGCTGAGATGGTGTGCGCATCGCTGGCTTTCTCTCCTTGAAACTTTTCCTTTATTGAATCTCATTCTGTTGTCCAATCGCGAGTACAGTCCTACTTGAAACCCAGAACATCTCCCGATGCACCCAATGACAGCCGCTTGGTGATACTGAAACACGGCACACACGTGTACGCGTGCGATGAGATCAGGGGGACCAATCAACTAACATTGGCACTTGAGCACCAATAGCTTGCCATTGACGCTCTACTCGCGCAGTACTTGAAAAGTAGATTCAATGCAGGGCCAGAACACCAATCATTTAGCATTAGCGATGTATTCACGAGGTACATGTTCCCTCGCAAACAACTCGGTCGAAAGTAATATGATATGAGCAATCTCAATTCTAGGGCGGTGGCACGTTACGGTGCACGACAACCAGACATTGGAAATTGGTCCGTGTAGGACCAACACAGCTGTTCCTTCTATTTGGATTAACACAAGAAAGTACAAGCCTCTCACGATACAGATGTGGTATGTACATTGACTCGTTATATCACACAATTTCAAGTAAATCGACAAATCAAAAGTCACACCCCTTCTGAATTCATACAAAGAATGTACAGGTCCAACCATCCCAATCTACATCCCGTTCCCCCATCCGAGCCCTACACACCGACGCATAAGGAAAAGCGCTCCCAAAATACAGCAAGAAGGCACCAGGTATCCCCATCCAGCCATGCAACCCCAATCTTAAGACATCCATCCGAATAAACGACTGTCCAAAAATAGGAACTTCTCTACCCTCCCCAAGCACGGCTCATTCTAACCCCAAACCCCACTCCCAGTAACACTATCGTTCCTTGATGGCAATGGCAACTAAACATCCTCATCGCTATCCTCGCCCAACAACTCCCCCTCATCGGGATCCACAACCGCGTAATCACCCCGTCCCCTCGCAAAACTACTCCGACTAGTGTACGTCCTTGAGCCTCCGCCCGTCCTCGCACTCGCCCACCTCCATAGGCTTCCTATAACCATCGGGATCGCGGCAACCACAGCCACAAGTCCACTTATAGCCGCCACGGGCCAGCTAATCCATGGCTGCTCGCTGCCAAAGGCCCCTCCTCCCATTCCATCACCCAGCCTAATCCGACCAAATTTCCCATCCCAATTCCTCCAGATATAGTACCCAATGCCTCCTGCCGCCATAAACGGAAGTACCACAGCCAAGAAGATGCCAAACCCGCTGATGCCGTATTTACGCTCGAATTCCTCTTCGAAGCCTGGGCACGGGTGCACGCCAGATGTGTGGTCGAATTCTTGGCCGCCTTCGCAGGTCGAGAGGGGGGTCTTGCGGTAGCCAGTGATATCCCAGTATTCTTTTGCGCCCTTCTTGCAAACGGCGGCTGGATCGGCGAGGTTGAGGCCGTCGATTTGGCGGCATTCACCGCCGGGTTGACGTTCAAAGTTGTAGTCACTGATGTCTAAGTTAGGTATATGTAGATGTGAATGTGAGGGGAGGTGGGTGAGGGTGCTTACCATTCAAAGTCCCGCCGAGTGCAAGGGCAGTTCTCCGTAATGTTGTGCAAGTAATCTAGCTTCTTCCCATTGCGGCACATATGACCAGGCTTCTTACGGTGATATTGCGCCTTGTGGCCAAACAAACATCCCTCTTGGTCATCAAGGAACGGGTGTTGCGGCGTCCAAAACTCGTAGTCGCCATCAGTAGGGTTATGATCATCCAAATCACATGTTTCCTTGAACTCTTTCATCTCCGAGAAATCCACATTGATGGTGACGAGTCCAGACCCATCCTGGCCCCAGACAAGGAAGTTGAGAGAAGTATCACTGGGCACGGTAGTGATCGAGTCGACACGGATCTTGTGGTCAACAAAGGTGTGCAGTTTCCAGGTATCGCCGTTATCAGTGGAGTAGTAAAGATTGTCGATATCCTTGCCGCGTCGGACAATAACAATGAGGGAACCTTGATCACCAAATTCCCAGGCGTAGGCCCCCTTCTTGGCCTCTTTCCAGTTGATACCACCATCAGTGGATATGAACGTGTTAGCATCACCAACTGTATCGAGCTGTTCACCAACATTCCCGACACCAATCAGGATGCCTACTGCGGTCGGTGACGAGTAGGTTTCTCTCGGATCAGCACGCTCAGTGTAACCGTGTAGATGCAGAGAGCATTTCTCCTTCTTTCCAATGTCGCAGCCGTATGCCTTGTCCTCGGAGTCTTTGCCAGTCACTTTGAGTGCGTCCCAGTCGGCGCCATCGTTGTGTGTGATAAGCGTCCTCTTTAACTTTTTGGCGCCTCCGTTAACCTTGTCTGGGTTGGCCACAACGTTCACTAGGGCAACGCCTTCTATGCCTTGCATCTTCTCAAAGTCGACGTACCCATTCGTATTGCGGTTGACAGCGTTGATGCTCAAGACGTACGAGGTGCCGTTGCTGTTACTCTTGATGATGGATCCATACTCTTGGTCTTCCCGAGGGTTGACGGTTACATGAAGGAATACTGAGTGTGTCGTACTTTCCAAGACTGTGTATGCCGTTTGATGGTCGACAGCGAAATTCGGTGGGAATTTGGCATCCGCAAAGATATTGGCGTCGAGACTGGCATCTAGCTTCAGCGAAGTACCATCTTCGCCGCCTTTTGTTGCGACGATGATGAACTCAGACATCGTGGCAAACTCGACGACCGACTTGAACTTTATGTCCTTGGTCGCGAACCAGTCTGTGCTTGAGATCAGTTCGATCGGAGCATGCATGTCTTCGTTGGTGTACTGCTCGCAGAAAACAGTTTCCTCCTTCACGTTTCGGCCGTCCTCCCTCCAAACAAATGCACACTTCTTCACGTAAGGTAGCATCGGCTCCCATTTAACTCCATTCTTCTGGGAGACAGATGCGAGAGTGTGACACTCGGGGCCGGCCTTCTCGCAGTGCTCGCCTCCGATCCAGATAAGCCAATCCTTCTTCCCTGGGTGGAACTGTAGGATTTGAAGTTTTTCCAGATTTGGCATTTGTGGTGCTTCGAAGTTGTGGATAGTCTTGCCACGGTCTTCCGAGTAGTAAACCTTCTTCGAAGCAGTGATGAAGTAGACATAGTCGTTATTGTACTGATGGGGATAGATGGCCACAATATCGTCATCGACTGCCTTCTTCCACTGCTTGCCGTGGTCATGCGAAATCCATGCCTCGAGCTCGCTTGTGAGCAGAACAACGGTCTCTTCTTTGTTCTTTGTGTTGTCCTCGTCTAGCTTGGTGTCGCGTTCGAGGTAGTACCATTCGCGGAACTTCTCACCTTTGAAAGATGAGAGTTTATTGGAGATCTCTCCACTTGGTTCCTTTGGTGATGCTTCGTCGCATTTACGTTCAACCTCATCTTCTCTCTCGGTTGTGCCTTTGCACTGGTTGCCCGGAATCTTTCTCCACCCAGAGCTGCCCTTGTACGTTTTGGCGTCACCTTGGCACGCTCCTTTTGGCAGATCAAGAACACCTGACGGAACGCACTTTGCGTCTTTGCCTGATCCTTCTTTCTTGAAGTTGAAATCGCATTCATAGTCCAGAAATTTGTCGCAATCGCATGGCTTGAACTCTGGAACCTCCTCATTGAAGTCATTTCCAATGAAGCATTCGGAATCCCACTTTCGGCGCCTAAAAAACTGCTTGTGGCCCATAACACATGTAGCTTCTCCTTTGTCATTTACACGGGCTGGCCAATCCTCGAAATCTTTCTTGGGGTCGCACTTGTCTTCGTGCATCTCTGCAAAATCAATGTGGACAATGACGAATTCCCTGCCTCCACCCTTCTTGGCTCGGGAGCCATACAAGATGAATTTCAGACTGGTAGAGTCGGGGACGGTCGTGAGTTCGCCCACACGAAGCTTGCCCGTGATGTCTTCGATGTCGTATTCCTTCCATGTGTCTGGTCGACCATGCTTCAGAGAATATTTGAGCTTCTTGGTGTCGCCCTCGTCGTTCACGGCCAACAGGACGGAGCCTTGGTCGCCAAACTCGTACTTGTGCGCATCTTGGAGCGCTAATTCCCAGGTAAGACCTGCATCGTCTGAAACATACAGATCGCCTTCCTTGTAGTTGCCTAAATATTTGCCTGTGTTTCCCACTCCCATTACGATGCCTGGAGCGGGGCTGGAGAATACTCTTCCACTATTGTGAAGGTTGGTAACGGAGTGGAGGTGGAGTTCATCGCCTTTGCCCTTGGTTTTCAGTGCCTCCCATGTCCTTCCGTCATCGAAACTGATTTGCGACTTGAGCTTTTTCTTGTCGTAAGGACCCTTGACTTCTTCAAAGTTGTCAACTATGTTTACCAAGACTATGCCCTGAATATTGGATATCTTCTCAAAATCAACATATCCTTCCATATTACGGTTAGTATGCTCCTTGTTCTTCGTGAAGTAAGTTCCATTAGAGTTGCTTGTGTACAAGGATCCGATGAAAGCAAATCGCGAGGTCATGACATCGACTTGGATACTATAGTTGGTAGACTCCAAAATTGTGTACGCGTCCTCCTCGATTTTGCCTTCTCCAAATTCGGCTCGGTGCCACATTTTGGTATCATCGGTGACGTAGAGGGCGAGTTCGTTCGAGTGTTCGGCTTTGGCGGCAGCAACGAGATAGCCTTTGACGGAGGCCATGTTAACCATGCCCTGGACTGTTCGTCCAGAAGACATGATGGGCTCCTCTGAGTTCTCGAAGTAACTGCATGTATTAGCGATAGTTCAATCCCGGTGGCGACCTCCACTCACTCATCGGATATCAGAAGCCTGAAGTCCTTAATCCGCTCTGAATATTTGCCAGCTGCTATACACAGTATCCGGTCGTCGAATTTGCTGTCGTCGATGAGAAAACGATCGGAGCTCTTCGCCCAGATGCACATCTTGCGATTGACGGGGAGAAGCTTAGGCTCTGATTTGAAGCCATCTTTCGTGTACCAAGTCTACCATAATTAGTATTCGAGACGCGTTTAGTATGCAGACCGCGATCGTACCTTTCCCAGTGGCGATCCAGAGAAGATGTCCTCGACAGTGTTGAAGATGATCTTCTTGTTGTCCTTCGCATTGAAACTAACAGGCGATGAAAAGCTGCCGGGCAGCTCCGTCTTGAACTTGTCCCAGTTCTTGCCCTGATCGTATGTAATCCAGTGCGTTGTTCGTCCACCTATAGCCACAGCCACGTTATTGTCGAACGGGTTTTTGTATATGCCTAGCGTCTGCATGTCGCTATCCAGTTGCTTCCACTCCTTTCCGGCATCCTCAGACCGCCATATCTTGCCCGTCTCGAACTCGACAACGAGGGCGACATTGGAATCGTCGAAGTAGAAGAGATTCACCAGCTGGTGTTCGAAGGGCTGGTATTTAACAAGGGGACCGTCGGCTTTCGCCGCGGCGAAGGGCGCCAATGCCAGCAGGGCGGGCAACAGAAGGCCCTTGAGGAATTTCATGATGCATAGGAGAGAGGGGAGGGAGGTGTGCGCAAAGGCGAGGATCTCGAGATGGGTGTTTATTTGACAGCTGGCTGCTTCGCCGTCCTCAGCCGCGAGGCAACGGCCCCAAACTAGAAACAGCGGAGACGCGGGCGCACGGCCAAGGAGATACGGACGCAGTTTAGGCGGGTCTGGATAAGCGCGCAATAGAAGCGCAGATGTTCAAGTACGACGTAGTAAGCCTCTTCGGATTTATATGCGAGATGTGAGATGTGAGATGTAAAGTGTGTTTGGAGAGTAAAGGTAGGGTGTGGTCATCGATCCAGCTCTCAGTCTAATGGGCTCATGACACGCTGCCAGTCCTCACCATTCGCGGAAGGAACCGATTATTCTGCCTACACCTCCGCAAACGCCACCCCTGTCACATATGCAGACGCTTAAAATAGCCCACTGGGACGCGACAGCACCTCAACACCTCGATATCTCGTCTTCCTATACCTTTGCAGCCAGCATCCTGATGACAAGCAACGCAAACTATGAAGACAAAAGTCGAGAATGCTGTGTAGCTATTTCAAACGCAAGAAGCGTCATCCACTTTTTAGCGCTACGCATTGGGCTTCAAATCTCACAAGGCTGCGGAGCGCAAGGCGAGTAAGAGGAAACAATACAGAAGCATGAAGAAGGTTCGATTTCTGCGGAATGAACCATTACCTCAGGCACTATATTAAAAACGCAACTAGAGAAATCTCCTCCATAGTCGTCCAATATCGCAAATTTCAAAATGCTACTAATACAGTGCTATCATAACAGTGAATAGAATGAAAAACAATCCAAAGTCGTCCAATATCGTTAGTCGTAATTGCAGCCTCCCCCATTCACATCCCAATTCTCTTCTCTACCTTCTCCGTAAACCTATTCTCGCCACCATCTCCATAGTAAAACCAAGTATCTAAGAACTTGCCACCCTTCGTCCCCCTCCCATCATACTCCTCCCCTCTCAGCTGCTCCATACTCCCTCTCCCTACCCTCTCTATTCTGTCTCCCGACCCTCTGCGCTGTATAGGCAAAAAGTTCAACCTCACAACATCCCAGAGCGGATTACGCTCCTTGTATTTGTCCTTGATTGTCTCCGGCACTCTCGCCCCATGCTCCAACAAACACAATGCGATAGGCTCCAACTTCCTCATCGTCATTTCGTCGTCGCGCGAGAACCAGGCATCCATCAACAATTTGTGCAGCGGGGTTTCGCCCAAGCGATCTCCTTGGTTCGCATCCGCGCCATATGCGCAAAGTAGTCTCATTATCTCAAGGGCATCGGCTGCAGATCCTGTTACTGCTAATCGCACACACCGGTGGAGCGCGGTGAGGTTGGTGTCTGCTGGGGAGTAGGACAATCTGGCACCGTTAACGATGAGTAGTTTGGCCACATCGACGTTGCCGAAGTGGATAGCGATCATGAGGGCGGACTGTCCGTTCCAGCCTTTGAGAGCGTTGACGTCGGCGCCAAAGTCGAGACAGAGGCGGGCTATCTCAAGGCGCTTCATTGTCGACATGGCTGGCGGGGTAATTGCAAGGCGGTATATCAAGTAGGGCCAATGTTGATTGACATCCTCGCCGTTTTGTAGACGTGTCCGAATCTCTGACATGTCTTCCTCGTGGATGGCTTCTTCGAGATTGGCATATTTATAGATGGGGTGGTTGCGGATTGGGCGGCGGCGGAGTGTGGTGTCTGAGGGAGAGGGAGGGTGGCGGATTATAATGCTTGATTTGATGATTGGTACCTCGTTTTCGGATGGAACAGATATCATTGGAGGGCGGACTTTCTTTCCAGATGGTGTTGTAGAAGGACGATGGGTGCGTGAATGGGCACTCTTGAGAGTGAGGAACAAAAACAAACAAGCAACAAGTGCAACTCCCAGACTCAGCAGAATCAGTAGAGCGTTCGGAGAAGGAATGTTTGAGATATCGGCCTGCTCGTATCTAACAGAAGTCCCGTTCCAATGATGTCCTTTGATGGCCTCTCTTCTCCTCATCCTATCCAACACTCCAGGTCTCACATACGGTGGTGGTGGTACCTCTTTATCTACTACCCTCAAACATGCCTGACTCTGAACTCCAGCCGCTAATTCTTCTCTGCACTCCTCAATGAAGTCTTTCAGAGCTGTCCATTCTGCGAGTCTGTATGCCTTCTCACTAAGTACTTGAGACTTGAACGCCGGAGAGAGCGTGACGATGGTCAAAAGCACACTGAGGAAGGCTACTGCCCAGCCAAGTTGAGCGGATGTGCGTTCTGACACGCTAATGCTTGAGCGAATAGATTTCCAAGAAAGGCTAGGTCGGAGAGAAGGTGCTGGGGATATGTGGGGGGGCTCGACTACGGGCTCCGATGACGAGTGCGCTGGAGATAGGGTAGATGGAGTGCTTGGGGCGGGGGTTGAAATAGCAATCGGGTCGATAATCACGGTTGTGCTCGCCATGACTAAGAAGGTAGGTGGGAAATTATATTGTATGAACGATACGACGCAGTTATTACTGGAGAATGAACTGAGGCCACGAAGGCATCAACGAAGGGAATGACGATCATTTAAGAGGGGGGTTCGTAGCATGTCATAGGTGGGTGCATCAGGGTCCAGATGGGTTGTGGCTGAGGGCTGAGCTTCAGCCCCAGCCTACGTCATGCGATGGCGTTAAGCTATATCAGGATTGGTGAAGAGGGACGCGTTAATGAATGACATGCTCAAGAAAGATCAAGTCTGAAAAGCAGACGATCAAATGTATCTTTTAAGTGAGAGACTTTTGTTGTTGAAGCTGAAAGAAAGGTGAATGCAAAATCCAATAGCACATGTCAGGACATACAATCAATGAGAGCAGTAACTGGCCCAGAATAATATCAAGGGCACAAGCAGACAAAATCATGAAGAGAGAATATAAAGGAAGACGCGCAGTAGGCTCAATGTCATGCTTTTCGTAGCCTTAGCTTCAATTCTGCGAGAGTCCGCAGGGTCGCTCAGCAAGTCCAGTAGCAGTCTGCTCGCCGGTTCTTTATTTCCGTCAGCGAATGCATGAAACAGTATGTTCAAGAAATTTACTCACAGGGGAAGTGGCTGTTTCTACAGCATTCCGCCAACCTTCCACTACACAGTGTGGCAGCTTGTTCCTGTCCGTGGTGTAAAAATCCATATTTGTCAAATGTTCGCCAATCTGGATTTTCAGCGGCCAGTTAAACCACGAACTGGTTATAGAATTCCCCGATGCCACATATATTTCAATATGGTAGCGCATGGGTAGCTGGTCCGCAGGTATTGTAACAGTTCCTCCAAATGACGTTTTTATATAGGAGGGCGTGTGAAAGACTTGTGTGTTGGCGCCATCATATACATCATATCCGAGGTAAACGGGCCATTTGTGAAGATCTGCTCCTAGGGTGACCTCCTCTATGTGTATGCGACAGACCCCGTGAGCAAAACCGTCGTCAAGTGTCGTGAGATTTTCAGCAAGGCTGTGCTCGTCTGGCGTAGAATTGCGGGTCGGAATGAGAACAGGAGAGGTTGGAAAGCTGGTCACAGTGTAGAAAAGCCAGTTAAGAAACACAAATGCCGTTACGCATTTGAGGCTGAGATTGAGATTGAGATTCATCTTTGCGAAGAGCTGGGGAAGGGATACCAGTAGGAAATGAATGATGAGAACTAGCTGAAGAACAGAACCGTGGAGAAAGGTTACCATTTAAAGCAAAGATGCCAGACTGCATGTAACGACCATGAAGATAGTCCCAGGCCACAGAGCCAAGCAGAAGCTATCATTGCAACACATTGAAAAGAACGTATCTCAAGGTTCGGGCAATATTGGAATTTCCCCTCGCTTATTCCTAGCTAGGCCTCACGCACTTTCTCAATTATGATGATAGGCTTTGAGTCAAGCTAGAAATGGCCAGCAAACGGTTTGGTCATCTGCGATGAAAGTCCTCATGTTAGTACATCACACGACATATATTTGGTTCCAGAAGGTGTACTAAAATATGTGCATATACCCGACCGCAAACGGGTGTTATTTCTTGGAGAATATTCCATTTTGGGGAGTAGGAACGTTGAATGGAGTAGTATTCATACTTGTGGAACTGTGATCAATTGTCTCCGAATCTGCGGTGTGACATGCGAGCACACGGGGGACAAGAGTAATCAACGCTCGATCATGAGACTCGGGGGAATGGATGACAAACGAATATCGTTGTTGACATGGTACTATGGGCATAGTTGTTGGAAGGGAGCGCGTTGAAGAATGAAAGTGGTACTTTCACAGCTTCGGATGCTAGCCGTTTTCAGATTAGCATTCAATTCAATCACAACTTCCGCTCTTGTACCAACACCATCATTCTCTCTGTACAACTAACGCGTTCTCAGTCTTCTTTAAGCAAGATTTTCCGGTTTCCCTTATTCGTATTATAGGATGTCCACTCTGCCCAGCGGCGCTGCCTCCGCCATCGCACGAACAGGAATCTTTTGACGCTTCAATGTAGGTAGGCAGACCTTCAGTACGACTGGGTTGAGTTCCTTGATGCCTTGAATATAAGGCGGATATTGGACATGAAATCACTCCATACTTCTTGTGTTTGAAAGGCACATGGATGCAGTTTAAGCTACAGCGGGAACTCAAATCCCATTCCCGGCTCTCAGTACTTAGTATAATCTCGAAGGGTGGTTAGGAGTCATGCGAAACTCAAATTTCACTATCGAAATTTCGTTCATTGTCCCGAATATAGTATATGTTCGTTCTTCAAGGCCTTATCTTCCCTTTGCCAGCCCTTGAATCAAATCTCTTTGATATTTTGTCCCCGACAATGCATTATTTTCCTAACTCTGTCTTCATCGCAGAGGTCAAGACTACAACTTCCAGTGCTTCAACTTGCAGAAATACTGAACTTATAGCTAGAAAGCCATTGCATGAAAAGGCAGCACCGGCAGCACCGATACCCAGACGAAGTCTGCGAGCTAGAACTGCCACGCTAGTCCTTGACTACAGGGTCTGTCCTTCTAGCGCTGCTGCTCAACTTCTTAACTTCTGCTTGAAGAAACAGGATAAAATAATCGATAACCGTCCTCGCAATGGAATTACCATTTTACCTCAAGCCATCAGCGCCTACTAATTTGACCCCACGGACTTGGCCAAGAGGACTAGGCCTTGGAACATACCCAGCACATCGTGGCGAACTAATCTCGATTCCAAAATATGGTCGCTTCCCTCTGTGGATGTTATCCTGGATACGAGAATAGTGGAGGACAAATTACGTCTGAAAGTTCTATCCCAGTTCGACAAAGTCCACGGCTCATCTGCCGATCCCGAGTGTTTTGGAAAGTGGTACTGGCAACAGAAGACATTTTGGGGCTTTCTCTGCCATAATGATAAGAATGGAAACCCATGCGGTCACATTCTCAGTGAGTTCATGCAAGGCTGCGCTAATTGGCGGCCCCGCATCGACGTGAAAACGGCAGGGAAAAACATGGGGTATGGCGCATACTCGGAAGTAAATTGGTCGAACGGCGACATCTTGGCGCTTTATCTTGGTGAGCTCATTCCCGTCACAGGTGAAAACACAGCCTACGCCCAATCAATCAATATAGGTCCAAAGTTCAAGCAAGGGCAGCGCGCGCTACCACGGGCATGTATAGACGTGGGACATTCGGGCATCTGGACTAGGTTCTGCAACCACTCATGCATGAACAATGCCGAATTCGACGAAGAAAATGTAGGGTAAACTCGCATCCTGGCTCTTAGGGCGACGAGGGATATCTTGGTAACATAGGAGATCACTGTTGGTTACCAGGACGAATGTTTTGAACATCGCACATGTTTTTGTCGTTCGGGCGTGGGAAAGTGTCGTTATCCTAATCAGCACAACCCCATCGAAAGACCTGCGCCTGCACCTGCTCGAACTCCTGTTCTAGCGACCCCGAGAAGAGCTAAAGGGACTCATGAGGAAGACAATGGTGAGTACACCCCGAATAGTAAGTGTCGGAAACTCTAAACGTAGGCGTAGCGGGGGATATAACATGGAGTAACAAGTCGAATCGCGGGTGAGTCACAGAACATTTGAGGTAGATGTGGATTTCCGAATCGTCGGTGTACAACTTATTTCCCTACATAAGCGCAGCGTTTGTTTGATACTACTTCCATTCCCACCATTTTAGATTTCGCTTCAGCATTAAGTTTTGGATTTGGCGAGTATATATTTATTTCTCTCGTTTGAATGCATTCAAGAATACCGCTTCTACTCAATCCATCTCTTTCTCACTCAAACTCCAAAATTGTGACGAATGGTTGTGGTGAAGAGGTACTCTTTCATGTCTGAACCCGGTTTAGGTCCCCATCTTGTCCAATACCAGTGCTTGTGTTTCCTTGAACATCCAAATTCTTAAACTTGACTCCTCCCGTCGTGCTATTGACTGCTGCAAGATGTCAAGCTCTCACGAACAGTCTCATTGCTGCGTATCTAAATCGGGCTCATTTGATTGAGGCTCGGCATCTACTTCGTTATATTTCTCTACCACATGATCCGTTTGTTTCCCATAAACCTCGTACGCCGGGAGCCTCTCTGTCTGGTCCTGGACACTGTAGATTAACATAGCCTTTTGAATTCGTTGGTGGATTTCACTTCCAGCAGCGCTAGTAAGAGAAGAGGAAGGACTTGTAAGGGGTGGTTACAAGCTGGAAGATGGTGGGATGACCGGAATTAGGAGAGATGTGCCCTGTAGGATTCTAGGACTGGAACACTGAGTACTTATATAGAAGGGCACTCAGTCTTGAGAGATTCTGAATTGCTATTGAGCACACCGTCTCATATAGCCTAAAGCGTCTTCATTGGTTAAAGCGGATGCGTGGATGGCTAGCCGACCGAACTCACGGGACACGTCATTGTAAATTTCCATTGGGCATAGAAAAACCCCGCTGGCCGGGTGGCAAGCCTTTACATGCTCGCGATGCATGTCCGTTTAAGATACATGGCTAGGTGTGTTGATACAGCGTTGCAAAAGGGCTTTCCCAAGCACGTCCTACATCTTTCCCTCTAGCTCATATCCAATGAGCGTTGTGTGGGTAAGTTAGAATGAACAGTCGAGTGCAACAAGATCAAGACGACTAAAAGGTGAGATCTAAAAGTACCTCAGGGCTGCATTCCACTAGTGGCACCTGGCGCCTGAATCCACCCACGGATTTCCAGGGCTGTGTAGGCAACACCTATACATCACTTCCACTCTCCTTTCTACATCACCTGAGAATCGCACACGAATCACGCATAATCTGTATATGAACTAGGTGTAGAATGAACAAGCTCCAAGGTATCATTAACATCATTCATACAAAGCCTCGCATCCCATCCTTTCATGCCAAGTACTGGCGCTGAACCAAAAAATAGCACAGACGAAACCCTCCATAGGAGAGACATATCTAGCGCAACAAGAGGAAAGATTATCCGCCGTATGAGAAATAGAAATCCCATATATGAAAACATCGCCAGAAGTGGGGATATATGCTGCAAGTCCTGCCCATCCCGTCCCAATCCGTCATTCACCCGCGGACGGGGCTCTAAAGTACGCAGCCATGCAACCAAAAGGACAAAAACGAGGGAAAATCAAAGGAGGGTTATTACTGACGTCGGAATAGCTGGCAAAACTCCAAATAGTAGTCGAGACCAAGGCCCGTATTACCGGATTCCAAGCGGGGTATTGTACAATAGACATTACTGCACAACAAGGCTACCGTCCGAAAAGACTATTACCGTTGCCCACGCTCACTGCGCCCAGACTGCTCCGTTGTGTTATGGGTATTCGAGACGGCTCTGGTCGCCCTGGAACTGATGAAATAGGAGGTCCTCCAGGAGGGCCTGCATTGAGTGGTCGTATGCTGCCGCCCCAGCGGACGCCCTGCTCTTCTTCGGCATGTGGCGGTGCGGGACCCGACAACATATGTGAGTTGCCAGTGTACGCTTCTCTTGCCATGCCTAGGAACGCCCGAGGATGAGACATGGGTGTCTCGGAATATGGTAGTTGATCATTTGGATGCCGTTTCATCTGAAGTACTGGTGATTCCGACTCGCCGATTCTACCATTGCTGGCGCTAGGAGGATTCGAGTTCATGTCGATAGTGGAAGCGGATCCATTCAGGGCGACATCGGCCAAGCGTCTCTGGCCAGCGGGCGTTTGGTATGCCTGACTTGGTGCACGTGCAGGTCCTGGAGCAGCACTATAGTGCGGTTGCTGGTGAGCGGGATGCTGCGGGTTTGCCCATGGCGTTCTCTCGATAAACTGCTCCTCTGCAGCTGCCTCATCTGCAGCCGAAGTTCGATTGTAGGGACGAACGTAGGTTGGGGGAGGCGCGACGGGGCGAGTCGTGATCTATAACGTCCGATTTAGCCGAAGCTCTACGTTATCCTGCAGTGATATTCAGCAACTCACCTTCATGGCTCGAAGATCATCGTCAATCTCGTTGGGCCGCGCAGGCCTGATCTCGGGTGCAGCGGGGAAGCCAACGTATTTGGCAATTCCGGACAAGATGGACACCTCGAGATTGTACGCCGCCTGGTGTCTGATCTGCTCTGAGCGCTTCTCTGGAAGTCTCATGGAATACTCGACTTCCTCGACGCCAAGTTGTCGGCGTCCTCTTTGCAGCTCGTAGATTAGCTTGTTGCAATCCGCGAGTATATTCTCCCGTGTGTCCCGCACTGTCTGGAAATACTGGCTGTGCAGCTGGTGCCTTTCGGCTGCTGTTATGACCTCGATGTTCCTCTGCTTGTATCCTAGCAGCGCTTTCTCGTATGCAATCTTCTCGTCTCGTCGCTCGTCTATGCATTTGATCATGGCAAGGTATTCGGGGTGTACGCAGTTAGGCTGCTTGAGCATTTCTAGCTCTTGCTCGTACTGAGCGATCTGCTCGTCACATAGTCTATCTGCGGTCAGTATTGGGCACACCTTGGGTGGTTCTGGCGGGTCACTCACTTTTCTCGGAAAATCTTAAACTTCTTTTCGATCTTTGACAGTTCGTCGATGGCGTTCTTCTTCTTAGCAACTGCAGCATGTTGTTAGCTCGTGTCGTGTGCTCGCAAGAATAGTACGACGCACCCTCTTCATCTCGAGTCCCGCTATCTTCGTCGTCGTTGTCGCCCTCGGCTTCGGGGTCCTGCACCTCGGTACTCGCGATGGCCTCGTTGCTGGTGTGTCCGGTGTCGTCCACTTTCCGTTTCCCTCTCCGGCCGCCTTTCCGGGGTTTTGTGTGTTTGGCAACCGTGGCCATTTCGCTGACAGTTTGTGCTGCAATGTCGGCCTGTCTTTCTTCCAGCTCGATCTCCTGCTGTGCAAGCTGTAAGATGCGCTCCCCAGCAATATCAAGGTCCTCTTCGAGGCCGACCTGTTCAGAATGATCCACCATGGCTTCATGGCTGCCATTGAGCACGGGGCTTCTTGCTTGGCTGCTTCGCTTTTTCGCCGGCTCCTCTGTCGGCTCACCAGCCTCACTGTCGACCCCGTTTGATCTTTTCCTTTTCTGGCCCGCGAAATCTCCTTTGTAAAGTGTGGCGAGCGTTTCGGCCTCGTTGGCAACCTCGGAAGGAATAGGGTAAGAATATGCGTCATCTTCGTCGTGCTGGAGATCTGGGCTGGGAGACTCTTCCTGCTCTATAGTCTTCAGGTGTATTAACTTGCTTGGAGTCCTCTCGTACAATTTTTCCGAGTCCATTGACGTGTTGGTCATTGTGCGGGTCGGTTTCCGCGGTGTGGCCTCCAAGCGCTCTGTTTCTGCCTCTGAGTCTGGATCAACGAGATCTACAGCTGTGGGTGCTCGTGGCGTGGGCTCGGAATGGTCGTCGGAAGCGTCTCCAAGCTCGCTGAGACTGCTGGACCTGTTGTCTGGGAGGTCGTCGAAGTCATCTTTGAGGTTGTCCACAAGCTCCTCGACCAGCGGACGTGAGGGCAACAGACTTGAAGGTGATGGCGCTGGCAGCATTTGGACGTTGCCGTTTGTGCGGGTCGCGGGGGTTAGATGCGGTAAAGTCGCCGGCGCAATGGGATGAAAGGGAGAGGGCATGGATGAGGGGTGGGGTTGGTCGTCGTTCGAGATGGGATTCGTGCCTACACAGCAGAAGGGTGTCAGTCAGGCACCGAATACACGACAATGACGTTGTGGGAGATCGCGGTCATGCGGTGGGATTCCGCGACTCCTTCACTCCTTCCTGGCTCCATCGACGCAACAGCTCCACGGCAACGCCGAAAGAGCAACGCGAGGGGGAGCCCACGCGCAAAGGGCAGCATGTGAGGGCACAGCAGCCCGCACGTCGCAGAGAATGGGAAGACATACCGTTTTCGTGGGTGGACTCGGCGGCGCCTTCGGGCGCTGTTTTCGACCTGCTCCTCCTCACTCGCGGAAACGCGCTCATGGTGCGCCCCGGCGGGAAGGTGCGTCAACTGTCGCCCAGTTTCGTGTGGATGTGGTCCGGAGTCGGTCTGCTCGGCCTGAGACGTGGGAGCGTCGTGGTGGAGAGAGGAGGCCGCCGGGCGCAGCGTGCGGGCAGAATTGGTGCTGGCAACAGGAGCGACGCGAGGGCCGAGGGGTGCTTTGCGGGCGAGGGTGAATGTGAATGCGAATGCGATGGGTGCAGCGGGACCGAGGACGGGCGCAGAGCGTAGCTGGAGGGCGGCAGTGTGCGGTCGCTGTGGTGCATCGAGAGGTGTGGGCGGGGAGAAAGTGGAGGCCGAGCTGGGAAAGAGCACGCAGAGCACGCAGAGCACGCAGACTTGCCCTTCACACGCACACATGGCCGGCGCGCACGGGGCGCATCTGCCGATTCGTGACGCTTGTACCTTCTCAGGTCCGCTGACTGTTCCATGCCCTCACCGCCTTTGGCTTTCTGCGCCAACGCCAAAACTTTTGCGCGCTTGCTTGCACGCAAACCACCGAAATCGCGAACATGGCCAGGACAGCCCCCAATCGCCCTGCAAAGGCGAGCAAGCAGACGCCCGAGGCCAGGTCCTTCATCGCTGTCCCCCAAAAGGCGTTTGATCCCACCCTGGCCTCGCTGTTTGCGAGCAGTGTGCGTATTCACCCACCCCGGCAAATTCCGCACACTTCTATATCGACGCAGAAGTGCTAATTCGTGGCACAGTCAGGTCCAGTGCAACCCCCACCAAAGTCGCGATATGCGCATCTCGCGCCAAAGGCCAGGGTCGCGGAACCAAGCGACGACGACGACAACGACGATGACGAGGAGCTGTCAAGCGGCAGTGAAGAGTTGAACAGCGAAGACGACGAGGTTGGCGGCAGCGAAGTGGATCCCTCAGACGACGACGATAGCGAGGAGCAGTCTGCGTCTGACGACGATGCTGTGCTGGCCAAGGTGCAAGAGTCGCTCTTGAGCGGAGAGCAGGAGCGGCCAAACAAGAAGCGCAAGCGCGGCAACAAAGAGGAGCTGGAGGATGTGTACATGCAAAAGATCGCACGCGAGGAGGCAAAAGAGGAAGCTGCTGCAGATGAGGAGCGACAGAAGAAGCGGAAGACGAAAGCTGCTGCAATGGGCGATGCAGCCAGCGAATCAGGAGACTCGGAAGACGAGGCGATCACCATACCCAAACACGAGACGTTGACAGAAACGAAGGCCAAAGACGAGGATGAAATCGAGAAGGCGACCCGCACCGTATTCCTGTCCAACGTCTCTAGCGAGGCCATTACCTCGAAAGCAGCAAAGAAAACCCTCCTAGCGCATCTCGGCTCCTTCCTCGCTGACCTACCAGATCACAAGTCTCAACATCCACACAAAGTCGAATCGATACGCTTCCGATCCACTGCCTTCTCCAGTTCGCTGCCCAAGAAGGCTGCATTCGCAAAGAAGGAAGTAATGGACGCCACCACCAAGAGCACCAATGCATACGCCGTATATTCCACCACAGATGCTGCTCGTGCTGCCTCAAGGAGTCTCAATGGCACCATAGTGCTCGGCCGCCACCTCCGCGTCGACTCCGTCACGCATCCTGCAAAAGAGGACCATCGCCGGTGCGTCTTTGTTGGCAACCTCGGCTTCGTTGACGACGAGAGCGCGCTCGACGCCTCAGAAGGAAAAAAGAGCAACAGACCGCCTAGCGACGTGGAAGAGGGTCTTTGGGTACAGTTCAGCAAAGCGGGTAAAGTCGAGAACGTGCGCGTCATTCGTGATTCCAAGACTCGTGTTGGGAAGGGTATTGCGTACGTGCAATTCTACGAGGAGAACGGCGTCGAGGCTGCTCTGCAGTTCAACGAGCAGAGATACCCACCATTACTCCCCCGTAAGTTGCGCGTTTCGCGTGCGAAGCAGATGAAGCGAAACGCACAGCCTGCTCCATCCTACCTAGCGAAGATAAATGCTGCGCCTGTCTCCAGGTCGAAAGGCGGATACAACCCCAAGGTCAGCGAGGAGCAGAAATCGAAGCTGGGCCGTGCACGTGCTGTGCTCAGCAAGGCGGGACAGTACAAGACTGCTGAGTCATTTGTGTTCGAGGGTCATCGCGCAAGCAAGGGTAACAGTAGTGGGCTGAAGTTGAAGAGCAAAAAGAAGGCAGGCAAGCCCAAGGGTAGAAGTGCTAAGCGAGGTGGGGAGTGGAAAGCCTCAGGCGGGAAGAGGAAAACGGACTGAGAGGGCTAGTTATTTTACATGAAGTTATGTTCCCTTAATGGTTCTTCAAATACCCAGTATTGAATAGTTGCACCAAAATACCGATACCTTTTTGATGGATGTGCATTTCATACTGAGCCTTTCAAGCTCAATGTTCAAGCTATTAAGTTCATAGTCTCTATAACGCGGCCCTAGAGACGAGGATGAACTCAAGTTCGAAGACAACCAGATATGCTTATGCGCTTGAGTGAGTGGGTCTAAAGAGTTGAACTTCCAACAACACAAGAGCCGAAGACGATGCTATCAACAAGCGACACAGCAAAACTGCTGCCTGATCCTCAAACCTCGGCATATCCAGTCAACTCTCAAAGCTCATAGGTCTTTGCATCCAGGAACCAACTCTGGATCTTATCGGAGAAAAGAATTCCCTACTAGCTTCTTAATGGATTGCCGGATTGGGTTAGCATTCACATCTCCCGCACCTCCTCGGCTGATAAGTAATCCATCCCTCGCATCAACCACCATTTTTTAGCTTAGGATAGGTTTTGACACGGAGGCTAAAGTTTCATGATAAAAAATATTTAGGGGTTGGATAGCAGAAGCGCGCCATGAGCCTCCATTGTAGGATTTTAACCCCTGTAGTTTATTTCTTCACCGCTGTATAACGTGCGTAAGACATCCATTCTAAGCCTATACATAAGTATATATACAAAAGCTATGCCTTCCTCTCTCTTGTCTAGTTTTCAAATATCTCCAACATGGCCATCACATCAACCTCAACCTCCGAAACCAAAATCAACGACGACACAACCTTCTACCAGCCCTCGAACCACTCACCCTCGGAACTCATCATCCTCTGCACCTGGCTCGGCGCCTCTCCAAAACACATCTCAAAATACATCGCCCTTTACCAGGAAATAGCGCCATCGACACCAATACTAGTCATACAATCCTCTGTAAAGACAATAACGCGTCCGTACCCAACGCAGCGGCAGCACATGTCCGACGTCCTCTCCATTGTTCAAAACACCCTGTCCAATGCATCTTCAAAGCAGACGCCAAAAGTCCTCATCCACACCTTCAGCAACGGGGGCTCAAACTCCGCAACCCAACTCCTTCTCACGCACCACGAGAAGACGGGAAAGGCGTTACCACTCCAGGGCATGATATGCGATTCCGGCCCCGCAAAAGGAGAGTACTGGAAGTCCTACAACTCCATGATCCATTCTCTGCCCAAGGGGCTGCTGTTTAAGCTGGTAGGAGGGTTCATGGCGCATTTCATTCTGCTCTGGATGGGCATCAGCTCGCGCTATCTCGGCCGGTATCCGATCTTCGAGGTGCTGATTAGGGATACGTTGGTGGATCCGCAGATTGTGAGCGGGAGGGGTGGAGACAGGGGGGTCAAGAGGAGGATCAACTACGTGTGGAGTAAGGAGGATGAGATGGTGGAGTGGCGCGATGTTGTGGAGCATGCGGACGAGGCCAGGGGGTTGGGGTGGGAGGTGGAGAGTACGGAGTTTGTGGGGAGTGGACATTGTGGGCATTTGAGGGTTGGGAGGGAGAGGTATGGGGAGGTTGTTAGGGACATGTGGGAGGATTAAGGGGTTTCGAGTCTGGGTCGAGAACCATGTTTGACTGAGTAAGAGGTATCTTTGGTTCAGAGCCTCAATATGATAAGTGCAGACGGCGAATCCTAGGCAGCGCGATGGTGTCTGTAATAGCCCTTATTGGCACAGTGAAGTACATCCCGAAGGCTATTGCATTCTTCCAAAAAGGAGTCGATTTGATTTGGACGAAAAGCTAGATTTGTGTTTTGTTTTCCCATTGAATTCATGTTCTGTCTACACTAGAGCGTGTGCACATCACATTTGAAGCTTCCATATTACAACAATCATACGTCGGATTTTTCATCGTGTCGAAATCATTCTTGAGTTGCTAGTCCTGCAAATACCCAGTAACGAGCCGCCTTGTGTAGCTAATTGCGTCACCTCGACAGTTTCCGCTACCCTCTGGTAACCCGATTTGATTTCCGAAAGGAATGATATTTCCAGTCGCCTTTGCCATCGGTGGTGTTAGGAGTATCTTGACCCTTAATATAGCATCCGGTGGGAGACTCCCAAGTTCAGAGAAAAATTGGAGAGCGAAACTTGCATACATCTTCGAGGCCACTCCATTTCCTAGGCCAAAGGAGTGACGAAGTAGGAAATAGAGCGTTTTGTTCGTAAAGATTCTGCCGTTATTCCTCAAGCATAACTGCATATGTTGCCCTTTCCCATATATCAAGGTTTGCGATGTCGGGGTTGGTGGCATCAGACAATATATCCAGGGGGTATCCGCCAAAGCTGCCACAGATACAGTGTGGTCGCAGCAGGCCTTGCTCCGAAAATCTGACTGATAAAAACTCGCCTCGGCGAAGTTGATTTTGCAGCTGCTCCATCTGGAAATTTTGAGAAATCCATTCCATGCCATCATCCAGCCGACGGTACGTCAGCAGCTCTGCTTGGACCGACGCCCAGAGCGTGGCAAGATCTCTCCGTGTGCGGAAACAGTACACCGAACCATGACTTCCGAAGTGTATATTCTGAAGGTATCCATCTGGCTCGGATGTGCCGATGAAATGGCGACTGACATCATCATCGTCCTCCATTGTTTCGTCATCCTCCATTGTTACGTCATCCCCATCATTTTCTGGCTCTGCTTGAGTATCCTCGCAAAGACGTAGAACCCCACAAAACACTGCCCACCCTGACCGAACTTTTGTATTCCAAGAACCAACAACAGGGTAGGTGGATATTTTTTCCGCGAGTTCGGCAGGAGTGAGCTCCTCATGGTCGCACATGATCTCACTGGCGTCAGTCTGCATGAGAGCGGTAACTGAAACGCTTGCGGTCTTGCGAGGATTGATACCACACGAAATAAAACACAAGAGACATGCAAGCATGCCAAACAAGTCTTCACCATGACAACCACTAAGTGCGAGATGATAGGCAGTCATGACAAGGCTATGGAGAGGTTGTAATTGTAGTTTCATGCCGCAGTCAAAACAGCGTCGGACATAGAGTCCACTCGCAGTCTCAATTAGCTGGGGGGTATTATTCTTCATTTTAATGATGCAGTGGCATATCGTTTGGATGGAAGTGTGGCAGAACTTGTGCTTCCAAGAGAATGGCGTCAAAGCGTTGCCCCGTGTGAGAAGATGGCGCACACAAGGAGAATCGGCGTCCCAGCGACCACAAATATCGATCTCTTCCCCCATGAAGCGTACGGTATCTCTCAAAGTATCATCAACATCAACCGGCGTTGCTGCAGAGTGAGATTTCAGGATTGAGATCATCAAATTGTCCAGGATGCTGTGACCAAGCTCGTTCACATACATTTCACGACGTTTCTGTCCCGGGATACAATTCAGGAGTGCTGTGAATATCTCACAGCAAGCTTTATAGCCATCCATGTAGCTCGTCGCGATGTGAAACGGATAAAGCGACGTGAAGTCAATATCTCTTTGCCTGATCTGGTGCATGATTGACTCAACTTGAGCCAAATTTCGACTCATGATGCTGAAGCCGAGTGACTCCAGGAGAAGCTCATCAGGAGATCTTTCAGCTGCTCTCGCGATCTGTGGTACAGCCACGGGTAAAGTTGCTGTAGGGATGGAACTAAAGTCGTTGTGTTCGAGAGCGTTCCGAAGTCGAGCGGGAAGAGACGGTTCTTGCCAATCCTTCGGCCATGGAAGCCAAGTGGACTCGTTATTAGGATCTTGGCCTATTGAATCGTGTGAAACTTCCTCTTCTGGAATTTCTTGGTATGATGTCTCGGATACATGTATAAGCCATCGGCAAAGGCTTGTTGGCATATGATGGTCTGCTGCCTGGTCTTCAGATCGTGACATTGGGTCTTGCGGAGTTCCTGGAAGACTGCCAAGAGTTTGGGGGTGGTAACGAGCGAAGTCCAGAAGCTCTGCCGTCCAAGCTGATGGCCCTCTACCCCAAGCTTTTGCAGTCTTAAAGGAAAAGAACCAGTACTGATACAACCAGTCAGACATTACCCTGCTCAAGTATTAGTTCGTGCCGTATACTGAGGATCGAAAAGTACTCACTGTCTTTCCTCCCTATCCATAGACATGAGCAACTTGTTGTGTTGCCCCTGAACGAAAAGGTGGGCACGATCAATCGCTGTTTTCCTTTTTATGAGCAATGTGGTCGGAGAAGGTGCGTTTCCCGGGGAAGCAGCAGGAGGAGTATCAACAGCAAGCTCACTACCGGGCGTTGGAACTGAGAATCCGAAAGGAGAATTATGATTAACAGGTCCAGTGTACATTCCGCGCATGGCTGCATATGGAATGTTCCATTTCAAGAAGCTGCGACGATTTTCAGCATCTACACAAATCGAGGTGACTTCATGGTTCTTACATGCTATTTGCAAATGGCAATACAGGCCCAGTAATGATATTTTCGAGGCCTCGGGGATTCGATAGAACCATGCCTTGGAATTCGGCTCGTGTTTTCGTCTTCATGTGCCTCCTGATCTTGTGTAGCTCGACTGTCCTCCCCTGGAGAGTAATGCTCGTACCCAGTTTGCCTGCTCGAGCCCGGCTCTCTAGTTGCTCTGCAATCTCGTCCTTCTTCGACTTGGGAATACTTTTCTTCCATTTCCACTTCTTGAATTGGTGTTTATACTGATGATCGCTAGTTTGCCGCTATTGATCAGCAATATGGTCTGTTCGGACACATAGCCCGTACGCGAGCCACTCACAGCGCGTCGAATCCATAGTCATCCTTCAAAATCCGAACCACATCAGCGAGCTTCTTTTTCTCTTGGAGGTAGAGCTGTTCGATGATCGGTTTAAAATCCTCCCAGCGGTTCATCTTGTGTCGCTGGATTCAGTCCGAAACCGTTGTTAGAAGATGATGGAGCTCAAGTAAGGGCGCGGTGAGTTGGTGAAGTATATGCAGGGTAGCCAGTAAATATAATATGACGACGTTCTTCTTAGAAGGAGAATAAAGATGGAGAGTGGGAGGAGATATAACATGTGCAGAAAGTGAGGCGGTGTGGCGAGATAAGCCGCAGCCAAGCCGAACAAAAGAGTAACAGCCATACAGGTTTAACGATTGTGTTTCATTTCTGTTGTTGCGGTACAAAAGCGGCTGGCCTTTGCCTTGTTGCCTGAAGGTCCTTCTAGTCGTGCATAAGCGAAATATTGTATGCCATGCCAAGTCGAGCAAAAGAACACTAGCCAATGAGCGGTTCTGGGTCCTAGATTAGTTCAGCCCCATGGGATGCTGACTTGGAGGTCCACCCATCGTGCATGAGTAAGAACAGTTCCAAGTCGAACAAAAGAACACTGGCCAATGAGCAGTTCAAGATTTTGCGTTGTTTCACAAGAAACCCAACGAAAATACGCCTCACGGGGTGCTAGAGACAACGCGGGCCATGCGAGGTAGTCGATCCTTCGCTGAAAGAACCAACCGCCTCGAGTCACTTCTCGAAACATTGTAGAATGATTGGGAAGCTGCCTTCGCTTTGACCGGTTGGTGAATGGAGATCAAGGCATAGCCGCTACAGAGTGCATGTTACCCAGGGAGCAGGGATCCAATACTCACTTGGTTGTTTAGCGGCACGCAGAAATACTCACCAAGAGCAAGTTAGCTCAGTGCCCCAGCTTTTTGGGATCCCTGTATCATCCCCCCGCCAAGCTGAGCAAAAGAAGACCGCCCAATATGAGCACGAGATATGGTAGCGATCAGTGCATGCATGCACCTAATTCCCCTCCGCCGAGCTGAACAAAAGAAGAACACCCAATATGAGCACGAGATATGGTAGCAATCAGGGCATACATGCACCTAACTCCCATCCGTGCCGGTTCTAGAGCAGCATAATGGAGTCCGAGGATAGATTTAGGCACTGTTGACCCACCATAGAATGATTACGAGTCTAACACTGGTCCGGGGTTGAACATTTGAATTTTAAACACCTAGTTGATGTAGTCACCACGCCTCGTCGAGCTACGTGTACAAATACTCGCTCTTTCCTCCACATCTTCGGTCAAACGTTCTTCTCACATTGAAGCACCGTTTTGTATCCCATCAGTTAATCTTCAAACACCGACTTCTGCTTCTTCTTTCTTACCTTCGTCTAAGCTAGCACTTCGCATACAGCCGCTTCATCCCCTCTCGGAGAATCCCTTCAGCTATTTATCATGTCTCAAAACAAAAGCTTACCGTACGCGATTTTCTTCATCGTTCTCCACTTACTGAGGCCATCGCTGATCCTGATTACAGAGACCAAACCCAAAAATCCTCTCGGACTTCAACATCAACGACAGTGCCCCATGCATGTCCGTATCACACTCAAGTTCTGATTATGGGACCCAACAGATATGAGAAAGATCTGAATCCGATGGATCGATTTCTTGCAGAAGGACCAGCGGAACAGAGCGCACTGTTCACTCGGTCGGACACTGGCAAACTTTCGACAAACAAAGGCTGTACTTGCGGGAACAAATCCAACACAACTTAATACGGAGGACGGATGGCCAAAAGGTTCTGAATAGTGTAGGTAAAGATCCAGATGAATTTGAGTCACATGTAGGCTATATCTGTCTCCAACCTCTGAGTCAAAAATTTGAAGAAATGGAGCATTTTAAGCGTTTTCCCTTTGATAGCTGTGACTCTCTAGCCCATTAATGTTTCCACGTTCCACTTTTCTAGCATGGCTGTGAACCAAACCTGTCTCGAATACTAAGTGAATGAACCTTCGTAGTAGCGAACTAGTTGCATGCTAATAAAAAGACAACACCTCTGAAGTATATGAAGGAAAAATCCCTCTAGCCCTGGCTAATCATGCATCTATACAAGTGTATCGAGGTAATCGGTTGCGCCAAAAAGGTTATCGTACAAGCTAGAGCTAAGTAGCTAGAAGACAAAATTGTGGAGTATGAAGTATCTATGCGGTGAACGGCCGAATGGGGCTGCAAGCAAGCCTCCGTCAATATTGTAATAACGTTGATTGTTGGTAGACACCTTATATGAGAGTCTGGCTCACGGCGAAGCTAGGCCGATTTTTTTTTATATTAGTGACTCCTTCTTTATGCAGACAGCAAGTTCATCGGCGTCCATTTTGAGTGGAATTCCAAAAGTTTGAAAGAGACAATCAATATCGGTAATAGAGAGAGGTTTAGAAAGTGGATGTCGATGCCATCAGCATCGTGAGATGTACAAATTGGAGCAATGAGTTCGAGAGCCTTGCCGGTTTCGCGCCAGTTAGAGCCAGCCATAGATCCCGAATCGTCTATTAGAAAGACGGTATCGTTCTTCTATTTAAAGAAAAACAGAAAATTTATATAAGACAGTGATGGTGGACAGTCTTTCCAGGAGAGAAAAGCAGCAAAAAAGGAAGTGTGAAAAAGTGGTGGACATGGTTGCTTTATGCACACTGTGTGACTCTACTTGGACAGTGTAAGTGTCATGAGTCACATCAACACTCGCCCATACATATCGATCATCAGAACAAAACAATGCGTGAGTAGCGACGGGATCGATAGTGCAATCACTCGTTCATCACTTTAGTGCTTCGAGTCAAACTGTTTCCTCTCCCGACTTTGTGCTCTAAAACCATGAACACATACTCAGGCATTCCCTCGCCATTTAAGCCGATAACAATGAAACATTTACATCGCGACGCCACGAATTAGGGTCAGGTATCACTCCAACTATTACACCCCTCTATCTCCTTGCCATTAATCTCTTGTGCCCACAAGGTACTTTAAGTAACGACTTTTAGTGCGCTCAATCTAATCGAGCCCATTCCTATGTATCCGTCGATACGTTAGTTGTATATTTCAAGAATTTGAGATTAGAACATTTGTCGCATCGCTAGTGTAAATTCTCGGTGTGTGAAAGGATAATACCAACAACTTCTACTAAATCACTCCACATTACATAGCTCCGAAGTTATGGTTCTGAGGTACGATTTTAGTTGCACAAGTCAAGTTCTGTTATTGTAGAGTTAAAGAATACAGTCGTCCTGCGACAGATTGTGTATACATATCTTTAAGGTATAGAAAGGTTCTCAAGGTGTTGTCTTTCGAGAGTGTCAGTTGCGAATGATACTCTGGCACTGATGAGCAGGGGTAGATCTTTAAACACTCAGCTTGCTTATAGTTTCGTAGGTGTAATATATACCGCTGAGAATAGATAATTAATCCTAGGGAAGTGGTTTGTCATTGACGCTTTCGGCCTCATGGTTCCGGCACCACCAGAGAGCGAAAATGAAACAGCTGCAGCGGAAACCTTCTCAGCAGCTAGAGCCAGCATCTTCTATGCTGCGAGTAGTGTCAGTAGTAACGCGACAGTCATTGATGAGCTATCCAGGTCACTTCAACGGCTTCTCAATAGAATCGGTCTTTGCAGCCGGAGTAAAAGCTCCCTCCTTTCCTTCTGAACACATCTACTTCTTCAACGCCTTAATTGCCTCCTTAATCTCCGACATGTCGGCATGTCTTGTCAACTTGAGTTCCTGCACATGACTCAAGTGCTCCTTCTTTAATCGCTCGAAGTCATCGTCTAGTCGTTTATGCCAGGGGTACAGCACAAAGACTTGGAATGCGAGTGCCGAGGTGGCGATAAAGAAGTTTGTTACTGAGAAACGGCGGGCTATAGGCATGATTGCGGTTGTTTGTTGGGAGCGGAATAGATGGTTATGTGTGCTTGCTGTTTGTCTTTTTGTAGAATTTCCTGTTCATTATGAGTCACACGACCATTTCAAGGGTGGGCGTGGCGTACCTGAAGAAGAGGAAAATGAGTTGAATTTGGGTAAAGCTTTACACTTGTTCGAGTTCTCCTAACGATCTCAATACAAAACACCTAATGATGTTTATGGAAATCGTCGCCGCAGGTTAGTCCTCAAGAAATATGGAAGGAAACAAGAACATAACAATGGAAAAGATTTTGACGCTTTTTAATAACGCTTGAGAGTGACGAACGGACCTCGGGCTGGCAAAATCAGGTGATGTTTGCATTCGCGGCCCGTTTTCGGACATGAGATCATGCCATCCTCCCTCTTTCGGCGATGCTTTTGCAGGATCTAATCTTATCTTTGAACTTTGGGCGCTGCTTGGAGTGAGCTGCTTGTCCTGTATAATTCGCGAGTTGACAAAAAATTCATACAAAACGAACCTTTTATTTTCCAACAAAACTAAGCCTTTCAGAACTGCAGGAGAATAAAACAGATAGTGCATAACAATAAATCGATTCAACATGTGACGAGCACAGATGCGGAGAGATTAGGCTACGGTCACACACTCTCCTCTACGGTCGCCATGAAGTGTATCTTTTGAACACTTAGTAAAGAGAGTGTTGCATCCAAAAATCCAAGCACTTTATGGTGCGACAACGGCGGTGCAAATATCTTTTTATGCGTACGTAAATTAAGCATTAACGTTTAACGCTTTGAAGGTTTCGAAGCAGTGAAAGAGGTGCATTCTAGAAGTGGTTCCCGATGCGTCGACTTGCGATCGATTTCTGATTGGGAAAGAAATGCCGGGGTCGTAATTAAATATCAATAAATGGGATTAATCAGCTCCGGTGTATGCTTGGATAGTGGCTCTTCTACCCACAAAACCAATATCGCGCGTCTCGGCTTCTACTACTTATTTCAAACCCATTCGCATTCGATTTATAATCAAAAACACAGATCAAGTATATTAACACATTTACGACTACCGTGGCCTAAACTAAGTGTAAGTTTCATCGTCTCCCTCCCCTCCCTGCTCAAGAGTCGCCGGTATTCTCATACTCTGCATCTCCGCCCATTCCTAGTACACCTGTGAGATTTTCTCTGTTTCCAACCCTCGACCAGGAGCCCAGACTACATGCTAGGAATTCACGAAACACGTATTTAGATGTCTCTTCCAAGTCAGATGCCAGAACGAAGCTTGCATACAGCAGAAATGCAATCATGGGAACTTCTCACCATGGTTCGAAACCCCAAACACCATTCTGGAGTTGGACCTCATCACGGCGCTTGGCTACAATATCAACTCAACACATTTTTCCCTACTAATTGACTAGATATGTATCACCTAGCTCGCAGTATCCTACCAGTCTATGAAAAACCACCATCTTTGAGTCAGCATAATATACAATTTAGGCAATCTACGAGCATTGCCAGAACCCACTTATGGAATATGAAAACTGTCTAGAATTAGGAAGTCACCACTGGCTATACCCAAATTGTACTCAATATACGTGGTAGCACCGTTTGGGATGCGACCAGGGCCACGTTGTGGCTCGAAGATCCGAAAGGAAGGTTGCGATATCCTCTTTATCCAGTACGGCAAGTTCAATCTCAATATGGGTGACTTGGAAACCGCTACTTGGAGCGACCTCGGATGAATAACTGACGCGTTGCTCTCTTGCGCGGAGAACCCGCACTTGCGATGTAATAAACTAGATAGCCTGCGATATCTAGGGAGCGCTGATAATGTTGCGAATAGGAAGAAAGATCGGACAATAAACGTGTTGACGTTAGAGTTAGTCCGGAATTAGAGATGACCTAAAACATGTTCTCTTTCCGGGCCCGCTCGAGGATATCGGAGTTGTCGGTATGTGTAATATTGAGCGGCCGAGCTTAGTGTTAAATCGGTCGTCAGCGTGACAGTTCCAGTCCACGCAAGACTATTACAATTTCGCAGTCTAAAATCTACGAGGTAAGATATGGATAAGTGGAGGCATGCATTTTTCACTATTGTTAGCCGCGCAGGGAGTGGCTTGCGGAAGAGAAAAAGTGTGCATTGAAGCTCAATTGTCCAAACTGAAGGCCAAAGAAAAACCAGGTATGCCATCCACTCCACGGCCCAGAGCATGGTACACCATCCGACCCAGCGTCCCGCTTAAATTACAAAAGAAAGCAATCGCAAGTTGTGTTGTATTCCCGTCGCTGCCGCAGCTTCACTGAAACGACTTTGGGGGGTCGACGTAGAACGAGGGAACGAGAGTTGTTGTCCTCGTGGCCGTTGTCGGCCAATGTCTGAGAATCGAGATCCGTTCGAGATTCGTTGGATCGTGAGAGGAACATGGTCCATTTACGCGTCTAGCAGCACTCCTCGGCGCACTCGCAGCAGTCTGCGCAGCATTCGCATCCCTCTTCACAAACGAAGCAACAGCAGAGAGTCGCCAGACTGTTTCAACGTTAGCAATCCTGATCGGATAGAAATTTGCAAGCACCTCTTCTACGACCTCCCTTCACCTTGCATTCCATCTCTTTCTAGGGTTCAGCAACAAATGTGGAAGGATAGACTCACCAAGCCATCAAGCACCCACGATCCTTCTTCTGTTTCTGTTGCGGCGGAGGCGCCTGCTGGTATTGCATCTGCTGTCCCTGGGGAGGGCCGTAGTACATTTGCTGGCCTGGAGGTGGGCCACCATATTGCTGTGGGGGAGGAGCGCCGTAGCTGTGATCTCAGTCAGTGATGCGCATGTCTAAAGTGTCCATGTAGAAAGCATGTGGAGGTGCAAAGACGGCGAAGAACTAGAGTTCAATCGAATAGTGACGACGAGGGGGTAGAATCAACGTACCTCTGCTGCGGATATTGCGGCGCCTGCTGGCCCTGATAATAACCGTTGGCTGACATGTCTGCTTTTGTGATCTCTTCAAATAACTCTCAAGCAATCAATCCTTATTATATCTTCCTTGAATTCGGAATCGAAGATGCGTGTCAAAAGATAGTGATGTGAGGGCAAGGTAGGTGTAAGGGAGAAGAAGGGAAATAAGTAGAAGAGCTTGCGACAGCGCAGTGGGCGTTTCAAGGATCACGTCTCTCGGTCTCGAATGCGATCGCCACGCCTTCTCTCGGGGATCGCGCGGGTGTTGGCGAACCAGGAGCTGTGATTCGCTCCTTCTCTCACTAAGCTCTGACTGTGGAAATTAAGCTTTCAGGAGGGAGGTCAAGCTCTTCTGGGCACTCTTTGACGGTATGCGCTGGTGTAAGTGTCGTGTGACGATGTACGGATGGGCGAGCGATTAGAAGAGCAGAGGAGGGAAGGATAGGTGAGAGGATCGATTTATGAGATAACCATGCTCGAGAAGGGAGCGGGGAACACACTCACGCGCCTTATCCACGCAACCCTCTCACCACAATTGGCGCAAATCGGTACTACACCGAAGAACCCTGCCACCATGACGCAACTCATGTTCAACTACAGCTGCTGACAGTATAACAACTCAGCAACGCCCAGAACTTGTGACTTTTCGAGACAACTGCGCCTCATCGTATCCACATCTGTACATCTTGAGCTTCTTCTTTACCCTCAGCCATAGCAAAGAGTTTGTGCTTGCGCCTCGCACGTAGGCGCGTCGTCACATCGGTCCGAAGCTGGAACGAACGGCACTGGAATGCGGTGGCTGGACTAAGCTCCCTTGGCAAAGCTTCGCCTTGCCTTCTATGCTTGTGATCGAGATACAACACATGCTCAGCCACAGGCGCCCAAGTAGTAATTAATATTCATCACGCATGAAAATTAGTGGAGGCTGCCTAGTAAAATACACAAACGGCAATTGCGGGAAGTTGGAAGCAGTCTCGTACTTCATGCATTAATAAATATCTACCATATCCTCCGATACACCCCTTCCGTCCTATGCGAGCCCACCCTATCGTCCAACCCGATGCAATAATACCTACCAATCCCATCACAACGACGACGAGTATTTAGAACAAGATCCGCGCATAGAGGTTTCTACCATGCTTCCTACTATTCTCTCTAATTCTTGCGCACCAAGCCATTCCAAACTATGCCAATCGAAGAGAAAGAGAACCGCAAACAGCGCCGTGCAGGGTACGGTAGTAGTATAAAGATAAGGCTTTCAAATTATGTACAGCGCGTATGACAGCGAGGATATGGAGGAAGACCTTTGAGCCAGGTGAAGAATAATAGCATTAGAACTTAATGTGCCAACGAGTGACACTAGAACCCGAAAGGATTCTGGGGAGCTGACAATTTGTTAGTCGCGATTCATTGTGTAATACAAAAAGGTACTTACTAGCATTCGCAAGATTGGCTCTCCCAGTCGGCTGCGGCACCAACTTCTTCGTCTGGGTCCCGAACCTGATCTGCGGCGCCGGTCCTGTCTTTTGTGCCACGAGGGGTTGCGCAACTGGCATTGCAGGCATAGGCGGCATCGGAGGCATGGGCGGAGGGCTTTGTGTCTGCCCATATCCAGTCACGGTAGGTTGAATCGCTGGTGGTAAGAAACGATTCACGCCATTGACTTGAGGGTTAAGCGGCGATGGGGCGAAGGAACCGAAGCCCGTGGGTTGGGCCTGCATGGGCTGGTAGCCTGTGGATTGGGCTTGCAGAGGCTGGAAAGGTAGGCGTGGTTGATCCGCAAAAGGGCTTCCATTTGGAGGGAAGCCTTGCTGCATGCCCGGCTGGAAGGACTGCTGCATCCCGGTTTGGAAGGGCTGCTGCTGTTGGAACGAAGCAAAGCCGGGTTGTTGTTGCTGCTGTGGCATATACCCTGTTGGTTGAGGCATTATACCATTCTGTCCGAACTGCTGGAAGTTCTGGTTTTGTTGGGGGAATCCAGTCATCTGTTGTTGCATGCGTTGCATGTTAATATCTTGCAAGCTCTGGCCTGGCGGAGCAACTTGGGCATGCATGTTCGGGGCACCCATAAAACCTGTCAACTGAGGCTGGAGAGCTGGAGGGGGTCCAAAGGCACTCTGGTTCGGATTCATGGGGGCTGAGGACGACCGCTGCGGTGGGGGGGCAATAAGATTGGCTTGGTTTTGCTGTTGAGGCGGTTGTGGTCGCATTCGAGGTGGACCAAGCGGTTGCTGCGGAAGAGCGGCTACTTGATCAAATAGAGATAGAGTAGCAGCGGTAGGTTGCGCTTGCTGAGGTGGTTGAGAGACAGTGGGCTGTTGCGGTGGAGGAACCGTAATCTGAGGTTGAAGTGCCGGCATTGACATGGTGAGGTCTGCCAAAGCACCAGTCAGAGCGGGCATTTGTTGAGGCGCTGGGGCAGAAGTAACGGGAGCTGGTGCGGCAGACTGTGCAGGCGCTGGAGCTGATGCAGCAGGAGCTGGTGCAGGAGCGGACGTAGAGGCTGTTCTTGAAGGTTTGACTTCCCAAGCATTGTCCTCGAATCCATTTGATTTCTTTTCGGGAGCTGGGGCGGATACGAGCGGTGTTGGCGTTGAATCAGCTGGCTTCTTGACAGTATCATCTGTCTTTTGCTCAAACGCCTTCGAGTTGACGACGTCGTTGCTCTGCACTGGCGGAGCAGGACGACCTTTGCGGGTGTTATTTCGCAAAACACCGCCTGGACCAGAGAATAGACCACCGCCATTTTCATCGCCTTCTTCAATGACTGTGTTGTTTCCAAAACTAACAGACCGCTTCTCGCCGCCCCCAGTGCGACCAAATTTGCTGTCGAGGAATTTCGTTACCCGTAGGATGTCACCCTCTTTGAGACCTAGGGTCCGCAAGAGCTTGTCTGTAATATCTGGAAGATTCTCTTCGCCCATTTGATCACCATTGAAGGCGCGGGCATACCGTTCGCAGATCTGGGGGTTCACTCCGCACTGAAGGAAAAAATCGAACCAATCATACTTCGGCTTCTGTTCGACTGTGATGCCAGAGCCGCCTGACGAGCGGGCTTTCTCCGCTTGCTCTTTTGCTTTGAGGGTGTTTTTCCGCTTGATGTCGGAAAGAGGCTTGTCGTCATCTAATGAAATTCCTGTTGCACGCTCAACATATTCTAGATCTTCAATAGCCATCTTTGGGACTGGCACGGCGATCTTTACACCATTAGTCTTATGCAAGTGAATCTTCCCGTCTTTGATAGTAAGAAACTCGGCTTCAACTTTGAAGGACCCGGACCTATCAGTCCATGTCCTAATTCTCGCGGGATCTACTGGATATATTAGTAAACAATGTTCCAAGAAACTAAAAAGGGGCTAGAAAAATTGCATGTTCCAGTTCAGGTGTAGAGCTCATCCACATTCCCAAGTGAAGATGTAGGGCCAGAAGTCGGGGGGTGTAACTGTTAAGTGAAATTCTCGAGTACTGACTTGGTTTCGCGGACTTCGAGTCCTTTGCGTTACTATCGCGCTTGCTGCTTCTCTGTGAAGTACGACGATGGTCAACATTTGCTTGCAGAAGACTAGAACCACGCGCAGGTAAAGGCAGGCCAGGTCCTACCTGATCAGTCCGGACATCGCTGTCGCGCTGTCTTCGCTTTGAGGCTTGCCGAGCCATGTCCTCCTCCTCTATCCTATTCTGGTCGACTACCGAGCGACCAGCGTTGGTCCCGGAACGAGCGGAGGTAGACGCGGAGGAGCGAATGGGGATGGTCTCTGTAATGTCAACGTAATTAGATGGAACCACTCCTTCTTTTCCATTCTTCAGTCTTCGGACTTTCCACCACTCGTCGCTAGCTGAATCGTCCAGAATCAGCACCTCATCGTCCAGTCCAACAGTGACTTCGTCGTCACCCTGCGCCATGAAATCAAACAGCATTTTCCCCTTCTTCTGCACATTCGAGTGTCCTGAACCGGCAGCCAGGACTTCTCGTATTCCCTCGCCCCTGGCCATGCCCCGCAATTCACTTAGAGCGGCCATGATCTCAGTTGCGGTATCCTTCGCTCCGCAATGGAAATCAACACTTTTTGTGGGTCTTTTGAGCTCCATGAAAACGTGTTTTCCCTCCTGAGAGTACAGTTCCAAGTTGTCTGCGCTCCATTCCTGTTGTGGTCCGTCACGCGATTTCTCAGGTGCAATCATAATCATACCCTTCGGAACGTTGATGCCCAATGTCATTGGCATCTTCTTGTTCTTCCCAGGCTGTGTCAGGTATTCGTAAATATTGTAGAGGTGGTATCCACCACCAGAAAGTGGAGTTTGGGGCTGGCTCTCGTCAGGTGGACTGTATGGGTCGAATGTTACGCCTCGGTTAGCGCCCCGATTTTTTCTCGGGGGTGAGTCGGGCGATCGTGGAGAAGCGAATTGGGGGACAGTAGGAGAAAACGACTCTGATGGAGGTCTGACTGGAAGTCGAGGAGGGGGATGCGCTTCATCATCGGACTCGTCAGGGGTGAACTGCACCCTCGGCCGTGATTTTGTGACGTTCGGTGGGGGTGAGATGGCTGTTCGCGCGCTTCCTGTTTGTTGCTGTTTTATGATGCCTGCGATATGAGCGGCCGGGCTAGGATCGTGGCGAGGGCTTTCGGGGGTAGGAGGCTGTTGTTCATCGTCTGAATCTGGTGCTGCGGCCACTGGGGCACGAGACCTGCTAGTCACTGCTGGCGATTGCGCAGCGGTGTCCTCCTTGACATCGATATAGTTTGCTGGGGCAAATCCATAATCGCCATCCAGCCCCACCAGGGTCCAGTCCGGATCTGTGACATCGTATACATCGAGGAGGGCATCTTCTTTGAAGGAGAGCTCCTCGTCTGTCTGGCGAGTGTAGTCGTAGAGCGATCTTGCTTGTTGGATAGGGGGAGCCTGCGCAAGACCTCGTTAGTGGCTGGACTCGTATGTATAGACAATGAGATGCATTATGTCCTTCATTGATCCATGGATGCAGTAGCGCTACCACTGCACAATAGAACGGCTGGCGCAGGCCATGGAGATAGGGACCTGGAGCTTACCTCTGTAACGTAATTGTTTGGGATCAGGCCTTCTGGCTCGTCCTCGTCATCCGGGGAGCCCTTCTTCTTCGCCTTCCACCAATCATCGTCTGCCGACTTTTCCAGCACCATCAGCAGGTCGCCCTCAGCCAGGGCGAGCTCGTTCTCGCTCTGAGGAACATAGTCGTAGATTGCACGGTAGATGCCTAGGAAAACCATCGTGGCTGGAAAGCGAGTGCAGCGCACCCTCAGATGTGGAGAGAGGGTGAGGGAGAGATGTGCTACAGAAGCCGCTGGAGGTATTCGTGGAGATTACAGGGTTGGCAATGCGCCGTTGAGGGGTTGGCAGCTGGAGGCGGAGGCTGCGGCGGGTCGTCGGCAACCAGAAGAGCCCGCTGGTCAGGGCAGGTGAAGGGAGTATCGAGAGAAGACAATGAATGTCAGACCCGGGAATGGTGTCGTGGGTTCCAGATGGTTCGTGCAATGCTCGTGTGGAGGCTGATGCTGTGGTCCTTGGGAGATGAGACAGATGTCGGCCAAGCTCGAGCCACGCGTGCATCGCATCGGGAAAGGCGCGTTTGACAAAGCTGGGGACAGACCCAGGGGAACGACGTCAAGCTGCAGATGTCTTTTACTGTTCGTAAACTAAAGTATTTTCAATCCGTTCAAATAGCCGTTTGTTTTACCACAATCTACAAACAGTTCTCATGTACTTCTGATCGTCCAAGGGTTTGCCTGCGGTAAACGCATACACCTCCTTCCCTCCCAGCGGGTCGATAATGTCAAAAGGCTACATCTCAGCTAAATCTGACTAGCGAACTCGGCTCTAGAGTTGCTTACGAAGAATGCGATCCATGCGATCGAATCATAGTGGACTTCTGAAGCTGCAGCTGCAGCTCCAGCTACTCGATATTTTGGAACTTCTTCGAATGACTTGTTCCACATTACCCTTCCAAAGTATCGCGACCTCATCCCAGCCAGCTCCGCAAAGTACGTATGAATCGAGTTGGTACCGCCACATCTCATTATGTCCGTGAGAATGGCCTTGGCGCGTGACTCAGAAGAGATGCCAAATTGCGATATTGCCTTCAGTATGTGAATCGAAACCCTTCCGTACCCTCGATGGTCTTCGTCCCCCTGCGCTGCCTTTGATTCGCCATATAAAAGTAAAGCGAGAAGCCCGCCACGCAAGCAATAATCAAGATATGTGACCTATACACGAATCAGCAAACACATTGACCATAAGCAGATAGCCACTACTCACCCAATCGACACCCAGATAGCAGTCATATACCTCGGAGCTTCTGGCCTCCTCACAATATAACTCCCAGCAATGCCCCCTGCCCCATTAAACGCCGTGACAGCGGCCGCCGTGAACACCCTCTTCCACTGCCCTGTAATATTATTCGCCTGGTACGTAGCCATAGCAGCCCAGTTCGCAACATAAGCCCCCGTTGCCAGAAAAGTCCCTGCATACCTCGCCGCATCCCCTTCTGCAAACCCCAGCATGCAAAACCCGATTATCAGACAAATCGAATTGAACGTAATAACCGGCCCTCTCAGCTGAAACCTGTCTCCTACAATAGAAGACAGGATAGCGGGGACAACGGCGTAGTAATAAGGCGGTACGGCGAGTAAGATGGCTTTGTTGGAAGAAAATCCCATACCGCCTTGCAGAATAATGGGCAGGAAGTAGGATAACGAGGTAGAAACGAGGTTTTGGAGGAAGTACATGATGCAGAACCCGTAGATCTTTGGGTCGGTGGCGTGGACGAGGACTTTAGACCAGGAGAAAGCGGACGGACGGACATCGCCTCTGTCTCTCTGTATTCTTTCTGCCGCAACCTTTGCCTCGTCTTCGGAGAGGAAGAAGAAGGAGTTGTGGGCGTTTTCGGGGAAATCGATTATCCACCAGTATGTGAGGATTCCAAGGAAGGCGGTGATGCTGCCCTGGACGATGAACATCCACTGCCATCCCTTGATCCCACCTCTTCCCTCTAATTGGTTTAATCCGAAATTGACTATCCCTCCTGTTGCGAAGACTATCACTTCTCCGCTTTGCATGAGAGCGAATCGGACCTGCATTTCTTCCCTCGTATACCAACTACTAATCAGAACCGTCAATCCCGGGTACACACCACTCATGGCCATGCCCAGCAGCACCCTCAGTCCGATCATCTGTTTCCATGTCGTTACTGCTGCTGTTGCTGCAGTAATAACGCCGAAACATACGGTGATGATGGCGAACCATTTTCTAGGCCCAAATATGCGGACAGCAATTGTGGAGGGGAGTTGAAAGGCGATACTGGAGAGAGTAAATATGAAGATTGAGACAGAATAGCGGTTGCCGATATTGAGTTGGAGATCTGAGAGCATGGTGGTGACGGAGGCAGAAGATATCACGCCGCTATCAAGGAGGTCGAGACTGCATAGTATTCCTGCGATCGTGATGAGGCGAAGGTCGACTTTCCATCTTATCCGTTTTTCGAGCGCTTCCCTTTCTCTAGTTGCTTCCGGGCTTTCTTCATTTTGTACGCCTGAAATAACCAAAGACTCGGCGATTGACTCCGACTCCAACTCTTGTAAAGGCGGGCTCTTCGTCATTGTGCGATTGGGATTGCAGTTGAGAGGATGATGAAGGTGGCATGGTGACGGCGGGGTATGCAGAAATAGATAGAACAACTGTTAATCTTTTAGATAGAGTCACATTAGCGGGGACATTCCACTTCTGATTATCGGTTCGGATGCCGAGGTGTGTGTGCTGACCAATAGGCTCAAGGATGGATGAACGTCATGTCACGATGTGCGATAGTGTGAGCACAAAATATTGTGGTGCTAATAAAGCGCTAGAGTGGGACAGGACGGTATGCATATAATAGACCCGTCGTAACTTGTGTCATGATCTACGGTAGAGAGGGTAAAGTACAACCGTCTTCACCTCCAAGTAATTGGCCTTATCCTCTCCGCGTTAAGCATGGACAGAAGATGATCGTAGACTAGACGTGTTCATATTTTCAAATTGTAAACCTAAGAAATTTTAATTATCGAAAGACGTGTTCAAACTCATACTGTGATGAGGAAATATTCAACGCAAGACTGCAATATAGCTGTCGCGTTTCTAAAGAAGCGCTAAAATCGACACAACTAGTACGGTGGCAAGATAGAGACCACTCGAGTAATAAAACACGAGATAAATTATATTTAACCTCTCTTGATTTGCTTGTATGTCTCGTTCGATACAAGCTGTAGTAAGTGGCTTTGATGTAAGTACCATGCTCGACGTCGATCGACTTACAAAGGATATGTATAGCGTCTAAGTTCAATCTACGGAATGGCCGCGCTAATAGTAACGGTAAGCCCATTTCTTTATCACATGGGTAGAGTGTAGTAGTCATGTGAGAAGCAAGCTTGGCCTTGCTCTTAGCTATGGCATATTATGCAATTATGTAATTATGCACAATTCGCGGTGCTTCATAGCCTTGCATTTCCACGTGACGTGCCTATTCGAGTGCAAGTCATGAGCTGATCCCGTGTCAAGATTTGTAATACCAGAGTCTGTGCTAGCTCCTTGTAACGAAAAGCAAGTCGTTCAGCGCGATTGTTTTTTCGTTGATCTATCTCATTTGTGCGTGGTACAGTGCTCAGCCTCTGTAAATATTTGGTGCATATCACGTTCCAAGGCATGACGCGCATGAATTATGCTTATTGCAGTGCTGAGTAAGGCGTTATTCGCTCCATATGTGCTTGTCATTCTTCTGGGGTTTGAGGGAAGCGGCTTTAGATTCCGACAGACTTGCCAGAGTGATGGAGATGGTCGGCATGAGTCTTTGCAGGTCATCTGTACGCATGCATGCTGAGCGGGACTATGCTCATGCTATGGAAGGACATAACGCCCTCGACCCCACGTGGTGTTCACACTATGTACGCCGAGCAGGTCCTTCAGTAATTACTTGAAGCCAAATCGTTCAGGACGGAGGTACTTTTTCGATAATCGAAAATGTCGGACTGTGCTAGAAATGGAAATCAGTTGGAGCTGTTGACCGGAAAAATAAGCCGGCATTCGGTGTGAGATAAATGAGGTTAGATCTCTGCTTCACGAGCGTTATTGAAAGCCCGGTTGAACATGTCGTGTGGTACACTGTACTTGGTACGACACGACGGGACACGGCTGGGGCGTTTGCGAGCCAAAATTCAAATTATCAAGATCAATATCAACGTCGATATCAGATGCCAAACATACAGGGGAACACTCCTTCGGCACAGAGCAGGACACTCGTCATTACGTCTAGGTTCAACTTTTGTAAGCCCGACTGCGAATCTTTTTGCATGTGGACCGTATTTGATCGGTGGTCGTGTTCCAAAATAGCAATAACGTTCAGGTCTGAAACTGTTGACAAGTGTGCACGTTGTCGCGTGCGAAGACAAAAGTGGCGGCGACGAGAAGGTGTGGGTGGTGGGCTTGCGGACAGAACCGGTCGGTCATGGACCAGGGAAAGAGGGGGATGTGATGCAGGTCAGCGGAAGATGTAACCTGATTTGATTAAACCATTTCATAATCGACAGCCATACGCTGCTCAGATTGGGCAGGCGATGCTTTTTTAGCCGGCTTGCGTCTGTGTACTCTGGTACTTGGGATGGTAGGGCAGATCATGTGACGTATGAGGGATGGAGTACGAGAGGGGATATCTTGCGGTCGTGGAATAAATGGTTGTTACGCTGCAGGCGGACGACCGGGATAGCATCAGGATAGTCGTATGGGATTGTCGGCGACGCCGAAGCCGTTGCCTTATGGCTCCCCGGAAGCTGGCCGTTGTTGATGGATGTTGAGCTGTCGGTAGTTTCGCGTTTGGGATAGAAGGCGTTTCGGGTAATGTCAAATCAAAGTTGAGGGAAGTGAAGCGAGGCGAACGCGAATGTCAATCTTGAATCGATATCACGTCAAGTGGTAGTACCAACATGGAGGCCGTGATGGCGATGCCGATGTCGCATGCTTCTTTTTGGGGGGTGGCAGGGTGAGTGTCATGGACAGAATAGGCACTCCATCATTTGCAATTGAATTGCTTTTCGGGGGACAAGCGACACCGGGACAATGCACCGAAGCCCTCCACGCTGCTTGCAAAGCTGTGTGACCTTTACGAGACGGGCGAACCAGCAGGGTGGGTTGCAGAGGCAGTGAGGCGTGGAGTTGCGAGATGAGACGGCATGGCCAACGCCGTGTTGGGCAGCACGCAGCACGCAGCAGAGCAGCAGAAAATGGAGGTGGCTGGCCGTGGGGTGGAATGCGAAGAAGTGCATTCAACTTGCGACGAAGCTACAGCTGGGGTGCAGATTGGAGTTGTGGAGTCGCGGTCGAGCAGGTTCATGATGATCTGCAGCCGCTCCGCTGCGCGCGCTTCACCCTTTTCGCCCAGTGTTTCTTGACGACGCGATTCTCTGCATGAGGATCGGAAGCTTTGACGCTGTGGCTCGTCTGTGAGCCTGGAGAAGCATAGACGAGCCGCTGACGTTGTGTTCTCGTCTGAGACGGGGCCGAGACAAGAGCTGAGCCAATCGACGGGGAGCCAGCTACGACGCTCCTCGATAGGCTTGACGGCGGCGAGGTGCAGAGGTGCAGAGGTGCAGAGGTGCAGAGGACAGCCAGAGTAGGGCGGCTGTTGGGCTCTGGGGGAGCACGTTTTGTGGGGGAACGAGCAGTGATTTCAGTCCAGTAGCGCCCAAGACAGTCATAGTCATGTCCCTGAGCGGGCAGCTACCTATATGCAATAGTCAAGGCGACACTGTGTGGGCATGGGAACCATGGGGCGGTGCGACTATGACTACTATCTCACTGCATCTAAGAGATATAGGTGTGGGTGTAGGCGTAGGCGGTGTTGGTAATGCTGGGCATCTCAAAAAAGGTTTCGGAACAGGTCAAAAGTTGGGACCCAGCGGGAGCGCGGGATGGATGTGCAAGCAGCCGTCTTCCAGGGGAGGGACTGCCAATTTCGGCCGAGCAGGCCAATAACGAGGCAGTGCTGGGGCCAGAATGAAGAACGTAGAATTCTTGTCCATCGTGTTGGCTACGCGCCGGAAATTCGAAGAGGCGTGTGACTGTGATTTGCCTGCGCGAGACCATTTCTTCGCGCGCTGCTCGAGAGTGGGTTCTCGGCGAGGAGGAGGGCGATCGCTCGACGCTTGATGCTCACGCTTATGCCTATGCTTATGCTCATGCTCGTGCTCAAGCTCGCTTTTGCTGAAGGCTGGCAAGGTGGAGGTGGAGGTGGGAACTCGAAGCGAGGCCACCACCCACCACGTCAGTCAACAGTCCACAGTCCTCAGGCACACACACACCGCCTGGCTGCGGACCGGACATGATCGCGAGCGCTGGACCTCAGTCTCTCGCAATTCACGATGGTCAACACGCATGGAAGGCACAGCGTGGGTCGCGGGCAGGGTCCTGGCAACATCAGAATGCAAGATGGAGGCTCTTGGTGCACTGTATGTGTATGGAGGAGGGCATGTGGGCTTGGGCTTGGGCTTGGAGCGCGAGCGTGGCAGGATCATGTCGCGGCGGGTGGCAGCGGGCTGTGCGGGGATGGGGATGGTGCCGGGGCCGGGGCCAGGTCCAGTCGAGAAAGCTAAGGAAAGGCTAGGCGCTGCTGAACAAGGCACGAATAGAAAGGCCCAGCGTTCCGCACAAAGACCAATCCGCCCTCTCGTCTTTCCTCCCTCAGCGTCCAATCACCGCACCATCGCGAGCATCAAACTTGCCCGCCTATCACCACAGCCATCGCCTTTGGCATCACGAGTCTGCGCAACGACGAGCAACGACGCGCGCGGAGCCCACCAAAACGGGCCTGCGCTGCTCGCTCAACACCGACGCATCCAACTGCGTGCGTGCCACCTGCCCAATCTGCCCAATCCGCCCAGCAGAGCCTTCCGCACGCGCCGGTAAGACATCCCATCCATCACCCAGCACACCTCACCACCACCCCCAAATCTCGTGACCGCCGTCTGCTGCGGACTGCGCTTCGGTACGTGTTTGCTGGAATCTCTCTCGTCCATTCAATTCGCCCTCGAGCAACATTGCGCTTGCCGTTCCTGAATCGCGCCCCATCGCCATCCCCACCCGTCGCGCGTTGTATCTTTTGATATCTCGCAGCCCTCAGCGTCCACATCAGCCATCAGACGTCAACTCGAGCCTGCCCTGCTAACACGCCAGCCAGACCAACACCCGCTGTATTGCTAGCGCACGCCTGCCCTGTATTGCGCATCACAGCCAGCGGCCCCCCGGTACCAGCAGATCAGCTGTGCGCCGCGACAGTACATCAGAACATTGCAGCCGCCGATAGAGTGCGCTGCTTCTGTCCGCTGTCTGCTGTCCACTATCCACCGTGCCCAGCCAGCGTCACCGCGACGGCAAAGCGCTTGTGCACGCGCAATTGCAGACTGCGACGTGGATCCGATCAAAGTTGGTAAGTGTGCTCGAGAGCCTGCATGAACCTGCATTGCCAACGCATCACCTCCAATCGCCCGCCCGCCAACACATGCCCACCCTTCGCCCTCCTCCAATTGCCCCCCCTACAGCGCGAGAGCTAACTGACGACTGCTGCGCGCAGACTAAATCAACTCACACGTCGCCCTCACTGGCGAACGACTGCAACGGCCCCAACCTCGACGCGGCACGGCCCTTTACAGTAACCGCACGACTCTCAGGACCCTCTTCTGCCCAAGCACCGCCTCACCACCACCCCCGGCTCGCCCAATCCCCCGAGTTGCGCCTCAAGTGACCGCCTCAATCAGCGTGGCCATTGACAACGCATCAAGCATTTGGCCTGTTGTGACGCGCTCCAGCCCGTCAGAGAGCCTAGATAGACCGGCCGTCCCAACAGACAGCCCTCGATCAGCAAACAAGAGCACATCGAGGCAACTCTTAATCCACCACCGGACCGACACAGCCAGAGATCCATCGTATCAACTCGACGCGAGTCCTCCAGCTCCTGGTAAGCTGCCCTGTGCATTGGCCCTCCTACATGCCCTCCATTGGCCGCCTACTAATCTCGCCCCTACTCCAGGCTCCCACTCTCCACCACTAGCTGCGGTTCTCGGTTTCCAGTCGCGTTTCTACCCTCGCCACCAGCCCAGTCGCGACATTCTACTCTCCGAGCGTCCCAATCACCACTTCTAGACTCGATCCTTCTACGAAGCTCATTTCTCACACCACCAAACGGCCTTCCACGCATACCGATACAGAAATTCGGGCTTGTGTTCGCTAGTGGCGTATCCGGGGTAATCCTTCGAAGCTACGCCGCCTGACATCGCGTACATTAAGCTCCTCTTTGTACTCCCAAAGGTATCCTGTACCTCGGGGACGCGCAGTCATGACCGATTACGCGCAGTACCAGCAGCCACACCACGGGCACGCTCCCGCACATATGCAAAACTACCCTGGGGCGCCAAACCCAGCGGCGGGAAACCCATCAATCACATCACCTACCCAGCAACAACAAATGCACTCGTACCAACAGACGTCTCCCATACTCCCGTCGCAAGGCAACCCCTACGCGCAGGGCGGCGCGCCGAATCCCCAACACCATCAACAAATGAACTATGCCCAGCCAGGATATATGCCTCCAGGCATGCATCAACAGTATGGTATGTCACCAACACAGGCAGCGGCAATGGCGACGGCTGCGGCTGCAGGACCCGCGGGATACTATGATCAGAACGCTCTCCAGGGCCAGCTTTCCCAAGATCCACGCGCCTCACCACGCATGACGGGAGGTCAGGTCAAGACCGATGGACGCGTCGCACCGCGCTCACCCACCGCTGTATCGAATGCGATGAGTGCTGGTCCTCTTCCTTCTCAGGTCCAGATGACTCAGGGTCAAGCTATTCAACAGCGCCGAATGAGCACCCAGATCAGCAGTCCCGCGATGCAGCCACCACAACCCGTAATGAGCCATGCCGCTCCAAGACCCTCAGTTCCTCCTATGGCTCAACAGGCGCCTCAACACACACAGTCACCGGAACTTGTGTCTGGAGCGCAGGCGGAAGAAGCACCTCTCTATGTCAACGCCAAACAGTTCCATCGGATCCTCAAAAGACGACTGGCACGTCAGAAACTCGAAGACGCTCTCAGGCTGACATCTAAGGGTCGTAAGCCGTACCTTCACGAGTCGAGGCACAATCACGCGATGAGGCGACCCCGTGGTCCCGGTGGTAGATTCTTGACAGCTGACGAAGTCGCTGCGATGGATGCCGCAAAGGGCCCTGATGGTCTTGGGGATGATGGCAACAACAAGGAAAACGCACACGCTCCCGCGCAAGCACCACGTGCCCAAGGCGGCTCCGCATCAAAACGCAAGGCTCCAGCCCAACTCAAGGGCAATCCCTTGAACAAGAAGATCAAGACGGGCGCCCCAGTACAAAGACCGAGCACCAGCGAGGAAGACGATGAAGATGATGACGACGATGCTGACGATGACGGTTGAATCATGCGTCACACCATCTCGACTGTTACACTTCTCTCCTTCAGCTTAGGCTCTTTAATCACCGAGTTCCGGCTTCTGTAGTCCCTTTGTTCAATTCATGATTTTACGAAAGCGAGTCCTTTTGGGTTTCGGTGTCTTTTCCGCATGTTCTCCCTTTTGTTGGTCTGTCTGCATATAACCCCTCACAATCAAATTGATATTGGTTCATGTTGTTTATTAGCGACGGGAATGCACGGATGGGATTAGGGTCATACATATGGGATGGACGGGCGGTTCTGGATGGGGCGGCAATGTTTGTCCACCAGGACGGAGTTTATCTGATGTGGTGGATGGAGAGATCTTTATACCTTCTCTCTCCTGTCTCCCGTCCGGTCTTGTTTTATCTTACGTTGCTACTTATTTCCTTTGTCAAATACCCCCCACATTCGCTAAAATGTATTTCTTAGCAGGACTCTCTGCTCTCTCCACTGGCTGGGGTTGTCGGTGGACAGGTAGGGGTATATTAGAAAGGATTATCCTTCATCGGAAGAAAAATGAGATACTTACTTTTTCTATGTACATGAGTCTTCTTTCGTGCTTGTCTTCTTCTATATTGGCAAGATGTGACCAGGTACTCATAATTGATGACAACAGAACAAGCGATCCAGTATACGAAATAGGTCTTACCGGATTTGAGAGAGCTGGCAGGCCCAATGCGATATTTTGCGCATAAGTGTTTGTTCTATGGCGACCGTACTGTTCACGAGCCTAAGATTAGCATGATGGTGTTGGAACGTTTGGCGAAGATGTGTTTCATGTTGGTGGATGTGAGAAGGCACATTGCATGGCAAGGAAGTGTGTTGTGATACCTGCGACTATATGGGACGTTGGTTTGGAACATGAGTTTCCGCAGTACAGCTCAAACTTGGAGAGGGCGTACATCCACGTTTAGACGCGTTGGCTGTGGGGGATAGAGGGTAGTATTGATGTTGTCTCTCTGGGTTTGAACCCTTCAGTAAGGTTACTGACGTATGTTACTTGGGTAGTTGGCCTCCAGTTTCACACCTCCAATGAGCTGTTGTTCTGCAAAATGTAGAATGACGTTCAGTATCTGATCGATCAGGTTCTTCTCTGTAGATTGAGAGACCGTGGACATAGGTTAGTGCACGGCGATACGGTCGTGCAACATCATATGCTGTACTACTTGCGTGCTGCATACCAAATCACCACCATCTGTAGGGCGTCTCTGCTCATCACATGTCCAACCCCGCACTGGATGCGCCTTTCTAGGCTTTTTAAAATCGCTTTGGGCGTTCTAGTTGGAAGGTGAGCAATCAGTTCTTGCTTTGCGTTCCTCAGGACCTCCTCCCTTGCTGGTGATGGCCTCAACAATGCTCTCACGAAGGCTTTGAGATCGTATTTTCTTTCATGTTTATCGCCTTTGAGGCAGACTCGAGGGCACAGGAACCCGCAGCAATACGAACCATGGGGCTGGGAGCAAAGGGAGTCCACAACGACCTGATTGTGGATTGTGTAACGGGAACAGGACAGGCACCGGTATGAACCTGGTATCGAGTGGCTTTGTAGATCTCAAGAAATGGTATATAAAGGTCTGCCTCTGAATTCTTTCCCCTTCGACATCAAACTTTCTCCAGTCTTCAGTCATGAATACAGATCTCAGTTTCTCGAGCTTCGATTTCGACCATTACCTTACCACGCATCAGCATTTTCCAGAAGAGTCCGATGGCCCTCTTTTCTCTTCTTCGTCTATTCCTTCTTCTCAATTCACCTACCAACCCCATCGACTACTACTTTCATCTCCCGGAGACCATGATTGGGAACCTGTTCACGGCTATCCCAATCGAAATTCATCTCGACGTCCCTACCACTTCATGGATCTCTCAGAAGCTATCCGTCACAGAATCTACAAATTCGTCCTCGACCTAGATACCCCACGTCGCATCTTCATCAACTACGACCGTGAATGGAAGAGACTTCACCTCACACAAGGAGAGAAGATCCAACACACTGCTGCAATTAAGCAAGTAGAGCTTAAGAAAGCCCCACCCATACCAAAGCACAAAGACAAGCAAGGAAATCTGAACCCCCAAGAAGTAGAACATAGACGCCTAAGCTTTAATCTCCGCGAATTCTCCAAAGACGAGACGAGAATAATGTCTCTAGCTCTCTGGCCTAACATTCTCCGAGTTTCAAAGGAGGCTCGATTTGTAGGCACCAAAGTCTTCTACGGCCATGGCACGTTCACGGCTCCAGGCGATCCGTGGACAATTCCAGAATGGGAAGCTCGCCTCCCAATTGTAGCTTTGCAACAACTTTCGCAGAACAGAAACCTGACGATGGAGCACATCTGCTGCGAAGAGCAACAATGGCGATGTCTACGGAATTACCTATATAACCCCCTCCGTCAGCCCTACAAAGTCGTCGATCCCAAAAGACTAGCCGATCTATGGGGACCTCGTGAAATCGATCTGCGCCGCCAACTCCCCAGCATACCCTGGCGCTTCGTCCAACTCTACACCCTCGACGAGGAGTACGACTTCGACAGCATCATCTACCCTAATAGCAAGCTCGATCTCGATTCCGCCCTCCACGAAGTGCTCCACAGCGAATTTCTGGCCGAGGTGCAGCGTATATACCGTTCTCGGGATCCAGATGCTATAGAAGCCCAGCTGTACCACCTCGCGTACGGGATGCGGACTTTCTTCGAGAAGATGGTAAATCTGGAACAGTTTGAGGGGTTTGTCGAGCTGGCAGGCTGGCTTGAGGATTGGCTGAATGATCCGTTGGGGGCCGTTCCGGAGCCGTTGCATGAGAGGAGGTGTCCCGGGGAGCTGTTTTTGGGGATGCATTTGTGGGAGAGGGATATTATGGATTTTGCGAGGGATTTGCAGAGGAATGCGAAGAATGGGGCGGGCTGATGGTGGGTTGGGTCCTTGGAAACAGTCCCTGGTTGGAACTGATATTATGGGATGAGTATGAGTTAAGTTAAGTTATTATGTCGCGCTTTGTATTTGGTACTATTGGGTCCAGTCTTTGCGCCTTGAAATTTATCAGGCGCATAGCAGTTATGATTTGGTAACCTGGCTTGATTTGTTCGGGCATCATACACGAAACAGTTACCACTCTTCATCTTTATTTCTTGCTCCTATACAATGTCTACTCCTTCCCTAGAAATCATAAGGGGGTATCTCGATTTGTCCGTATACTTATCTTTGGATAGCGTTTTATACTCAATTTAACTACCCATGCTTGTTTTCTAACATGGCTCCAATACTTTCCCTATGTCTTATACATAGAATTAGCTGGTATGAGGCCAAGAGCGAAGCTAATGACTTCATTTAACAACTCGTGCATATTAAAAATCTTTGTAGAGAGACGCAGGAATACCCTAAAGCATGTGGCAATGAAGCGCAGTGCAGAGGAATTTCAATTTCCAAGGTCCAGGGATACAATTTAGCGTCGCCCCGATGGAGTCATAGTGTCCTAGTAATATGGCTCTGGTTTTAGTGCATTCCGCGGAAGTGTCAAATATATATTAGTTCTTTCTTAGTGCAGCCATCCGAACTCTGATTACTGATGCTCAATGATACGGTTCAGTCATTCCCCGTCATCTACAGACGTGAAGATGCTAGAGTCTAAGTCCAATGATCTCCTGCCTGCCAAATTGTATACGAGCAAGTCATCTACGTCCATTATTGACCTTCAGCATCGGCGCCTCTATCCACTCTTCCACCACTTTTTTGACTGTTTCCTCCGTCCAGCCATTTCCCTTTAGCTTCTGGCTAAGAATCCAGGCAAAATCTATAGTCGAAACTGGGATTTTGAAAACCTCGCCCTTTATCCCACGGACTGCTATTTCAACGCTTAAAGTTTGAACAGCGTCTGCAGCGACAGTATTCCACTCCGTTCGGGGTCGTGGAGGCTCTCGTGGGGTATCATGTGCAGATTCGTAATGTGGAGACATGGTAAATGTTGTGTAGAGTATCTGCTGGGTTATTGATGGTGAGGGGAAAGTTTTGTCAGAAGTGGTTTTCTTAGATATGTCAGGAATGTAAGGGGGATGTTAAAAACAACAAGCAAAGGTGATGAAGCATGTGGGGTTAAACGTAAACTCTGATGTGAACGCTAGATTGACAGATAAGTTCATACAAAAGTGTGGATCTAGTAGGATATCTGTGAAGTTACCAATATAGTACATGTATAGTCCCTAAACGTTGTGGAAGAACCTTCGATATTTGCCTGATTCACAACCTCGCAGCCTTTTTCACAGTCATTGGCATTCCATCTCTAGGCCTAGCCTCGAAAATAAACTCCTGGAAAGCTCGATCTCCAAATACAAGGTCCAGGTCCATCCATGGGACTCGCTGCACCTTGTTGGGTTTCAGGTTTGCACATGTGAAGTTGAAGTCCCTCACAGTCAACAACATGATTATCTTCATTTCATCCATCGCCAGCGCCTGGCCTAGGCAAGCTCTAGGACCACGCTCGAAAGGTCGCCAGGCATTCCTCGGAAATTCTTCGCGTGTGAATCGATCGGGGTCGAAGATTCCTGGGTTCGGGAAATACTCCGGATTGTGATGCATGGTATGTTGGATGGGGCAGATCAATTGTCCTTTGGTCGAGTACTGTCGCCCTTGATATGTCAGGAAACCGGTCTCGTCTTCTCCTCTAGCAGTGTTTCCGATGGGATAAAGACGCAGCGTTTCCTTGATTACGTTGTTCGTGTATTCAAGTTCGTTGAGCTTATGTGAGTTCTCTTGGAGCATAGAATAGGTGGCGTCAATTCCAGGGGAGAAAACTCTGTCGTGCTCTTCACATAGCTTCTGGACGATCTCTGGGTGGATAGAGAGAATCATATAACAGAAGCATATTGTGTCGACAGTCGTACCGGTTCCTGAACCACTGTAAGTAGAGATTCACGAGGCCGAGCTATCCACATACCAGCAAGGAGTAAAACCTTTATCTGTGTCAAGGCGAGGGCAAGAAAATCTGCACCGAGAGCACTAGTAGATCCTCCTTTAGACTTCCGCACTTCCTCTATGCGCTCTCGAAGAACCAGATCGACGATACTAAGACCGCGCTTCTTGCTCACATCTACTTTCTCTCGCTGTATTGATTGATACCTATCCAGGATCATCTTCTCTAGCACACCATCCAACTGCTTTGTTGCTGCCAGCCGTTTTCGCCGTTGAGCCCTGGCAGTAATGGGATTCCATGCATATCGCTCGATGCAAAACGCATGACATATGTCGTGATAATTGCGTAGAACTGCGCTCCCTTTGTCCTGGGCATCAAAAGATTGCCCAAAGATAACTTTTCCCATGATATCAAACGTAAGGTTGCTGCAGGTATCATCGAGGCTGAAGACATCTCCAGAGTCGGCCAATTGATGGAGGATGGAGCGGAACGTCATTACTTCCTCCGCGATCATTGGAACCATGTTTTTGATGTTTGTAATCGCAAAAGCAGGCGCTAGCATATTATGGATAGTTTTCCACTTCGGTCCATTGATTGTGACGATGTTGCCCACCCCGACAACTGGATCGACGAAAACTGCCTCTATTGGGTGTTTTGGATGGTTCTTGACCACTGTCATGTGTAGAGCTAAATCGGGATCTGTAATGATGAGTTGCAGGGGCCCGAGAGGCCAGAGGTCGAGATACCAAAGGCCGGGAAGATTGTACTTCTTCGATAGTGTTGTAACGCAGACTTGGAAATGGGGATTACTGGGGAAGAGAGAGAATATCTCGCCCATAAGCTTGAGGTGGCCCCAGAAGAAAGAATACGGTGGCTTAGGCTGCGGTACATCAGCTAAAGAAGAAGTAAGGGTAGAAGTTTGGGAAAATGTCCATATTTTCCGACGTACCAAATCCCTGTAGGCGCGGCGATGTTGAACGAATTTGATTGCCATGTAGAGAAATCCTGCCACCATCACCGATGCCACAATTGTAGGCCATGATCTGCTGCCCGAGGAGGCAAACATTGCTGTCGAGAAAATAATGGGAGAGGACAACCTGGGGTAGATGTCGAAGGAATACTTAACACCAAGTGCTTATATTTGAGATTTAATGGCGCTTGAGTGGCTGATTTGACTTGTTTGTCACCTCAAATACCAAGGCCTTATTTTAGGCATAATTACCTGTCAATCATGCTTCGATTAAACCTGTCTAGGCTAGGCTGTTAGACAGCATGTTTCTTCCCGTGCCCGAAGTTGTGAAATGTGCCGCTGTGTCACAAAATCTCTTGGAATGATGCTGACGGCGTTGGGAATTGGGTTTCCGCGACGAGTCATGTGAACTAGCCCTAAGCGAGCGGCGGTTTGTTGAGGGTTGCTTTTCTTATCCCACACATCAGCCCTGATTGCCAACACACATCATCTCCGCCATCTCTTTCCTTTTCTCCTTTATTTGAAGTCATTTAAGAATGTCTCGCTCCTCCTGACTACGCCGCAGCATACGCGGATGAACATTCCAGCGGCACACTTCAAACCTTGAAGATGCGAGAGGACGGGAATTCTATCGTTTCTAAATCTGCCATCTATGGTATCTCATCATAGGGTATACGCTCCCTCGCCGCTTTTCTCATGTGTTCATCTAGCAATGACAACAGAACTTCGTCTGATCCATCCTTCAACCATCGCGCATCGTGAGCCAGCGCAACATGGAACCCGAAATTCTTCTCCAGTATCCTTATTTTGCTAATCGTGTCTTTGGCAGCGGTAATATCCGCGTGTAATGACATATTTCCAAGCCCTGGAACGCAAAACTGTGAGATTTCGTACTTTCCGTCCAATAGCTCCCTGAAATATGTTAGACCCTATTCCGTAATGCTCTCTAATAGTACACTACCTTGAGTGACAACAATCGCTGCCTAGAAGTACCCAGTCTCCTCCTGCTGTCTTTGCTGCGGCACAGAGATTCCCCGCCATGTGACCTGGCGCCTGCATAACCCAGAAGCTTCCATCCCCAAAGTAGTCAAGAGCTTTCTCAAACGGACCAAATGGCACCCAAGGACCCTGGAGTTCGCTCCATCTTTCTGTTGCACGCTTAGGATCGAAGAATCGGCCATCCCATTGTAAGCTCGGATCTACCATATGGCCTGGGGAGCATCCCTTTTTCGTGCCTGGACCGAAATATGCTGTAGCGTTTGGAAACTCGTCTCGGATGGGTCGACTGTGATCCCAATGTGCATGGCTTGATGGTCAGCTACAGAAAATGGCATAACAACTGCGAGTATCTACCTACCTGAACAGCACCGTGTCAACCTGACTAGCCATCACCCCTCGTTCGCGAAGCTGGTGGACTATTGACTTTCTAGGTCCAACGTGGTTGATTTCGTTAAGCATGAACTGGTTTACCCATGGCGTATAGCAAGAACGATCCTAGCACATCAGTAAGGAACCGTATAAGGCTTGGCTTGCATAGGCCTGGTACGTACTTCATCCAGTCCAAGATCCCAAAGAATATGGCGACCCTGATGGGTGATGTAAAACGCCCAGTTGTACATGCGAAATTTCTCGTTGGCCACGCCCGCATGTACTTTTCCTATCTCACCTACAAAACTCCCCCCATCAAGGAGGGAGAGCTGAACATACGCATCAGAGTCCGGTAAAGGAGCGCAGGGCAACGCTGCGATTAGCATCACAGAAGGACAACCAGAAGGACGTAGAGGTGCCTTTGTGGGTTAATCCTGCGGTTTCCTCCTTGTACTCCTACCCAACGCAATTAGGGCTGTCGCCAAAATTCGCGATCACATACTCCCCCACATCCCCCCCATCCGTGCGCAGATATCCCTGTTTAGGCCCCACCACTCATATGCTACTATAGTGGGGTGACAGCTTCCGAGGTCTTTTCAAGCTCTAGCTCCACAGCAACTTTGCGTTTTAGGCATCATTGCTCGCAGATCCGAACCATTAATATCGCTTAGGGGTCTACAGAATTGTAGCTAGCGTTGACTGAGTTTCTACTCCACTTCTGGGGTGAATTGACATAAGCAAAGTCAACTGTAATATCGCATGACACGACACTCTTCAAGAGCAAGGCACAATTATGTCGACTCTTTTCAAGCATACGGAATTAGGTGAGATCAAGGGCAAAGTCATTGATAGCACTGTACAATTTCTTGGGCTCAAATACGCCTCTCTGGAGGATCGTCTTGCGCCACCCCAACTGGTAACAAGTTATGGAGCAGGAGCTATAGATGCTTCAAATTATGGGTACGTTTGTCGAACTTATGTAGTTCACCAACTAATTGATTATAAGACCACCACCCGTTTCGCCTCCTGGGGCTATTCAGAGAGAGTTTGGGTTCATTCAACATACCCTACCAACACCAACGGTTCCAACACATTCAGATCTTGAAGGCCTCAATCTGAATATCACATTGCCAGTTGGAAAGGATGGAGTGATCGACTCAACCTCCAAGTTGCCAGTCTATGTTTTCATCCACGGAGGGGGTTTTGCGGTTGGGTCGAGTTGGTATCCTCACTATAGTGCAACTCCACTGGTAAAGAAGTCTGCAGAAATGGGGAAACCCATCATTGGCATAACTATCAAGTGAGTACCTTCATAAATCAATATGCGCTAATAGCTGATGGTTCCCAGCTACCGTCTAGGCGTGTCGGGTTTCTTGACTTCTGAAGAGCTTAGAAAAGCAGGCTATAAAGCAAACAACGGATTTCATGACCAGCGAATGGCTTTGAAATGGATTCAGAAGTTCATTGGCGGCTTTGGAGGAGACGGAGAAGAAGTCACTGTAAGCCTTCTACATGCATTGTCATGAATCTTCTCTTAATATTTGTTGCTAACACTCCAAGGTCGTGGGGGAAAGCGCAGGCGGACTGTCTGTCACGATGCTTCTTCTCTCAAAGGAGCCTCTTATGAAGAGATGTCTATCTACCGGGGGTGCAGTGCTGCTGTTCAAGCCCATTCCTGCCGCAGCGGCCGAAGCTTCCTATCAGAAGGTCATTGAGGCTTTTGGACTCGCGGAAAAAACACCCGAAGATCGTATAAAGTCGCTGCTCACTTTACCAGTCGACGACCTCTGGCAAAAGGTCCCAATGGGTGTGCCATTGCTCCCCTCTGTCGATGGAGAGACTGTTCCTGGGGAGCCTAACTTCGTCACCGTTTCGTCACAAGAAGATGATCCAGCCTTCGCGATCCCAGGGCGGAAGTGGTGTTCCGCATTAATGATAGGAGAGTCCCAGCTAGATGTGAGTTGCGACCCGACAGGAATGCCTGTTCGAGATTGACGAGTACCAGGCAAATATTTTAGCCTGGATAGGCTTAGATGGCAAGAACCCTGGTATTGCAGCGAAGTTTGCAGAATCTGTCAACAAGAGTCTCTCCTCGCACCCGGAAGCAGCAGCGAAGCTACTTTCCTCGTACAATATCACGCCATCCACCGATGACGACGAAGCATTGCTGTCGATATTGAGGTTCGCCTCCGAGATCTCGTTCTACGCGCCCGCTTTGGCCTTTGCAAAGGGCTGGCCCCAGACAAAAGAGAACAAGTTCTTCCTCTACCACTTCAATGAGGGTAATCCCTGGGAGGGTAGGTTCAAAGGCGAAGCAGGCCATATTCTCGATGTTGCATTCCTCTTCCAAAATTTCAACGAATTTTTGAACGATGAGCAGAAGGCAGTGGCTCACGCTTATGCCGAAGATTTCATTAAATTTGTTAATGGTGAGGATCCTTGGCCACCTGTTGAAGGCGGCAAGATTGGCGCGAGAGTTTACGGTCCCAGCAGTGCCGGCGTCACTGCAAAGTACGTTGCATCAGGCAACCCGGAAGAGGTGGGACGACAAGAACACGTTCTCAAGTTGGGCGAGATGGCAGGGTTCGATGCTATATTGAGCGTCTTTGAGAACTTCTTCCAGGGAAAATGATCTGCATTCGACTGCCCAAGTTAATCTCATGAGGCAGATTTTTAAATGAATTCTACTCAAGTACCAAAAATATCAAGCAGGCTCTACAAAGTACTATTATATCTGCTAACGCGTACTTCGTGATGATAGCTTGATTGTTTCCCCCTTAATGCTACAGTCAAATTTTCTCATGTTCGTTTTTCAACGAAACGAGCTCCATAGAAAGACTTGTTTACGCTTTAAGGTGCGCGCATCAACTGTACTGCTCAGTTTTCTAGCTATTGAACACTTACAAATATGTGGGTTGAAATGAAATGAAAATCCAGAAGCTAACATTGTTGGAAGAGGATTGGGGTAATAATTTACCCCGCGATATTCGACGCGTAGGCTCTGGCCAAGCACGAATGCCGTGTGGGGATGCGGGGATACTAATATTTCCATACGCTTCATGTTTACAACTAGAGAATGGAGTGAAGAGACATCTCTCGTATTCGTGAGACGCCAGATTACTGCCTAATGGTGCCATGGTTCACGTACAATTCAACCCAGAGCTGCTTAGCACATTGGAAGACAAAGTCGTGGTATTAACTGGAGGCGCGACGGGGATTGGTCGTAGTACCGTGACACAATTCGCTGGTAAGAAACAAGTCGAAATATCCTGTTCGCGCCTATCTTCTGACTTGATCACTAGATGCTGGATGCAAAGTTGTCTTTGGCGACATCAGCGATGAGCTCGCTCGCGATTTGGAGTCAAAGCTTGGCCCCAATGTCCGTTTCCTCCATTGCGACACCTCCTCATATTCTGACCAGCTGAGTCTTTTTGCGGCTGCTGAGTCCATCTTCGGGGGTATCGATATCGTTGTTGCAAATGCAGGAATGGCCATTCACAAAGACATCTTCGACCCTAGCTCTGATATATCAGTTGAGCCTAGTATGAAGGAGGTTGCAGTCAACTTGAATGGTGCTATCTTCACTGCTCGTATTGGTATGCACTACTTGCGTAAGAATAAATCAAAGGGAGGAGATCTTATTCTCGTAAGCTCCATTGCAGGATTCAAGGAATGCGGTGGACTAGCCACGTATACAGCCAGTAAGCATGGAGTACTGGGCTTAATGAGGGGATTGCATACAACTGCATTTCCCGAAGGGATTCGGATCAACGTCATATGTCCGTGGATGACAAGTAAGTGTGCAAAGTCTTATACACGTGCATATATTCCATCACAGCCACTAATTCACACAACAGAAACGAGGCTGGTAAAAGGGATCGAAGAAGGCTGGCATGAGCGTGGACTTCCAGAGAACGAACCTGAAGATGTCGGAAGAAGCATTGTAATTTGTGCGACAGCGAACAGAAGTCAAAAGAGGAAGACGCACCCTGGAGCTAAGATGCCATTTGCAGGCAAGATTCTGTGGATCGCAGGTGGTGAGGCATACGAAATTGAGGATGCCATACAGGATCTAGAACCCCAGTGGCTGGGCGAAGAGAACAGTAAGGTCCTAGCTAGAGGACAGGAGTACTTATCCAGTATGGGTACGAGTTGGGACGCAGATAAGCTGCAGAAAAAGACTGCCAATGGCAACGGTATCTGACCTCTCTTGTTGAGAAGGCTGCATCTTTATAATTTGATGGTTCGATCACATACACTTCTCATCGTGATTCTTTCGGCTCACATGTGCATAGAAGATAATCCCTGCAATCTTCTACTCAAACTCCCACGTCCCATCCTCCTTCTTCCTCCCTTTGTCTTCATATCCCTCCGGCAACGGCCCCCCAATATGCAAATACACACTACTCCCATCCCTATCAAAGCATTTCGGATCCTTACTCGCACTGACCCAAGTCTCCATCGCCGCCTCCGCCATTACCGGCCTGATCCCAACCTGTTTCCCCGAATCAATTCCCAACCCTAGATCCTTGATCATCATTTGCGTCTTGAATCCGGGCTTATACCCACTATTACTCGGCACCCAATGCTCAGTCACATTTGGAATCGGCATCACGTGGTCGCACATCCAGCTCTGACCTGTTGACGCTTTGATCACTTCGTACAGCATTTTGGGATCGAGACCTTGTTTTATGCCAATGGCAAAGGCTTCTGCTGTTGCGAGAAGTATGGTCCCGGATAGGTAATTGTTCGAGATTTTGGCGGTGAGGCCGGCGCCGAGGGAGTTGAGGTAGAAGAATTTTGCGGGTGAGCCGAGCATTCCGAGGACGCGTTCTAGACGTTGAGAGTTAGGCGATGAAGGTGAAGGCGGTGCGTGTCCAATGAGCATGCTGAGGTCGCCACGCTCGGCTGCTGGTACGCCACCCTGATCGTTTCATTAGGACGAAGAGAGTGTAGAGATAGAACTGGAAGACGTACAGATACCGGCGTGTCAACATAAGTTCCCAAACCTTTGTTCATCAAGGCGTCCCCAACTTCTCGTGTGCTTTTCACATCGATAGTACTGCACTCGCACATCACTCGCTCTGCATCTGGTCTGCTAGCTATCACACCATCACTTTCGTCTAGAAACACTTTCTTCACATCTGCAGCGCCAGGCACAATCGAGATGAGGACTTTGGAATTCTCGGCTGCTTCCCGTGCGGTGGAAACGATTTCGATGGGCCCGTGCGAGCTGTATTCCGCTTTAAAGCGCTCGCACGCTGAGAGATTTATGTCGTTTATGTAGAGGATGGATTCTGAGGGTGCTTTCTTGCGGATATTGAACGCCATGGCATAGCCCATAGCTCCGAGACCTGTATATAGCTTAGTTGGAGATCGTAGTGCGGACTTGAAGAGGGAAACCAATGAATGCATAATTCTCCGCCATGTTCACTGATTTATGAACAGGTAGCTGTGAATACAATACTTTCGAGCTTCAATAACAATTTCTGAGTTTCTGCAAGGTATATGGTCACAGACTGAGCGAGCATGCTGTCAGTGTTTAGGTAGCCACTAGTGCATATAGACTTTAGTTCCTGCCCCACATGTCCCCCTCATCCCTCCATATTGTACCCCAACATCTTCACTTGCAACATTTGTACTCAAAATAATTAAGGAAAAGGCAGATTTAGATCCGTTTACCACGAGTTCATGTCAAAAAGCGCGTGAAAAGCTAGAACTCTCTAGTATCAGCATCGAGGTTGTACAGTAAGTATCAGTGAAAGAGAGGGTTGTCAGAAAGCAATATACGCATAGTGCGGGGCAACAGACGTAAACAGAAGATGTGATCTGCAGTAGTGTAATACAGGCCGTATGTGTATATCTCAGACCTTCACACGTCCATCAGGCATGCCTTAACCTTTTTGACACTTATCGTCCACAGCTCTAAAGCTGCATACATCAGGCCACCTCCAACGACACCTCCCTAAATCTCAAATTTTGAACATGACAGCTCCTATTCCACTACACATAGGCGTGATAGGCCCCGCGGGCTTCGGGGGTTCCTACCTCTGCGTTGAGCTCCTCAATCGAGGGCACACTGTCATTGGAATCTCGCGCAACCCTCAGAAACTCGGAAGTCACCCTCGCTACATCCCCCGCCCCGTGGACATCGACGAACTCTCAATTTCAGAGCTTGCAAAACAGTTTGAAGGCATCGATGTTCTAGTCTCAGAATACGGACCACATACAGCGGGTGCTGGAGCTCTTCTTTACAGTACGTTTACCGCTTCCCTTCCTATTAGAGCGGATTTGTATACCAACGCAAATAGTGCCATTCCTCGAGATAGTCAGAAAATTAGTATTGTCCGTCAAGGCGTCGAAAGTAGGATATTTCCTCTTCGTCGGCGGCGCAGGCAGTCTCCACGTCCCCGGCACATCAGAATGCTGCGTCGACCACCCCGACTTCTTCATGGCATATCGACGCGCAATCGCAACATCTGAAGCGCATATCTGCTACATGGAAGAGCGGTTGGGCATCATCGGCGATGCGCTACGCTCGTATCGGAACGCGCGGATTGCTCAGCAAGAAGGGAAAGCTACTGATGAGGATCTGAGAAGGATTGAAGAGTATGAGGCGGATGTTAGGTCGAAAGATAAGGCGGCAGATTTCATCAAGGCGGGGCGGACGGCGTATATGTTTTTTGAGGGACGGTCAGATTTTGCGTGGAGTTTTGTGTCGCCTTCGGCGCTTTATAGGCCGGGGAAACGTACGGGGAGGTACGAGGTGAGTGTAGATGATATGGTGCTTATAGGGGAGCAGAAGAAAGGAGAGAGTGTGTTTGAGGGCAGGTTGACGGGGATTAGTGTTGGGGATATGGCGATTGCAATTGCGGATGAGGTGGAGGGGAGGGGGTTGGTGGGAAAACATTGGAGTGCTTGGGGAGATATTAGAGAGGATAAGCCAGGAAAGGCCTATTTGACACTCGATAGTGTGGAGGGGGGAAGTGGACCATGATGAGTGTTTAAAAGGTGAGTTCTAAAGAATAGAAATGGAAAATGTCTAGACTTGGAAAGGTGCGAACGCCGAACGCTACGATCTATACAAATGCTGCCCGCTCAAAAGCAATTTTCCCGTCATATCTCATGCAAACGTACTTATATCACCATCTCTTTCAGATCGTCAGCGACCTTGAATGGCGCTTCCGTCTTGGCCGTAATCTCTTCCACCGTAACACCCTTAGCATACTCTTTCAACGTTAGCCCGTTGATTCGATCCACATCGAAGACCGCAAGATCGGTAATGATAGTCGACACGCATTTCTGGCCTGTAAGGGGGAATGTGCATTGATTGAGGATCTTCGGGTTGCCCTTCTTGTCGACGTGTTCCATGGTGATGACGACCTTCGTTTGTGTAGGATTGGCAACGAGGTCCATGGCGCCGCCTATACCCTTGACCTTTCCTGGTAGCATGAAGTTGGCGAGATCTGTATCCTTCGTCAGTTATATTCAATGTCTCCGAAAGACTTGAACTTACCTCCAAATGTGTTGACCTGCATAGCGCCCAACATTGCAACATCGATCCGCCCAGCCCTGATCATCCCAAAGCTCTCGTGGCTTCCAAACGTCGCAGCACCCTTGATCAGAGTTACAGTCTCTTTTCCGGCGTTAATAAGATCCGGATCTTCTTCACCTGGTCTGGGAAACCCGCCCATACCAAGAATACCATTCTCGGACTCCAGTATGATCTCAACGCCTTCGGGGAGGAAAGCTGGAGCCGCGAGAGGCATCCCAATACCTAGATTGACGTACATGCCGTCTTTGAGTTCCTGTGCTGCGCGCTTAATGATGCGCTCGCGTTTCTGCGCGCTCTCTGAAGACCCTCCCTCCAGCAACGCCTTCTTCTGCTCTTCTGGATCTTTCCAGTGCACCAACCGCTCAATCTGCTTTCCCTCCGTGCTCTTGATAACCCTCTTCACATATATGCCCTGCAAATGGATATCTTCCGGTGCAATCACGCCGTCCTCGACAATCTCATCCGCCTCCACGATGGTAATCTTCGCGTTCTTGCCCATAGCTTCGTTGAAATTATTCTGTGCTTTGCGGAACTGGCAGTTCCCTAACCGGTCAGCTTTCGCAACCTTAACGAACGCGTAATCGCCAAAGATGGACTCTTCCATGACATATGATTTGCCGTTGAACTCGCGGGTTTCTTTTGGAGGGGCCATGAGCGCGATTGTGCCGTCGTTATTGTAGCGGACGGGGAGTTCGCCGGTTTGAACTGTGAGACTGTTAGCCTTGACTCTCAAAGTCTACCTTAGCCCAACCTGCTTCTCTCTCAATCTGATAACGTCCCAACTCTCAAAGTTTTGAGTCACGTACCAATCGTCCCGTAAGCAGCCGGGGTGTAAAAGGCCGGTACCCCAGCCGCGCCACTCGCAACTTTCTCCGCAATCGTCCCTTGGGGTGTCAATTCCAAGCTCAATTCGCCCTTCAGATACATTCTTTCAAACGTCTTGTTGTCCCCGATATAACTCGCGATCATCTTGCCGATTTGCTTTGTGTCCAATAGCTGCCCAAGCCCGACGCCGGGCATACCCGCATTGTTGCTCACTACAGTAAAGTTGCTCAAATCTTTGCGATCGCGCAGCGCGTTGATCAGTGTGTTTGGAACTCCCGAGAAGCCGAAACCGCCTACAAGCACTGTCGTATCTGACTTCATGTCCTCCAATGCTTTTTGAGCCGAGGGGTAGATCTTGTTGATGGCGGGCCGTATTGAGGAGCTGGAGAAGAAGCGCGTGGCGCGCCCGCTGCGGCGAGCTGTAAATTGAAATGTGCGTTGCATTGTGAAGGTTGTGGTATTGGTATGACGGAAATTCGCAAGAGCTGTGGGTTGCTTCGGAATGCTCTCACACCACGGAGAATTGCTGAAATTTGATCTGGGAATGGAACGGTGGCTTGTGAATTGAAGCAGAAGCTGTACGATAATATGGAAGACCTTTGGACAGCAAGAGATACCCCAATTAACAAACTGAACAGGAACTCGTGAGATCTAAACTTTTGTTGCGGAGCTAAGCTGCCCCGGAACGACCCCACACACTGTTATGAAGGACTCGGAACTGCATCCGGCATCGGCACGGCAAGTGATTCGGTACACTAAAAGCTGACTAGGGCCGAAGTGATCAATGCCAAGCTCTCTACACTATCATGTGGATGAGACTTTACCCGGTAAGGACGATGAGTTCATATGTGAACAGAACGTTGTCAGAAGCTTTAAAGCTGGATAAACGCTCGTAAAAAGATTCATGAGATCTGGATAAGTTTGTATTAAACTATCACGGGAGGCAGCTGGGCGGATAAACCTGGCGGTTATAAACGAATATAGTTCTTCCCAACAAGAGCTCGGCGGCAACTTCTGTTTACACGAAGACAGAGAAAACCATTCAGTACAGGTTGTGCACAATCTCTTTCACTAGATGGAAATGTTAGCAATGAAACAACATACTTGTGGCAATAAGGACTTACGGTTCGCAAAATCCTTGTGCTCCTTGCTATGAAGCGCACGAGTTGCAATCGCCTCTTCCTCTGCATCGCCTATCGGGACTTTGTACTACAGGCTCATTAGTTAAAGTCATACACCAAAAAAGAGCACACTCACAGCCGACAAAGTAGTTTTGTGTCCCAGTGTCTCCACCAGCTCCGCAATTGCGTCTCCTACAATGTGCGCATCCTTCTCATCACTGCCCGTGCTCTCCTTGCCAATGTAAGGCACAATCCTTGCAATCTGCTTCGCCTCTTCCGGATTGCTCGCTTTGAGGTGAACAGTAGGTGCTAGACTCAGGCAACTCGTGATACCATGGGGGATAGCGTATGTTGCTCCGATGGCGTGTCCGATGCTGTGACTTAGGCCTACACCACCCGTGTACAAGAAAGGGAAAAGCGAGGAGTAGCATGCGAGGAAGAGTCGCGTTCGTACGTCAGCATCCTTGGGGTCGGATTTCGATTGCGGTAGGTAGGTGAAGAGGTCTTTAATGGCCTCGAGACACATGCGCTTGGTGGGTATCTCCGAGGCGAGAGGGTGGTACATGAGTTCTACGGCGTGGTCTAGTGAGCGTATCCCAGTGCTGGTCCAGAGATTCAGAGGCGTGTGGATAGCGATATCACCATCATATACAACGGCTTTAGGTACGAGCTCAGGATTGCTGACTGCGATCTTGTGCATGTCTTCGGTGGTGAAGCCAGCATTTTGTGTGGTCTCAGCTACACTCAGCGTGGTCGGAACAGCAATGCTTGGTATCCATTTCCCAGTCTCTTGATGAATGTTGTATGCGATGGCCTTTGCGGAATCGATTGGAGATCCACCTCCTATTGAGATTAGAACGTCACTTCCCGACTTAGCCATCAAAGCCGTTGCCTCCCGGATATCGCCAATGGGTCTGTATCCAGTCAGCGTACCATCTCAAGTCGAAGGAGAAGCTCGCAACTGACGCATGTTGCCCAATCTTGCTATATGTCCCTCCATGAATTGATCCCAAGCTCTTTTCGATGTTCTTGATGACTGGAGTCTTCTCGTAGAGGGACCGACCCGTGATAATAAAAGCTTTGGTTCCTCCAAGCTCCGCGACAACGTCTGCTAGCTGGCTGCTCGTTCCTATACCAACATATCAGCTAGCGCGGATCAATCGGGAGCTCAATTATACCTCTTCCGTATATCATAAGCTTCACTGGCGAAGCTCGATACAATCCCTTCAGGGAAGAATCAACACTTCCATTCTGGTATTTGCTTGGCAAGGTCATCTTGAAAGACTGTATCGGATGAAACGCGTGACTTGAGAAGTTGAACTTAGAACGTTCTCATTTGCCTCACAAAATCCCGAAACCTCGAATTTAGTAAGCAAAGCTGTAAGACTTCACGATTCGTCATGGAGGGGTAGCTCCGAGTTCGCCCCACAATGCCCACATGTTTGTGTGGCAGCTACGAGCCCCGCCACAGTCCCTGCGTTGCCTTCGGAAGCGGCAGATTTGTCGGCCCAGGGTTGTCCGATGCTCGTTGTGCTCTTTTTTGCATATCATAATAATTGTTTTCGGTTTCGGTGTGAAGATGGCAGCCTTCAACAGGATAGCTCGAAATGTATTACAAAAGAGCCCGAATGATGTTGTACTTCTATCCGCAGTGAGGTCGCCAATAAATCGCAGTTTTAAGGGTGGATTTAAAGATGCACATCCTGAGGACATCTTGATGCCTGTGAGTAGAATATTGACAGGAATAATCCAAGACTGAACAATCGTAGGTAATGAAGGCCGCCGTGCAGCGAGCTAAGATTGAATACAGCGATGTTAACGACGCGATGATAGGAAATGTACTGGCAGAGCTAGGTTTTGCAAAGACTGGTCGAATGGCTCTCAATCACGCTGGATTCCCATTTACAACAACATTCCACACTGTCAACCGTCAATGTTCTAGCAGTCTCCAGGCTATCACACACATTTCGCATTCCATCATGGTAGGCCAAATAGACGTAGGGCTTGCTGGAGGAGTAGAGAGCATGTCCAGGAACTACGGCTCGCGTGGGGTTCCAGCGGACGTTGGCCCAACTCTTAGAGGCTCTCAGGTCAAGGATGCGCTAGACTGTCTCATGCCTATGGGCATTACATCAGAAAACGTGGCAGAGAGATACAAAGTGGACCGGAAGTCGCAGGACGAGTATGCAGTACGAAGTCACGGACGCGCGAGTCGTGCCCAGAAAGAAGGGAGATTCGACTGGGAGATCGTTCCAGTGACGGTTCAGCGGACAGATGAGGCGGGTCAACTGTCTGGGTTCGAGGTCACCAAAGATGATGGGATCAGACATGGCTTAACTTTTGAGAAAGTCTCCACGTTGAAGCCGGTCTTTGGAGATAACGGCAAGAGTACTGCGGGAAATTCGTACGTCATTACCTCTTCTTGTATATGAGGCTACGGTTGACGGTGTGACAGATCTCAAATCTCAGATGGCGCGTCATCCACAATTCTAGCCCGCCGGTCCTGGGCTGAAGAACGTGGACTAACACCTTTGGGGCGCTTTGTGGGAACTCAGATTAAGGGTTGTGCTCCGGACGAGATGGGAATTAGTCCCATCTATGCGATACCTGCGTTGTATAAGTACACTGGCATCGAGCAGAAAGATGTAGATATCATCGAGCTAAACGAGGCGTTCGCTAGTCAGACGTTGGCATGTATTCGAGCTCTGGGCCTAGATGAGGAAAAGGTTAACCCGAACGGAGGTGCAATTGCCCTTGGTCATCCAACAGGCGCCACTGGTGCTCGCCAGACAGCGACGCTCTTCGCTGAGTTACGTCGGCAAGACAAGGAAATAGGGATCGTGAGCATGTGTGCTAGTACAGGGCAAGGAGTCGCGTCGTTGTTTGTCCGGGAGTCATGAATAAACGGTGGTTAGAAAGAGCGATGCCCATTTCTCACCAAAGGGAGATCTCGCCCTCAGTAGATATCATCTCCAATAACAAGCTGCGATGAAGATGACTTGATGATCCGCTCGATGGAGACCACGACGATAATGTCGTGAGCGATGAATGTTCTTAAGCGCTAGAACGCGAGAGTGACACGCTTAAAGAAGACTAAGGGCATTTACCATGCCCGTTACGGCAGCGCTAGCCGCACAAACCGGCATCGGCTCCCATTCCAGCTCCCCACACGGCTCTGCCCAGATGGTGTTCTCGTCCCACCACCACATTTATCACCCATTTATTTCCGTTCCGCATTTGTTTGGGCGTTTTGTATAGACTCTATTTTCTGCTTTTCAATTCTGTGTATCTTATCATATCATATTTACAGCAATTGAGCGTTTAGCCATGTTCATGCTTCGCCGTGTCACGCTGCGAGCGATACCCAAAATTTCAGCATTTCAACCACGCCGCTCACTAGGAAGTGTAAGCGCAATCGACTCGGCTATCTTCAGGACACTTTTTGGAACAGAAGAGATTCGTAAGGTCTTCGATGACCGGGCCTACCTAAACCGATGTGTGGATGCTGAGACTGCTTTGGCAAGAGCACAATCACGCTGCGGTGTCATTCCATCGCATATCGGCGATGTTGTGACCTCAAAAGCACAGGGTGCCGAACTGGACTTTGACAGACTGCGGGTGGAGACTGAGATCGTTGGATATCCTATCTTCCCTTTAGTACGACAGCTCTCAACCATATGCGGCGAAGAAGCAGGGAAATATGTGCACTGGGGAGCTACGACCCAGGATATCATGGATCTTGCAAGCATTCTACAGATGAAGGAGGGACTGGATATTGTCGAGAGGACGCTTCGTTCTGTCATCAAGAATCTTGAGTTCCTCTCCAAGAAGCACCGGGATACACCAATGGCCGGTCGAACGCATTTGCAGCACGCATTGCCCATCACATTCGGACATAAATGCGCAATATGGTTATCCGGATTCCAGCGTCATCTGGAGCGTCTCGAACAGCTCAAGCCACGTGCATTGATGGTTCAGTTCGGAGGTGCAGCGGGCTCATTAGCTTCTCTGGGGCCAGGAGACGACGGCATTCGAGTACGCAAAGAGATGGCCAGGGATCTTGGTTTGACTGATCCTCCAATTACCTGGCATGTTGCGCGAGATGGTGTGGCTGAAATAACAAACTTCCTGGCCCTCGTGGGAGGAAGCCTGGGCAAGCTAGCGCTCGACATCATCATCATGTCGTCTAATGAGCTATCCGAGGTGTCAGAGCCTTTCGTCCTACATCGTGGATCCTCTTCCACGATGCCGCAGAAACGAAACCCGATTTCGAGCGAGGTCATCTTGGCCGCTTCAAAGATCCTTCGCTCAAACGCTGGATTAGTGCTTGATGGCATGGTCTCTGATTTCGAACGTGCTTCCGGGCCGTGGCATCTAGAATGGGTAGCTGTCCCAGAAAGTTTCGTTATCGCAGTTGGAGCGCTCTACCAGGCCGACTTTGCACTTTCCGGGCTGGTCGTGAACCCGAAGCAGATGCTCAAGAACCTGTACTCCACCCGCGGGCTGATCGTAGCCGAAGCAGTCATGATGGGGCTGGCTCCACATGTGGGACGACAAGTTGCTCACGATTCTGTATACGAAGCATGCAAAGACAGTATAGAAAACGATACTACTTTATTGGAAGCTCTACAGAAGCGGGAAGACATCACGGGAAAGATCTCGAACGACAAGCTGAGCTCATTGTGCGACGCGAAGAACTATCTAGGATCATGCGGGTTGATGGTAGACGAGGTTCTCGCCGCATCGAAGTAGTCAGCACTCTATTTAAAAATCAAGTATTTTCGTCTCTTTGGTATTGCATTTATTTAGAGGCATGACCGAGATTAAGTTAATGCCGTAGGCGTCAGAATAGAAGGCGTACCTGTCATCACCCCAAGGATACATAAACTCGGATCTGTTTGGCTTCATAAGCTGTCTCCCATTATCCTGGTCCAGTGAAGATACCCATCTAAGCTCGCACGCGACTGGGCGTACGCCCCGTCAAGTTCACGCGTCACACACCCCGCCATAATTGTGTCGAACCAGGTCGCCCCACATGAGGCGCGATCCACACCAGTCAGCTACGGCAAATCTCAAGCTAGGCGTCCGGGAGTGTGGATGGGTTAATATAAGGCTTGAAGCTTTCGAACACTGTGAGATTCATCAGGTCTAGAGTTCAACACTCCAAATCATGCCTTCCTTCAAAGAACGCCAACTCGTCACCGACCCCCAGAAAGCCTTTCACTTCACCGATCTCCAAAGGTTAAAACCTACTCGTGCAAACGATCCATACGAATATCAAACAGGATGGGGAAACCGACATCAATCAGAGCTTATACCGGGCACATTGCCTGTTGCACAGAACAATCCCCAGGAAGCTCGATTTGGACTATACACAGAGGGGATCACGTACTCAGCATTCGCCGCCCCACGGCACTCAAACTTCAGCACATACATGTATCGTGCCCGGCCTGCCGCTGCTCATAGTAAACATCTCCTTCCCATTCTTTGGGATCATACTAACAACAAATAGATGGCTACGTACACATCGACTCCAAATCCAACATACAAAACTGCTTCCTCTCCATAAACCCCGCCGTAGCTACACTCCCCGAACAAGCAGAATGGCACCCGTTCCCGCTCCCCAAAGACGACGAGAAGATAGACTTTGCAGACGGCCTCCACACACTAGCCGGCAGTGGGGACCCCAATATCAAGGAAGGCATCGCGCTCTACGTCTATATGATCAATACCAGCATGAACCAACGTGCCTTTTGTAATACCGACGGCGACTTCCTCATCTGCGGTCAACTTGGAAATTTGGATATCAAGACTGAGATGGGCAAGATATTTCTCCAACCAGGCGAAATATGCGTCATTCCACGGGGCATCAGATTCGCCATCAACCTGGCTCCCGGTACCCCGGTTGCGAGGGGGTATATAACAGAAGTCTGGGGATCAATGTGGGAGTTGCCTGACCTCGGTCCCCTAGGCGGCCACGGCCTCGCCAATCCTAGAGATTTTCTGTACCCTGTTGCCGCCATCGACGATGACCTCCACGTCCCTTTCCAAATCGTGAATAAGACAAATGGTCAGCTAAATGCCATCCAACAGGACCACTCCCCGTTTGATCTTGTAGCCTGGCACGGAAACGTCGTGCCCTATAAATACGACTTGACCAAATTTTCCTCGCAAAACAGCACTTCAATCGACCACACCGATCCCTCCGTCTTCACTGTCCTTACTGCAAAATCTCGGGACCCGAATACGCCCCTAGCAGACTTCTTATGGTTCGGACCCCGGTGGGACGTCGCGTCCAACACATTCCGCCTACCGTACTTCCACCGCAACTCCGCTTCAGAGTTCTTAGCTTGCCTATACGGACAGGGTCTTGGACGTAGTGATGAGTTCTTACCCGGTGGAGGGAGCTTTGAGGGCGGACATACGCCGCATGGGGGTTTTCATGAGGGGTATCAGCATGGAATGAAGTTGCATGAGGGGGTGCCGGAGAAAATATTGACTGATCAAATGACGATTATGGTGGAGTCGAGTCGACTTTTCCTATGGACCGAGTATGCCCGAACTGGCTGTGGTACCATCAGTACGCAAGGAACAGACTACAAGGTTTGGGATGCATTACCTGTAAGCAATATGCAACAATTCTCCCAGAATAGCCATTGACAATATTAGGATCGGTTCTCGACGAACAGCAAAGCCAAGGAGTTGCTCGCGAGGGTCAAGGAAGATGCCATTGCTGAGAAGAAGAGACTGGCGCCCTATTACATCGGCGGCTTTGCTCACGGTGCGAATTCCAGTGACACGCGGGGTGTGCACTCTGAGGAACTGGCACCGTATCTAAATGGAGTGTCGGGGGCGGAAGAGCTTACTAACGAAGACACACCGGCCGAGGCTCCAGAAGAAACCAAAATAGCTGAAACCACGCAAGAATCCAAAGAGACTGAGGCAGCAGATTTACATGAGATTGGCGGAGCTGTGCAAGAACCAAACGGTCCGAGAGAGCCTGAAGCTCCTGCGCCCGAACCTACGCAGGCACCTGAACAGATAGCGGAGGCTACGCAGGTCCCTGGCGCATTCGAATCAGCAAAAGAGCCCGAGATAACTGACGGCACGAATGCAACGAACGGAGCCGACACAGCAGAAGTTAAGAACGGACTCGAAATACTCGGACTCCCAAAGGAACATCAGAAGGATACGGGCAGCTCGATTGGAGTGTTCAAGGAGCACTGAGCCGGTTCCCTGATTCTTTAGACGCTGTGCGGTAGAATGTTTTTCTCTTTGTCCTACCAACAACGCATCTCACGATTGCTATGTACAAGCTCTATATCCATATCACAAATAACGAACATGTCATTTTTGAGTCCCGTTCTATGTCCCTGCATTTCCATCCGAATACCGAAAGCGGCCTAGCGCTCCCACACGCAGTATGTGGGGCGAGATTTTTGAGCTCTGAGAATGCTTTCGATATAACTTTTCGTGCAAGCAACAATGGCCTTTGAATAAAGCAATCATGAACTCAAATTTTGCATCTTTGTTGAGACGGGTTTTACCACGTGCAACCCTGAACCCAGCAACCCGGTTCCCAATCCACAATGACAGGTTTTCGAGAAGAGGAAACACCACTGCGTCGAAACTTGTGGACAAAAAAGCTATTGAAAAGCTGCCATTGGCTGGGATAAGGGTGTTGGATATGACTAGAGTCCTTGCTGGGGTATGCAGCTTCCCTTTTGAGTAATCATCTAAGCATGCATTGATACTGACACTTCGTAGCCTTACTGTACGCAGATACTCGGAGATCTTGGGTCTGTCGTTGTAGCATACTTGCAAGGGAAATTTATGGCTGACGGAGGTATAGGGCTGAGGTTATCAAAATCGAACATCCCACCAAAGGCGACGATACTAGATCTTGGGGTCCACCAGACCTACCGTACACTGATGGCATAGAACGCCAATTTCCAGGAGAAAGCGCATATTACCTCTCTGTACATTTCATCTCTTCCACCTCCCATCTCTAATATATCTAACCTGTAACCCAAGGTCAATCGCAACAAGAAATCACTGGGCCTCTCTTTCAACAATCCCGCCGGTATCTCAATCCTACACGAGCTAGTGAAAAAGTGCGATGTCCTCGTTGAAAACTACTTGCCGGGCAGCTTAGCAAAGTACAAACTCGATTATGAAACTTTGTCCCGGATAAACCCCTCCCTGATCTACGCCTCCGTAACCGGCTACGGCCAAACAGGTCCCTACTCCTCCCGCGCCGGCTACGACGTCATGGTCGAAGCCGAAATGGGGTTGATGCATATCACCGGCGAGCGCGACGGGCCTCCAGTCAAAGTAGGGGTTGCGGTCACGGATCTGACAACTGGGATGTATACTGCGATTGCGGTGCTGGCAAGTTTGTACGGGAGACGGGAGACGGGGAAGGGACAGTGGATTGATGCGGCGTTGAGTGATTGTCAGGTTGCGGGGTTGGCTAATATTGCGAGCAGTGGGTTGGTGACGGGGAAGAAAGATTCGGGGCGGTGGGGGACGGCACATGGTATGTTGACACTAAAGTGCCTGGTGGACTGGGTTGACAAGTATACAGCTACCGTAGTCCCTTACAGGGCGTATAAGTCCAAGGATTCCAACATCGCTGTTGGCGGCTGCAACGACAAACTCTACGGCATTCTGTGCGATAAAATCGGCAAACCCGATTGGAAAACTGATGGCAGATTCGTTACAAATGCGCTTAGAGTTAAGAATAGGGACACGCTGGATCGTATTATTGAGGATGAGTTGAAGACAAAGACGACGCAAGAGTGGTTGAAGATCTTTGACGGGAGTGGTATGCCGTATGCGGCGGTTAATGATATCCAGCAGACTTTGAATCATGAGCATGGTATGTGGTCCTTCACTGAAAACGAGTTATGAGGCCAAGGTAGGACAATGCTAATGCGAGCGTGTAGTTCTTGCTCGCAACATGATACAAGAAGTCGAACATCCAGCTTGTGGAGCAGTAAAGCTGGTCAACCATCCGGTAAAATACTCAAGCATAGAGCCGAAGATCAGAACACCGCCTCCGACACTAGGCGAGCATACAAATGAGGTGCTTAGGGAGCTGCTCGGTTTCGATGATGAAGAGATACAAGATCTGAAGATGAAGAAAACAGTCGCATAGGCACCACGCATAGAAGAAATATTGTAATTGGTTGTAGAAGGGGTTGGAGTAGTCGTTACCGCGCTTGCATTGTTTAAAGCTTCACTATCTTGGCGCAATAGACTAAACGCAGTTAGACCGCAAAACATTAGGGCCACATTTCGGCGCGGCGCTTCTGTTCATCAATCTGTCTTCCCTCTCGGCCATTATTTCTGTTTCACTCCGATACCACAAGCGGTGAGACTCTCTCCACCGGAAAGTCGGCCAAAGTTTCCTCTCGCCCACGAACCGCGCTAGCCCCACATCAGCACCAAGCTTCCCCACACAATATCCAAGATCAGCCCCCTGCCACCCAAACCACATTAGATACTACAAGTTGTCAAGGATCGTGCGTGATGCAGTATTTGCGCCGCAACGTTGCTTGTTGGAACTAGTGGGGAACCATGCGGGACGCGTTTCTGAGATGTTGAAATTTCGAGAGTTTGAGTCGCGTGTTCGTAGTGAATGCAAACACTGCCCTGAGACTTGGGCAAACAAGTCAGAATAAGTTCCAAACATGGCGCAGGAGAAGCCAAAGACACTGCCGTTCAGGTACCAGTTTGCTGCTGGAGCTGTGGCTGGTATCTCGGAGGTGAGATGATTGCTTGTTCCGAAGCTCGGAATGTCAAGCTGATGTTAGATCTTTAGATTCTGGTGATGTGAATTAACCTTTTGTATTCTTTTAGCTCTTTCAAAAGTTGCTAAGAATGTAGCAAGGTACCCACTCGACGTTGTAAAAACACGCATACAACTCCAACACGGCAGAGTTATAGACGGTCAAGGCTATACAGGAGTGATAGACTGTTTCCGCAAGATTATCAAAAATGAAGGGTGAGCTCTGCCCCCTCTCTTCCACCCATTATTCTCCACTGCTAACATAAATGAACAGAGCAACACGCCTCTATCGCGGCATCACCGCCCCAATTCTAATGGAAGTCCCCAAACGCGCAATCAAATTCTCCGCAAATGACACCTTCGCCCCTCTCTACCAATCTCTGTTCCACGCCCCTGTCCTCACACAACCTCTCGCTATTATGACAGGTGCTAGCGCTGGGGCCACAGAGTCGCTCGTTGTAGTTCCCTTTGAGCTACTCAAGATTAGATTGCAGGACAAGACATCTGCAGCGCGGTACTCAGGGCTCATAGACTGCTTAGCAAAAGTAGTGAGGCACGAGGGCATAGGCGCGCTATACAATGGCTTCGAAGCCACGTTGTGGAGACATATAGTCTGGAATGCTGGATACTTCGGTTGTATATTTCAGGTCCGGGCGCAGTTGCCTCAGCCAGAGTCAAGTCCAACCCCGAAGACGCAGAAGATGCTCAATGATCTAGCGGCAGGATTTGTAGGAGGAATAGTTGGGACGACGTTCAATACACCGTTAGATGTGGTGAAAAGTCGGATACAGAGCGTAGCGAGGGTGGAGGGTGTGAGGGCGAAGTATGAGTGGGCATGGCCGAGTTTGGGTATCATAGCAAAGGAGGAGGGTGTAAGGGCGTTGTATAAGGGGTATGTGGCTAAGATATTGAGGTTTGGACCTGGTGGGGGGGTGTTGCTTGTGGTTTATTCGGCCGTGGTGGACTTTTTGGGGAAGGTTGCGTAGACATCAATAAAGGAAGAATCATGAGAGAAGAGACAAAGAATTTCGAAGCAAACACCCATGCGCGAATGCGGTTGCGAATGCAGATGGAGGGCAGCGTGATGGTCGCCGAAAGTAACGTGAGATGTCCGAGATCCGAGCTAATTCCTATCCTCCGATGAGACAGTAAACGGGTTCGCACTATGCAGGATGAATGTCAGAAACTTGATCGACATCTGATCAGCGATATACATGGCACAAGACTTGAATTGGATGGGTGCATGCCAGAGGTTAATGAAGCTGCAATATCTGAAGGTTAACCAATCATCCTATCAAGTTCGAGATCCTCTCGTCCAGAATTCGTTCTGGAAGACTCGTAGAGTAGTATTCGACAGGGATAGCTTACAATGCCCCACATGCATACGATTTCCGAGAATTGGAGTCGACGCCTCTTCAGATGAAGGCCAGCCTGTCAGCTTCGCGTCGATGGTCAGCTGGACTGTCCGGGCCGGATCGAGAAGCAGGTGCTCGATAATTGATGTCTGGGGGGAACAGTGAGGGTGTGCTGCTCTGCAGGCCTTTAGCACGTGTCGAGTTTCTTGATGTGTAGGGTGGACCCAGGAGAGGCGAAGGGTTGGTAGGCCGCATAGCTTCGAAAGAATGATATGCAGGCGCTGCAATCTGGAGCGGCGGCACTGCAGGCTTTATATCGCACTCATAGATGAAGAATGAATTGAAAGGATGCGCAAATCCTGGGCTATAGTACGCCTAGCGAGTCATGGGCTTCCCCGCATTCATCGTTCCTGGCCGGAGCTCAACCCGAGCAGACAGATCGCGTCCCCTCCAGCACTTTAACACCTTTAGTTCACACTCCAACAACTCTGCGCCAACGATTTACGATACTTGAGGGCATTGCTGGCTCTCTAGAAGGACCGTTGCGCCTTCGACACACATATGGCCTTGAAACAATGCAGTTTGTGCGACCGGAAGTTTACGAAGCTCGAACACGTCAAACGTCATGAAAGATCGCGTAAGCTGCAACTGCTCACGATACTACCGGGCATCCAATCTGACAGACATTGCAGACACCAGAGAGCGCCCATACGAGTGTCCTACGTGCAAAAAACACTTCTCGAGAAGGTGGGTCCCATTCGCATTCTCGGGTGATGCCTTCCAACCTTTGCGAACAGCGACGTCCTATTCCGCCACTGCAAAGGTCACGCGCAGAACGCCCTCAATCGACTGAGCAACGGCCAGCAGCAGCAACAGCAGCAGCAACAACAGCAACAACAGCAGAACCAAGACTCAATTGAGGACAGGTCAACGCCACATCACTCTGCGCTGCAGAACGACACTGGCCTGAACCCAAGGTCCGAAAATACTCCTCAGCGTCAACACGACCCAAGCCTGTCACCATTCCTAGGAAGAAGAGGTTCCCAGCAGCTACCTCAAAGCAACGGAGAGAGCGGTCCAAATCGAATTCGATCACCTACAATTCACGTGCGACATCCGTCTACATCACAACAAACATCGTCGAACGACAATCGGATAGAAGCGCTCATAAATGCGGCACAGTCGCTCGAACCGCCAACAGACGTAGCCTGGCAGTCTCCATCACCAATCAATATTCCTTCCGACCATGATCGCTTTTTGACACGAAATCAGGATAATATGCCTCCACCGATAGACCCCGCAATTGACATGCTTTCTTTCTCCCCAGCAAACCATGTTTCAAGTTTGGACCAATGGGCTTTTGAGCTCGTGCAAAGTAATCACCCTCTACCAAACAGGACACCAGCAGATGCTCTCCAGACATGGCTATTCCCTCTTGACAATGACCTCCTTGGATCTGGAAATTCACATCACATGAGTTTGGACAGCCATTACGACCATGATGCGTTTCGACATGCAGCAGCCAACCAGGCTAGCCCTTCTGGCAGTAGCGCCTCCATAGCAAGTAGAATTCCACGAGAGCGGTTCGCAAGAGTGGAAGGATGTTGGCCATCAAGAAGTCGAAAACAAAACCGCTTGATGCCTACATTGTGGCAGAGTCTGGCTTCGACTGAATGTGCAAACATACTTTCCGATGTTTCCTTGGGGCTAGTCGAGACTCCCATTAGTGAACGGGAACGGAGAAACTCAAGATGGGGACTGGACGAGGAATGCCGAGACATGCTTCAGGGGGCACTCAACAACGCATCACAATCCACTATACTGCGGTCGGAATCATACGGAGACACTGCTTCTTCAAGTGGCGATGCTGGAGCTAGTCCTGGTGGAGATGGCATTCAGTTTCCGCCTGCAGAAATTCTGGATATTGCGCTTGAGATGTACCTTTACTATTTCCATCCGACCTTACCGATCATTCATATACCCACATTTTCAGCAAAGAACGCACCGCGACCGCTACTTCTAGCCATGTGTCTCATTGGACTCAGTATTCTGGGTACGGCCGGAGCATCAAAATTCGTCTCACGAACATTTCCGGTACCCACCCATCACTGCAATGCAATCTAATTCACAGCTAATTTCTCGATTTCTAGATCGTACTTCAAATGGTCGCTGCCGAAGTGCAAACACTTTCGACCCGTACTCACACTCCCTCGAAGCAAATGCAGATTATCGCTACTGGTCTTTTAGCGCTTAACCTCGCTTCCATTACTGGGGTAAATATCGAGGGCTCAAAAGCGCAGATCATCACTGACACTGAGTAGAGGAAAAGTCGCATTGCGCAATCTGAAAAATTATACAATGAACTAATAACGGTAGCTCTACCCCCGGATATAATTATAGCAAAGCTAACTTTGCTAGGCTGCACAACAACAGGGACTATTCTCTGCAAGCGAAGGCCCATCGCCCGATGCTCTACTTGAAGAGATAATGGACATTGACTCACGATGGAAGGCGTGGGGTAGGATTGAATGTGTTAAACGGTACGTTTCCGTCTACTTTTGTGTTAAATGCCACTAACATGTATCAGGACAATTTTAGGCTTATTAGAAGCCGACTGCTGGTATGCAGCATATCTATCGACCTCGCCATTAGTTCGCCCAGAAACAGTTCAGATAATTCCTCCATCAGAATACAATCTCTACCACGCACAGTCTGCCACCAAATGGTTCCACCTTGTCCAACGCGGCGCCCGAATAAATCCAAGCCGCATCACTCCCTCATTCCTACCAACAGCTGGACTGAAGCTTGACTCAATCAGCTTCCGTAGCTTACTTACTCTCTTACTCCTGCGCATCTATGAAGCCAACGACCGCCTTGCCAGCGTAACTGGCCAACATAAACATCTCGAACCCTGGCGGACCTACTCTGAAGACACCCGAAGCCGTGATATTATACCACTCTTAGTAAACCTTTCTTCTTCCTCCATCGACGCTCTACGAAGCGCTGACCTCAACTCCGCCGTCCTTTGGCACTCCTCCTGCATGATGCTCGGCGCCAACGTTCGGTACTTCGAAATAGCTGCCGGTCGCGCAGGACCCGGGCCCGCAGTCACAGCACTTGAAGACATCTCCTCTTGGGCACTGACGCCCTCAGCGCGACGGTCGGTCCTCCATGCTGCGCACATTTTCAAACTTCTGTTCGATCGGAAGGTCTCAGATATTGTGAATCCACATAGTGTCGTTGCGCTCTTTCAGGCTGCGTTGGTGTTGGGGCTTTACATTTTTACGTTGCCTCCGACTATTACGTGCGGGATTGACGACAACTGTATCGAGCTTCTTGAGCTTGTAGACTGGACGTGCGTGGGGCATGTCGGGCTCATGGATTCGCCTAACTCACCAGGCGCACAACTCGGGTTCGGCGACGGCTCGGTCGTCAACTTCATTCGGAACGGTGGGCCCTTCAGCATCACGGGTATAGCACTCGAGGGCGGGTATTTAGCAGCAAGGAGAACGCTGCTACACTGTGCGGATCTGATGGATGGGGTAGGGAGATGGAAGAGCAGGACGTTCAGCCAGATTCTGCATATCATGAGCGATGACTTGACAGATGTAGAGGGCGTGGATAGTGATGAGGCGTGACAGTTACAGTCGTCCTCTTCCAAGTGTCTATCACTTACGGATCTGCATAAGATTTGGAGAAGGGGATAATGGCTGGAAAAGAGATATGCTAGGGTAGAACATGATGGGATGAAAGGGTGGGATATAATGAGATGATAGCATAATGGGGTGCTTTGTAAATAGTGTAACGAACAATTGGGGGCCTGGAAGACATTTGTGGTCCCTAAAAGCAAGGACACGTTTATGTCTTTATGAAGTAAATGCATATTTTGGGCGCAGCGCGATAGTCGAATGATATCCAAAACTGAACTGCCATTATACGAGACTACCTCCACACGCGTGCTCCACCCACTCACAGCGTGCGGAATGCGGAGTTCGTTGCACAATATACCCCATGTCTCCAGAATGTGGGGTTAGCACGTGTAGTGTAAGCCACTGTCACACTTGACAACTTGTCAAGCCATATATCCTCATTTCAACCACCACTAGATCAAATAGACTCAGCTCACTGTCACTCCACCACTCAGTCTCGGAATTCGGGGTACTGTCTTCAAACTTGCAACTTTCAAAACTGCTACCAAACACTGCCCACATGGCTTTTTATATTATCCCTCTCTTCCTTGTCACAGCTTTTATACTCTTTGTGTTACGGAACAGATCCAAAACCCGTCCTCCACCAGGCTATATATCCGCTCCAGGTCCAAAAGGTCTACCGATCCTAGGCAATGCACACCAGTTGACCGCCCAACCACATCGCACAATTTTAAAATGGTCGCGTGAATATGGTGAAGTGTATAAGATCCGATTGGGATGGAATGATTGGTATATGCTGTGCTCTCCGGGGGCTGTTAAGGAGATTCTGGTAAGATGAGCATCCATTTACTCTACTGTAGGTCATGTGATTGAAGAACTAAGCTGGACTGACATGGCACCCGACTTAAAGGATAAGCAATCCGTTCATACGAGCTCGAGAGCGCCGATGCCGGTTGCGAATGATGCGCTGAGTGGAGGCTTGAGGTTCTTGTTCATGCCTTATGGAGGTATGTGGAGGAGGTTGAGAGCGTTGAGTCATAAGTTGTTGACGCCTAAGATGAGCGAGATGTTTAAGCCGAGTCAAGAGTGGGAGGGGAAGATGTTACTTGAGGAGGTACTTGGAAAGTGCGCAGAGAGTAAGGAAGGGAATGAAGAAAGTTATATGGCAGTGAGGAGATATACGACTAGTGTGATGATGACAAGTACGTATGGGAAACGAATTCCTGAGTGGGTGTGTATTTGAACTTCCTCAAGACTGCACAAGTTGCCGGGTTCTAATGTTCTCTGTAGGAATGCGATGAAGTCCGCGAAATTTACGGTATTATGTCCGACTTCTCAAATATCGCAGCACCTGGCGCCTATCTCGCCGACACCCTACCGCCTCTAGGTCGTCTCCCACTACGTCTCCAATGGTGGCGTAAAGGGCTAAAGCCATACTACGACCGCCAGGCCAATCTCTGGATGAGCCTTTGGTCCTCGCTCAAGACTCAAGTAGAAACTAAGCAAGCACCCGAATGCTTTGTCAAGCAAGTCATCGAAAGCAACTATGCCGCGCAAGGTATCACTGAGCTACAAGCCGCGTTTCTCGCCGGCTCACTCATCGAAGCTGGATCCGAGACTACTTCCGCCGGTATCAATGTCGCAATCTTATACCTTGCCGCCAACCCCGACGCACGAGCAAAAGCCCACGAAGAGATCTCTCGCGTAGTAGGAACTTCTAGATCCCCAACCTTCTCCGACGAAGCCTCTCTACCGTATATCAGAGCCATAGTGAAAGAAACAATGCGCATCCGCCCCGTAACCAACATCGGCACCCCCCACTACACCACAGCCCCAGTGACTTACAAAAACATCTACATCCCCGCTAACAGCATCGTCGCTATCCAACAATACGCCATTCACTACGACCCCACTCTCTTCCCATCCCCCTCAACATTCAACCCCTCCCGGTACCTTTCCTTCTCCGAGAAATCAGGCTTCTACGCTGCTGGTGGCGCTGACGCGCGAGATCACTGGAATTTTGGCGCTGGAAGGAGGATTTGTAGTGGGATGCATTTGGCAGAGAATAGCATGTTTGTTGTGTTGGCGAAGTTGTTGTGGGCGTTTGATGTACTGCCGCCGTTGGATGGGGAGGGGAGAGTGGAGGAGATGGATACCAGTGATGATGCGTTTGAACTTGGGGCGAATACGGTGCCGAGGCCGTATAGGGTGAGGTGGGTTGTTAGGGGGGAAGAGGTGAGGAGGACGGTTGAGAGCGAGGCGGCGGAGGCGAGACGGGATGGGTATGTGCTGAGAGGTGAGAAGGTGAGTGAGGAGGGTGTTGAGATATAGGATGATGCTGTATGTAGAGAGAGTTAAGGACAAGACACGAGATTGATAGTTACCATAATTTTGCCAAAGTATGACGGTGCGAGGAAGTATGAAACAGTCTTTCACTTTTGTCGGGTTCCTGCAGCTGCCAGACCGTTTGTTTCTCACAACGATAAACAAACCATTTCGTCATCGACCGAAGAGCTGAATGGCTCCAAGAATGCCAACTTCCTGCATATAAAAGTTCAAAATCTCCACCGTCGTCTCAGCCACTACAACAACGCACTTTGCTCCTACCTCAACTGCCCAGTCCCGAACATCGAACCTTCCCACACCCGCGCGTCTGTCTGATAACTTCCTAATAGAAAACTGACTCACGATAACCAAGATGTTTCGAATTCTAGACTCTTCACCACCGCAATCGCCATCAGCTGCTGCTCAAGCCACAACACCAACTGACGAGCTACATTCACCAACGAACATCATGCTTCCTGAATCGCCGTTATCATCATCAGAGCCTGTTACGCCCGGCAACGAGCGGATGCCCCAAACAGAAAACATGTTTGGCAGCCCTTATGAGGTGACCCTCGAACTTGGAGCGCTTGAGCCGTATCAACGTGAGATGGCTGCAGCTTATAACGAACTGCTCTCATCCTCGCCATCCGCGACGACCACACGTACGAGTAAGTTCACGCCAGAGAAGCGCACACACGGCATCGACGCACGTGATACGCTGCGGAGCCTTTCGCGGTCACTCACTCCACAGCGTCGCAGTGATGATACGGATCTATCTTACAAGGAAGTAGATCTGGAGGTTGGTACCATGGTCGCGAACCTAGATGAGCTTGACAAGGGATCACAAGTTCCACAGGAGAAGGATATTAAGGCCAATGGTCTGTTTGACATGGGTCGAGACGAGCCTTTTGAGGATTGCATCTTTCCAGATGAAAGCTCTGGCTACGAGGACGAAGATCAGTCCGAAGGGGTTGGAGATGATGAATCGGAAGGTGGAGATGAGGATAGCTCTGAGGCTAGATCTCGGTATGTGGACGAAGATGCAGCGAACAACAAGAGTGTTTTTCCTTTGATTCAAGAGGATGAGGATAACAAGGATAGCTACATCGCGGAGGAGGGCAAAAACTATTCATACATCGAGATCAACAGCGTTCAAGACAAGGATGAGGAGGTGGATGAAGATGAAGATGAAACAGGAAAAGAGCGTCACGACGCTGGACTTAGCGATGATTACGATGACGTTCGCGACGCTGTGAAGAGCCCTGGTTCTCACGTTCCTTACCATCGTCTGGAAGACCTCGCCAGTATCATCTCCCACGAGCGTACCCCTACAGCTAAGGAGGTTCATCGATTGGAAGAGCGACACCATGAGCTTGAGGAAGCGCTCATGGCAGATAGTATCGATATCAAGCATGAGCAAGACGATAGCTCAAACGGCGAACATTTAAAGGAAAGCGGATTTAGCTTTGAGGATTTAAAGGAGCACGCCGCCGCTGTAGGCATCGCGCCCGGGGTCGTAGTCGTTGACCTAGAGAAACTCGACAAACTCCTCAGCACTGGCGAGACCGACAACGGTGCTTCGATTTTCATGCCAGATCACGCACCCACCCCAGTGTTCCTCTCATCCCCATCCTCATCATCAAACAAGGACTCCATTCTCAGCCAAGCTGGATCGTCCCCACAGCAGCTCACCGACATCCGCCTCCCTTCGTTCGGCGCAAAGCGCGACTCCACCCCTACCCCAGCCAACCTCAAACCGCCCGCTGTTATCCAAACTCCAGGTGGCAAGCATATCAAGTTCGCCGACGGCTCAACCGTCTTCGAGACTCCCTTCACTAAGACGCTGAATTTTTTCAAATCTCATAGGGGTAAGGAAAACTTGCCGAACAAGCCAAGTCCAAGTAAGGCGAGGAGAAACGCGAGTTTGCCGGAGGAGATTGCTGAGTTGGCACGGGAGGCACATGTTGGCGGATTTAATGAGATGGAGGAGAATATGGAGAAGGTAGATGAGGATCTGAGGATGTATAGATTTGAAGACCATGCGCCTATCGACCCCGTTCTCCAGAGCGAAGTTACGGCAGACATCGACATGGCCTCACGGAGCCCGATTGCACACGCCGAGGAGAATATCGTATGGCCTACTCACTCTACGGAGCAGTTGATGGCCTATGGTTCGTCTGATACGGAGACGAGGACTTATAGGTTGGAGATTCCAGGGCATTATGGCGAGTCGTTCCTTATGAAAGTTGAGACCCAGATCGCGGAATCCATCCGCCAGAGAGGCAAAGAACTAGATGCCAGTGTGGAGGACGTAGATAAGGCTGTGAGGGTGAGTTGCTGCATTCTCAATGAGATAAGAGTGGTACTGACAATTGTAGGACTTCCTCCAGAATCCGGAGCGCTTCGTTACTACTACGCCGGCGAACGAGCCATCTTCTCCCACTGTTGCTGACGACGACCATGGAGAGGACGAGGAAATTGGGCTAGATGTGGCTCAGAAAGATCTTCCAACCCATCTTGGAGACCCAATTTTCGTCAAAATCATCGTCATGCTTCCACAGTCCTTGTTCTGGGCCGCTGTGAAGGCGGTTGGTAACGTGTTCCAATATGGCGCTCGATAAGGTGGAAAACAAGTTAACTAGACTAAAGTCGTAAGACTCTAACAATCGGTCTACACATTTTATGGGGAGAGGAAATTCCTGTATCCATTATGAATGAAGTACTATGATCCTGTTATGTGAGAGAGTTTGCTTTTGAAGTCAATCCTTTGTTTAAATAAGGTTTTCAATTCATTGGGAAATGGGGCCTTAGTATTTGGACACAGGAAGGTATACTCACCAGATAGTGAGGTGGAAAGTAGACGGGCAAAAAGATTCTATACTTGCGCAAATAAGGTCGAACTAAGTCACAGAATCTAGGGTGTAAGTGCGAAATCCAGACAGTGTGGCAGTGGCAAAATTCTCCAATATGATACTAAACCATCAGTGTACCGATTTGCTCCTACAGCTCCTGTTTCTCATGTCAATAGACTTCGAAGTGCTTCCAAATCTGGGCTCTGAATTCAATGTAGCATTAGTGAACAATTCCCACAATTCTTTCTAATTTGCTCATACGCCAAACCTTTAGAAGGACTTTCGCAACGAGAGACATACACACTTGCATTTTGAAGGTTCTGCTCTGGGTAGACAGGGCTATCATTTGCCAGACTGGTTCAAAGATAACGGCAACCAACTCTGAACTCGGCATGGATATCTAGCCTCCAGATTTACATGGTGGTTTTTTACATGAGGACTAGCTGGATTATATCGAGGATGATTCTGGAATGGGAACTCTACGTGAACGCTGTGTGTGATTTGGGCTGAGCTTGAAACGAAGCTCCTCTGCATCATATGTATCCTGAGATATGCCTTGTGCGGGTTGCCAACCTCCCAATTGGCCAGTACTAATGGTCGTAAATGGATAGCTCTCCCGGTCAGGCATCCATAACTCGTAGAATTTTCGAAATCTAAACATGCACCAGTTTTGTCCAACATGTTCTGAGACATTCTCATTTCCTTTGGGGAACGAGGACCCGCGTGGCCCTAAGACTCGTCTTATTTTTTTTTCAAAAATCTCGACGTCTGAATGCCGTTTACTTGGATTCGTAGAACGTAATTGCGATTCGGGGTTGGGTTTCATCTTCGCATCTAGTCGTAATCGGCTGGAAGACATGCCGAAGACACCTACACCACATCCAAGTGCAAGTCTTTGTAATGGATTATGACCGTATCGCTCTTCAAAGTAGTTCCGATAGCGTTTTTGATATGCTTGGGCATTCGCCTCATTCAAAATCCTTGATTGGTACATGACGATGAGGAGCTCGAAAATGTTAAGAATGGGATCTAACGGAAATGTCCATGAGCCTTTGACCATTTCTGAACTACTTTCGAACAGCTCCAGGCTGTGGAGCAAAAAGCCTTTGATGCTTTGGATTTTATCTGTCGCCTCAAGGTGACGCATCCAGTGTTCGGTAAGCGCGGCCTTGAAATAGTAGTTCTGCTCTGTAACTGGAGCATCTAGCGCAGCTCTTACTGAAGATTCAGCTACGTCGATGTTACACGCGAGAAGCATGAAGAGACTGGTAGCCGCTTAAATTGACTCGGGAGAGAATAAGTCTGCCAGAAAAGATGACGCCGTTATGGCTCGGCTATGCACATCAGGAAGAGGAAGCAGAAAATTCTTACTAGCTTTCATAGCCTCGCAGGCTTGAATACATAGCTAGCTAGATGCAAAAAGATATGCACATTTCAAAGAAGGTTTGATGTGTGGTCATTGATATTGGTATTGGCCGATCCGAAGACCGCATGCGAGTTGTAACCGAAGATCATTATACGCGCTGGTAGTAGAAGTGTTCGTAGGAAGTCCTCATCCTTAATTCGGTTTCTTTCCTCCTTTTTCTTGACAGCTGTCCAGGTCGTGTAAGCATTAGATCCCTTGTGAAGTGGGTTCAGCCCACGAACTACCACAATACTGTTCAATTTAAATTAGCAATGGAATATCTTAGAAGGGCTATCGTGTTTGAACGGGCATACGCCAGGGTTGCATCATTTGGATTTGCGACAATCTCTAGAAAAGTGTGGTCGTCCGCCTTCACTAAACGTCAGATGAAACTTTGTTTGAAGCGTGGGATTTACAGGAGCGAGTGTACCATATTGAAGTATACGAGCCCTTGACTAGATAACTGAGTGACAATCAAGTTATGTAGATAAAGTTTGAGTGGAAAAGTTGTGGCTGAGAGGGGCCAAGTTGAACCATGATTGGGGATTGAATTGCTTTTGCATTTCTAGCCGCACTGCCTCCATTTTAGCATGAAGGTCTGGGCCTTGGATTTCCATGTATGAGTGAGGCTTAGAGTACAGGCAAGCTAAAATGCGAGAGAATCGACTAATCGTCTCTTTCGGGCATTACGCCGGCTATCAAACATGCTGCATTTTAGCGTTCATAATCAAATCTGCAGTAGCCCTCAGGGCAAACATACAGAAGGCTCATACAAAGCAAACCAGCTTCAAAACTCCTAGAAAAACTTTTTCCCCCACCGCTAACCTGGAAGAAAGCATCCGCAGCGTTCTCAGCAACCATCAATCAGCACAGCACTTAATAGAACAAAACCCTTTACTCACATAACCAACTGAAGACCTCAACTTATGTGTTGAAACATCAAACCCCCTTCCTACTTCACAGCATGCCTCACGACCCCATCCGCAATCCACCTCCCCTTGAAATTCTCTTCCAACACCCTCAACTTCGAATAGTAAACATCATCATCTACATACCCGCCCTTCAACCACCGTTCCCCCTTCGTATCATCAAATGCTTTCCTCGCATGCAGTACTCTTCGATTGTCGAAGATGACACACTCTCCTTCGTTCAGTCTATATTCATACAAGTTTTCCTCGGAACCAAGCAGCTTATCGAACGCCTTGGCCGCCCCAACGTAGTTCCTCAGTTCTGACTGGGCCTCCCCACCGATTCTGGCTTCGAATGGGCCTTGGAAGGGCGGCGCCCAGTTTACATGCTTGATGGCGAGGTTGGCGGGTTCGCTGTATTTGGGGTATGGGAAGAGTTCGATGGTGGGTCTTGTGTGGTGGTAGTGCTGGGTGGGATGATGGTACTCATAGGTCACTGGAAACGTACACAGTGTGCGGAAGTGGAAGGCAGATTGCGTGTGCAGTTGGTGCGCGGCGTGGAACGCGTCACTGAAGAAGGATTCGCCGCCTGGAGCTTGGGCGCGGATCGAGTGCAGGAATTGGAGATGGGGCGGGTTGGAGGTGTAGAGGAGGTCCATGTGTAGGCCTAGAAAGTGCTGTGTATATGCGATGTTCTCAGCTTTGGGCTTGGAGCGGACGTCCCAGGTGCGGCCGTAGAAGGTGTCTTTCAAGAGCCCGATACGGTTCGCAAGGTGGGCGACAGAGTCTTCTGATTCTGGGACATTCTTCAAGAATAGTAAGCCAAACTTGCTCAAATGGCCCAGGGCGTCGAAGAGGACTTCGTCGGCTTCCATATAGTCTTTGTAATCTAGCCATTTGTTGTTTTTGATAATGGTGTCCTTGTCCCACATGACTCTTTCGTCGCTGCGTACGCCTCCCTTGAGCTCCAGCTCAGTGTTCACGGCTCTTTTCAACCACTCGATTGAGTGCCTCGTCCGATGTTCAGGTCCGTATCCAGGCACGTCGTTCTTCCAGATGACCTCGACCACCCATCCCTTCTCTTTGTCGACTACTGTCCGGCATGAGCCTTCGAGGTCTTCGGGGATGTCGGCGGTCTGGAAGCGCTTCTGCTTGCTGTCCGGGTCCACACATTGCAGGCACTGGCAACTGTCGCGGAGGAAGACGGTGTCGAATGTTCTTGGGTCGCCGTCGATGTTCACGGCGACGTGTTTGGCAGGTTTTCCATCCAGCTGGCCTTCATTCGAAGCATCGTGGACCAGGTGCTCCTGCTGTGTTGGCGGCGGTGGATTCGATGGGTTATTAGATAGATGGCGTACGGGTATAATTTCCCTCCAAGCAACGGCTGGTCTCCATCTGCGCGTGCCGGCACGCGTAGCCTGTGCATATATAGCTCTCAGGGGGAGCTTCTTGGGGATGCTCAGCGACATGGCAGCTTCGATGGAGGGGTGTTTTGGCCTAATTCGTTCTGCGGGGAGGTCAGCCACCTTTTGTCATTTTCGACTGGCCCGAGGCGTTGGACACGACACCCACTCTGCCGGTACTCTCCCTTCAATTAACCTCCTTTATACATTTGCAGTCGCAGCCACAGGTCTGTCTCGGCACTGGCTTGGTCGCCATACGCGAACTCCCCCCCCGTCCGCTGCGGAGCCTGAGCGCATGTCGGAAGGAGTCGCACAGCTAAAGGATGAGGTAACTTGCCAGCGCGCTCCTACGCTTCACAGAGACAGCTGGCTGACCACAGAATAGGGATCGCAGACCCAAGTCGCCCTCGCCGGCGCAACCGCTGGCCTCGTGTCGCGCTTCGTGATCGCCCCCCTCGACGTCATCAAGATCCGGCTCCAGCTGCAGGTGCACTCTCTCTCCGACCCGCTCAGCGTGCGTGAAGTCCAGGGGCCCATCTACAAAGGAACACTGGGCACGCTCAAGCACATCTTCCGCGCCGAAGGTCTTACGGGCCTGTGGAAGGGGAATATTCCCGCAGAGGCGCTGTATCTGGCCTACGGCAGCGCCCAATTCTCGGCATACACGTATATTTCGCACCTGCTGGACGCGATACCGCCGCCGTACCATCTGCCCAACGCGGCGAACAGCTTCATAGGCGGTGCAGCGGCTGGGGCTTGCGCGACGACGGCTACATACCCGCTGGACCTCCTTCGCACACGATTTGCCGCCCAGGGACCCGAGCGTGTATATTCTTCAATCATCGCATCACTCAAACACATCTACAAACATGAAGGCCCGACGGGCTTTTTTCGTGGGCTGGGAGCTGGTGTGAGCCAGATTGTGCCCTACATGGGCCTCTTTTTTGCGGGCTATGAGGGACTGAAGCCCATCTTGGCGAGCTCAGCCATTCCAATGCCCTTCGGAACTTCGGATGCAGCTGCCGGAATCATTGCGAGTATACTGTCGAAGACGGCCGTGTATCCTCTCGACACCACCAGGAAGCGATTGCAGGTACAGGGTCCGACACGACTGAAATATGTCCATCGGAACATCCCCATGTATTCGGGCGTCATTAGCACTCTATCGCACATTTGGAAGCACGAGGGTAGAAGGGGACTGTATCGAGGGCTGACGGTGAGCTTGCTGAAGGCGGCGCCGGCAAGCGCGGTCACCATGTGGACGTATGAGAGAGCTATGGGCTTCATGTTGACCATGGGGAACACTGAGGAGTGAGGTGCGGAAGTTGTATTGTTGGCATGCATAACCTGGCGTTCAACATGTTCGGGCAACATGTGACACATGGGGATTTGGAATTGTTAGACGGTAACACAAGGTGCCACACGGCAGACAGAGCGATTGGAGTCGCTATGGATGTCGCTATAAGCGAAGGAGACTTGCTTCTGTATAGGAAGCTTGCAGCCGATGCGACGGCCAATTGGAACAGTTCCCCGCCTTGTCCGCAAACCTTAAGACGCCCAACATTGGGGGACAGACTTTCCTATTCAAAGACCATGTCTTGTTAGCGAGTGCAAACCACTTCCAGCCAGAAACTCGGGATGGCATCGAGATGGGACGGAACAGCGAGGCTCTGCCGGCGCTGCGGGGCGGGTGGTGGTGGTACGACACCTTGAACCTTAGAGCTCGGCACCTAAAAAATTTGGCCGGCCGACGTTTGTCCTTGTTCAACACCACAACTTCTCCAGATATAGACCAAGATGAAGCGGAAGAGCGAGGCGCGTCTCAATGGCAAGTCCAAGAAGCGGGCAATCTCCGACGACGACGCCCACAAGAACTTCCGCAAGGGTCTCTTCGACACGAACGTCCGAAAGAATTATACAGACAGCTACGCTGCGTCACAGCCGTATGTCAATTCCATGCGATTTCATGCGATTTCATGCGATTTCATGCGATTTCGAGCTCGATTCTCACTATTTTCTCCAGATATAAACATGCCGTGATCCAGGACCTGGTCGACGACACCCTCCTCCGCAATGTGCGCACCGAAATCCGCGAGCATATCTCATTCACGCCGAAGGAGACAGATATATACAAGATCCACCAGTCTGGCGACCTCGCCAATCTTGATGGCCTCAGCGACTCTGCTCTCCGCAAGCTTCCCTCGCTCTTGACCCTCCGCGACTCGCTGTACTCGTCCGCCTTCCGGAAATACCTGTCATCGATCACGGGCGCGGGGCCACTGAGCGGGGTGAAGACTGACATGGCAGTGGTAGGTTACCTCCAGCCAAGACGAGGAGGGGAACAGTTGCTGATCTGGCGCTAGAACGTATACACGCCTGGCTGTCATCTGCTATGTCATGACGATGTCATTGGGAGCCGACGTGTGAGCTGGATTCTCTACCTCCTCGACCCCGACAAGCCTTGGAAGCCTGAATGGGGAGGCGCCCTCCGACTATACCCTACTGAGCATATGAAGACCGCTAGTGGGGATGAGGTCAAGATCCCGCAGCCAGACTTCTCTGTGGTGATCCCGCCAGCGTGGAACCAGTTGTCCTTCTTCACTGTACAGCCAGGAGAGAGCTTCCACGATGTCGAGGAAGTGTACAGGAGGGGGCTAAATGAGATGGATGAGGATGATGGAGGTCGAGTTCGCATGGCGATCAGTGGTTGGTTCCACATACCCCAGGAAGGTGAGGATGGCTTCGAAGAAGGCCTGGAAGAGCAGCTCGCAGAACGCAGCTCCCTCGCCCAACTCCAAGGAGGAAAAGCCGATGTATTCGACGAACCACAAGCCAGATGGGTCGAAAACCCCAACTGGGACAGCATCGAGAATAAGGAGGATGACGAACTAACTGCGGATGAGATCGACTTTCTGATCAAGTACATGAACCCTCAATATCTCACACCAGACATCGTCGACGAGCTTCAAGGCATGTTCTCAGACGAGTCTTCATTGAGGCTCGCTGAGTTTCTTTCCGTCAAGTTCTCAGCTCGACTTCGCGAATACCTCGAAACGAAAGACCACGAAGCCAATCCAAGTCTTCCTTCCAACCCCTTCCACCCAGCAAAGGTAGGTGTCGCACGTCCTCCACATAAGCACCGCTACCTCTACCGCGAAGCCGTCCACCCTATACCAACGACTCCTTACCCCGACACCGATAGAATGACACCGTACGACGATCTAGTCGATATCCTGTTCCCGCACCCTGCATTCTCAAAATGGATATCGCTTGTCACGGGCATCACGCTCACCAAAAGCAACATCGTGGCCCGTCGTTTTCGCCGGGGACAAGACTACACACTTGCCACTGCTTACGAGGAAGAAGACCCACAACTGGAAGTATGTCTTGGCATCACGCCGTCAAGAGGTTGGGGAGACGAAGACGAAGAAGCAGATGTTGCTGTTGAAGTTGAGCACCAGAACGGCAGTAGTTCCAAGAGCAAGAAGAAAAGCAAAAACGATAAGAAGAGTAAAAAGAGGGAGCCCGAGCCTGAACCCGCAAAGCCGGAAGAAGAGGTTGGTGGGTATGAGATGTATATGGCGGGAGAAGATGATGAGGGTTCAGACAATGGTGCGGGGCCGGCGGGACCGACAGCGCAGACGGGTGCTGGCCAGCGACGGAAAACAAAAGCGGATCCTGCGGTTTATAAAAGCGCCAAAGATGATGAAGACGATGGTGTGCTGTTCTCTCAGCCGGCAGGATGGAATAATATGATGATCGTGCTACGAGACCATGGAGTTCTACGCTTCACTAAGTACGTGAGCAAGTCTGCAAAGGGCGATCGCTGGGATGTGTGCGCTGAGTTCGGTGTCGAGCTAGGAGAAGACGAGGATAGCGAAGATGAAAAGTAAATAGTGAGAAGTGGTGGTCGGTCCCTGGGTCTGTTTTTCTCTAGGCGGCATAGCGATTCTTTTACGGAAAAATATGGTTGGTTTAGATTACGGTGTCACAAATGCATTTTGGTTCATGTCTAGCATTCGTTCTTGCTATCCTGCCTGATCTACATGTGTAAGTTCGAACACTACCCAGGTAAAACTACTGGACGCCTGCTCACTGAGCTTCGGCAATAGCTACCCCGCATAAGCCCCACATTCCCACCTACCCTGTTTGTTTAGCACGCTGTCAAGTGTCAGCTTCATGCCATTCTTATTGTCGCCTCTCTCTTTCATTTCGTATCTTCTCTGTCCTGTGATTGGTTCGTTTTCTCAACTCTGCATCCTCACTTACGTCCAACGATGTCTTCCACCAAGCATATTACGCCACTTGATCATCCAACCCTCAACTGCGCCCTCGTTGGAAAGGAATTCGGCTCAGTGACCCAGTATCGAGGCCTCCAATACGCCACAATACCCGCACGCTTCCAAGACTCCATCCCCAATGACACCCTCCTCCTCAACTCCATCCACAATGGCACATACATCCACTCCGCCACAGCATTCGGTCCTTCGTGCCCGCAGAAACGCGGCGCACAGGCCTGGGATCTGACGTTGGTTGGTGATGACTTGCAATTTGAAATGGAAGAGGGCCAAGGAGAGAATGAGAAAATGGATGAGTGGGGGTGCTTGACTGTCAATGTTAGTGTGCCGAAAGGCGTTGAGAAGACAGATAGGGGGTTGCCGGTCTTCGTATGGGTACATGGTGGCGGATTGGCCATGGGGAGTAATAATTGGCCACAGTACGACTTGAGGAAATTCGTGGAGAGGAGTGTTGAGGTCGGGAAGCCTGTCATTGCGGTCGCACTTAACTATCGCGTGGGCGTACTGGGGTTTTTGGCGTGTGAAGAGCTGGGTGCGGGCGGGAATATGGGGTTTAAAGACCTAGTGCTAGGGATGCGGTGGGTGAAGAGGCATATTGCTGGATTTGGGGGAGATGCGGAGAATGTTACGGCTGCCGGGGAGAGTGCAGGCGGGATTGCGCTGTCGACTATTCTCTGTGCTGAGACTGGGCCAAAGCCGTTATTTGAAAGAGTTGTAATTATGAGCGGAGAAACGACGTTGAGGAAGCCAAGAGGGGGGAAATGGCATAAAGAGATGTATGAAGATCAACTCAAGTACCTTGGGCTGAATGGAGAAAAGGTGGGAAAGGAGGAGAGGGTTAAAAGGTTGAGGGAGGAGACCGCTGAAAAATTGTGTCAGAAGTTGCCGCTTGCGCAGCATTTTTGCGGGTTTGTGGATGGGGTGTGGTTGAAGAAGGCGGTCACTCTAAGCACACTAGAAGATGGGGGGAGTGAGATGCATAAACGGGGGTGGTGTAAAGAGTTTGTGATTGGGGACACGGCGCATGATGTAAGACTTCCTCTCTATTCTTTGCATGCACAGAGCTAAAACATCTACCCCAGGGAACTATCCTCAAGACTCGGATACTCGACAAGCCACTCGCGCTCTCGATACTACATCAACTATGTAGCTCACACCTCACACCTACAGACACCGCCACACTACTCTCAGCATACAATCTCCCTCTGCCTCCCGCGCCCCTGTCCATTACTACAGAACAATCCCATGCCCTTCTTCTCTTAGTCTCAGAACTAAGATTCTATCTCCCGACGCTGCTTGCGTACCATGGATGGAGAGCACGGTTCCCGCAACAAGAGGGAGGAAACGGGAGGATCGGGAACACAGCTTCGAGACACCATTTCCATATCCTGAATCCGTTTCCTGGGGCTTTTAAGGGGCTGGTGAGTCACGAACTAGACGTCGGTTTTCTTTTGCAGAACTTGAATCATCTGCTTCCATCTGCTTCGCGAGACGTGGCAAAGACTGTGGCGGATCACTTTATTAGGTTTGTGTATGGGGAGGGTTGGGCGAGGGATAGGGAAGTGGTTGTTTTTACAGATGAAGGAGTAAAGATTGTTGGAGAGGAAGAGTATGATAGGGTATGGAGAGACGGGAGGGGGGAAGTGTTGAGG
>BLYF01000031.1:993964-1008522 GCA_014905255.1 Herpotrichia juniperi | reverse complement strand
GGGAGAAATTGTGGATGTTGGCGGATAGTTGGCAGGGTGTGAGGAGTGAGGAGAGTGAGTATAGTTGGGCGGGCAAGGAAGCAGAAGGGAAATCAAAGCTGTAAGCGCGTAATATTTTGAGGATGATCATAAAACTAACGTATGTTCCTCGTGAGATGCGAGTAAAGCTACAGTGTTCACCAAGCATTCCAGATAAGGTATAGCTTATGCGCTATTCTAAGCAGAGTTAGCCCTATTACGACATCTAAGCGTCCAAACTTCGCGTTACATCCATCAACCATCATCTTTCACTGGCTCATACAATTGTAAACTTGGCTATTTGTGCTACCGACATGATCTGGAGCGCGTAAGATAACATTAGCCCCTTGAAAATACCCAATGCCTCCAGATCGCGGTCGCGCTTCGAAAGCATGCACTGCATGTCGGAAGCAAAAGACGAGATGCTACGACTCCTCGAACGGAAGAGCGTGTCTCCGATGTGAAAGATTAGGATGGTCATGCTCGTTAAACGCTGCAGATCACCAAATACATAATAATACCGAAGCAACCTCTGTAAGCAATGGCGGTCCAAGTACAGTTCGAGGCGATAATGGAAGGCATGTTTCTCGATGCAGTGGTTACATTTCAACGCGCTAATGAAGCACAGATTTGATCGACTCGAGCATATTGTGAACACTCTGACCAGAAGAGTGGATGAACTTGAATCTGGATTGCATGGGCAAAGCACAGCCCATCGAGTCAGAGATCTTCCAAGTCCAGAGGAAGTGTCAATCCAGCCTAGCCTAGAGAGGGAAACTACCGAGCAAGCACCAGCGCCCCTTTTCGTTCTTCGAGATGTGACTGCTCAGTCAGGCTTTCGGCCTGCGGACAGGACTGTAACAAATACCCCTTCGCGAGGGTTATCAGACGATATCATTCTGAAAGGCCTGATCAGCGAGCAAGATGTAATTGCTCTACTCTCCCTGTTCCAAGAACATTACGGTCGATGGGTATCCTTCAGCACGCTCATTCCAACCTCCATACTACTCGAGGATGTTCGAGAATCTCCCCTCCTTCTGTGTGCATGCTGTCTGATCGCAGTGCGTCACACGCGGCAAGACCTCGCTACACAATTGGCCCCCATTTTGTTCAAAGAAGCAAAGACATTGCTCTCGGTAGCAATGCTATCCGTTCCACAGCCTATAGAGTTCTTTCAAGCTTCTTTGGTGCTTGGCATGTGGTCGACCACCATAGGGCAAACGCCCTTGACCATCGATAGCTGGCTGTTGAGCGGGTTCGCGCTCCAGCATAGCATCGCAAGCGGACTTTTCCACTCCGCAGGGCAAGCCCGCCGTACGCCGCAGGATAAACGTGAACTTGACCATCTCTGCGTCTGGAATCATCTGTGTCTTGTTCATCTACAGTAAGCCATATCATTTATCCAATTAGTGCATTACCAATAGCCTTAGTTACTGTGTCGGAACTCGCCGAAAGGCAGTGATCGATCGGAAAGATGTGGAAAGATGTCGACTTATACTTGGATCCGATCACGCCACCAACTTCGAATCACGAATGGTGTCCGAGGTACACTTGTACTGGATTATTTACGAGAGTTCTAACTCAGTCGTTGATATTCCCAAAACACAGGCAGCGCTACACACCTGGAAAGAAGAATGGAAGTACCTCTTCGGCAAGTAACACTCGTTCAATCCAGACAGTGCTTTAGTTTAACAGCTTGGCAGACCAACCTCGGTCCCAGTTTGTGCAAATGGGCTTTCACTTTGCCCAACTTTTGATTTACGATCAGTCACTCAAGGCTCGCTCGGCTGCAGTGCGAGAATCTCTTCTCACGGAAATGATTCGTCTGTCTACCACCATCATTAACCTGGCTATGGAGGCGACTGATGAACGCACTCGCCACCTTACCGACCACATATACCACATGATCAGCTTCGCTGCCGTTACTCTCTGTCGCTTACTTCACAATTACGAAGAACAGCTTTCCTTGTCACACGATCTATTAAGTCTCGATACACTCATCCTGTCACTGGTTTCCTGGCTTCATGCAATCGGACTTCCCTGCCATGTCGCTCATACTATGGGCGATGTTGTTGCCGCGTTCCATAAGAAGCTGCGCCCAGATTCTGGTCCAAGCCCAAGCACGTCATATGCAGACGTTGATCCTGCTATTCAGGATGACTTTGCTCAACTATTCCCGGAGCTCTTTGGAGCAAACTCGTTTGACTTAATCACTAGTTCGATGCTTCCGAATTTCCAGCCAATGGTGTGATACACCCAAGTACACATGCGATACAGTGAGGCTTAAAATGTCTATTCAATCGGTGATAATACCACCAACGCCACTACTCTATGCAATCCTTAAGTTAGACACTATCTAGATCCGAAGAAGCGACTCCAAAGTCCAGATGCAGGAGCCTCACTGGCTTTTGTCTTTAGCCAAGGGATCTGCTCCGGAGCATACTTGTAGGCCCTAAACAATGCATTCGCAGGGTATCCAAAGTATCCTTCAATCTCCTTCGCATCCAACCCACTATAATCCGCAAAGTCTGGGTTCACATATTCCCAAACGATCTCCTTCTTCTCGGTCACCTCAAATATTCTCCCAAAAGCTGCCTCGGTAATCAGTGTGTTACCATTCTCGAGTCGCTGAGCGCCGCCCATGAATGGTGTGAAGAAGGTCATCGGATGTGGGTCGCGGTACTCCCAGACGATGGATTTGTCTTTGCGAGAGACCTGGATAACGCGCGAGTATGTTGCATTTTCGTGGTGGCGGAAGGTTCCATTATCAAAGATGAGGATACTTCCGTCCTCCAACTCGCTCGCGCAGTGCTGTTGGGCCACCACAGTTGAGTCCAGATGCCAGATGATTTCTCCGGTCTTGCGAGAGATGATAACAACTGCAGAGACACTGCGAAGTGAGGCGAGAATGTTACCGTCTTTTAGGGGATATACCGAGTTGATGAGAGGCCAGTGCTCTCGAGGGTAGTGTGGTTGAAGAGCGTACGTGTTTGGGTCGAGATGGTCGATCGCATTCCAAGACCAGAGCAGCTCTCCAGTGGGAGTGACGTGCTTGATGCAATCTCCATACACCTTTCCGTCCGGTGCTTCGCTCTCTGGAATTCCGCCCACGATAGAGGCGCCTTGTTCCGGGCTCATACCCTTAACAGTCGTATAAAGCAGCTCTCCGTTATCGAGATGATGCTGGTCATGATGCGCTAGAGGATCGCGGTGCTCTGACACGACTTTGCCGCTCGGGTCGACTTCCATCATGACGCCACCTCGATATTTCTGCCAGAGAGGAAACAGGCGTGGCGCATCTGGGTGCACTCCGTTGTAGACGAGATTTCCATTTTTGAGGATCTGAGCGTGACGACCGGGCCGGTAGGGAAGATCCCATCGATGGACTTCGTCGCCCTTGTTGTTGACGAGCTTGACGGTGCCTGGACTGGTGAGGTGCGCGAGGAGGGTGTAACCTGGGGAGACTTTCTGCTCGTCGATACCGCGAAGTCCGACACCGCGGCGGAGGAGGTTGCTTTGCTCCATTGTGGAAGAACTGAGAGTAGGGTCACAGGTGAAGGGGCTAAAGTGTCACTAACTTCGTCTTCCGATTCGGTGAAGAAGGATGAGATGAAGTCTTGAAGGATGATGAGCCGGTTTCGTAATGCGGATGATCGCGGTGGGTGAAGGATGTCGAATTCTTGGGTGTAATTGCACCATCCTTATATTCAGCGCCATCTCATCGGAGGACGCCTGTGAAGTACAGGTCACCGCGGCATCCCGATGTTGTTGCGATGATGATAGGCGCAGAGGACCGGCAGACCGCGGTGTCCTACGGCATGCCGCGGTGATATGCGACCACACACGGAGATCTACAATCTAACCTACGGCATGCCGCGGCGATAAGTCCATCGCGACATCTTGATCTGAAGTTGCTCAATTGCAACACCACCTCCGACACGAGTGCAGGGAACATATAATCCTTCAGGGACTCCACGATGATGGGGCACCGATCCAACACTCAGATATTTCAACGTGATGGCTTCCAAGACCGACTTTGTCGACTCCGAGAAGAACTTCGAGCAAGCTTTAGACACTCGTTCGATGTCACAAAATGACGATGTTCCTGAGGGTGAGGTGCAAAAGGTGCAAGGTGCTACTGGTCTCAAATTGTGGCTGAAAAAGTTGTCTATTGAAACGGGCGGTATCGAAAGGGTTACGGATGAAGATCGGGCTGGCGAGACTTCCAAAGTTTGGAACGCATGTACCTTTTGGTGAGTCCTCATCACAGTCGTTCAAATATCTTCAAGATTCAATCACATTCTAATATCGCGTAGGCTAAGTGCCAACATGGCCGTCGCAACGCTCAATACCGGCATGGTCGGAGGAGCCATGGGCCTCTCATTCTGGCACTGCTTCGCCATCATCGTGGTCATCAACCTCGCTGCTTGCCTCCTCCCTGCATGGACCGCAACATTCGGCCTCACAGGCCTCCGGATGACAACCTTCTCTCGTTACTCCTTTGGTTACTGGGGCAACCTCCTCGTCGTGGTCTTCTCCATGATCAGCACAACTGGCTGGAACGCCATCAATTCGATCTCGGGCGCATCGTGTCTCTATGCCGTCTCCGATGGGACCTTCCCTCAGTGGGCCGGCGTGATCTTCATCTGCACTACAGTGTGGGTCATCTGCGTCTTCGGGATCACCTGGATCCATCGTCTTGACTCTTACCTCTGGATTCCTCCATTCATCGTCTGGTGCGTGGTTGCTGGGACTGGAGCTAAGGACTTCGACGGCAATGCTATCAAGTCACCCACTGGAGCCAATGGAGCTGCTGCAGCCTTCTCGTTCATCGCTGTCATCTTCTCGTTTGCGGTATCTTGGATCAACTGCGCAGCCGACTACAACGTCAAGATGCCTGTCAATACTCCAAGATGGAAGATCTTCCTCGCAACTTATATTGGCATCATGGTCCCGACGATCTTAGTTCAGACGCTTGGCGCAGCGCTCTATAGCGGGACTGAAGCCAACCACGCTTGGAAGGTCGCATATTTGGATGCCGGAGTTGGTGGGCCGTTAAAGATGGCTTTGCTTCCCGCTGGAGGCTTTGGAAAGTTCTTGCTCGTTCTCGCAGGCTTGAGTTCTATTCCTGTAAGTTTGGCCCCTTTCCTTCCTACACTACAAGTTCTCCCAAACAGTCCCTGACATGCTCGAAAGAACAATATCCCAAACAACTACTCCTTCGCTCTTCACGCCCAAAACTTCGGCCCCCGCGCCATCCACGTCCCCCGTATTGCCTTCGTAACCTTCGGCTACATAGCTGCCATCACAGTCGGTTGCTGCGCTGCCGCCTTCTTTGCCGATACGCTTCAGACTTTCCTCTCTATCATCGGATACTGGACTATCATCCACCTCGTGATCATCATCGAAGAGCACGTCATCTTTCGCCACGCCCGCTGGTCCAACTACAACTGGGATGCATGGGCAAGCCAGGAGCTGTTGCCGTTTGGGTGGGCGGCGATCGGGGCTTTTGCGGCGGGCTTTGTGGGCGCTGCGCTCGGAATGAAGGTCAGTTGGTATACAGGGCCGGTTGCGGGAATGATTGGGAAGCGTGGTGGCAATGTGGGTCATGAGCTCACGGCGGGATTTTGTGCGGTGGCGTTTCCGGTGTTGAGGTGGGCGGAGAGGCGGTGGACTGGGAAATAAGAGAGATCCTCTAATTGTACGAGTAGTTCACTGAAGTCACGGCGAGGGTTATTTTGATTGAGTGGTTCAATGAATAAGAAACGTTCATATGTTAGTCCGGTGTCTTATGCTCGGCTCGCGGGTGGTTTTGTTGATGTATTGGGTTTTTGATATGGCAACACCTTCACCTCCACACGCTCCGTCTTTCATCCGCGCCTACTCTTCTCGGAGACGGAAACTTCCGCGCCGTCTCTTCTTGCCTCGCTTAATGTAACTCAGCCCATAGGTGAGGTTTTATAAACGTCTTGCTTCCAACACAAACAACCCATCCTCCACATCCACACACAGCAATACCGCAACGACCCACTCAGACCGAGTAACCTGCACTCCTAAGATGGAGGGCAGCACGAAGATTGGAGATAACGCCCACGGGCCGAGAGAGAGTGTTCCACCGCAGGATGTCAACTACCGTTTCAGCTCGATGAAGGTATGTTTGTTACTTTGCAATTAGCGATGAGGTTACCATTCTATTTATTCTATACGTATCGTTTGCGCCTTGAATTGTTTCAAACTCTAGACGTCACTAACTCTGGGTTTAGGAAACTCCAACCAAAGAGAGCGACATTGGAAGCAAGACCACGATAGTTAAAACGAATGCGATAAATAGAAACTTGGCAATCACGACCATCAATTCTCTCGCCGAAGAAATCATCGACAAGATCATGACCAATCTCCGAGACGAAAAGGATACCAAGGCCCTTGCGAGTCTATCATTCGTGTCAAAGAAATTCCACCGCATTGTTGAGCCACATCTCTATCACCACATTACTGTGGTCCTAGGCAGCTCTATATTTGGCGGAGTTTCGGGTAATGCGAAAGAGTTGATTAGAACACTCTTCTACAATGACCATTTCCGCAAAGGGGTGAGAATGCTCACAGTGGTCCGTAATGAGGCCGAGAGCTGGATTGGCGACCATGTGCGGGATCACGATTATATGGCGTACAAACATCTATCAAGGGGAAATGACAACCATTGCGACAGCTATCTTATCGCTCTTGTCGACTATTTACCCTACATTGAGACACTAGACATGTCACAATATCGTTGGACGTACCAAGCACGAATCCCGATCTTCTCTGAACACAGCTGGTCGTTCCGAAACCTGAAAAACGTTGATATCTCGATCCGTGGAGAATTCTCTATCCTGGATTTGTTTTGCATGTTCATGCTTCCCTCCATCGAATCGATTGCTATGCGAGGTGGTCGACTTATGCCTGCTGATACAGAAAATAATGCAGGGCTCTGGACAAGCAGTTACCACAAATCCACAGTGAAACATCTAATGTTGAAAGATTTGCTATACCAAATGGGGGAACTTTATATTATAGCTGATCTCTGCACGAACTTATCTTCCTTAGATTTGTACTTTAGCGACGCAGAGGGAATTTTCCCGTTAGCCTATGGAGATTTCTATTCTTTCAAGAACCAGATGGCTAGCGCGTCGATGCGGCAACTCGGCATGGTCAGTTTTGAGTATGGAATCGGGTTCCGCATTGAGGTTAAAGATATCGCCACGACTCCCTACAGTCCTTGGTCTCTGGAAAATAAGCGTCGATGGGACTGCTTATTCTTCGAAGCAAACAACAAAACTCGAGACAACTTCCACTTGATCGACTTTCTTCAGACTCTTGACCTCTTCGACCTTGTCACCGCTTATAGTCTCACCGGAGAGGGCCGCTTTCCAAATCAGGACATGCTAATCACGCTCATTCAGATGGGTCTTGAACAGTGTGTTGAAGCAATTGGCTTCTATCCTGTTCCTGTCTCACTTGCGTTCATGACGAAGTATGGCCTCAATAAAGAGAAGATCGCAAAACTCAAGGTTTCATATGAAAAGAACATTCAGCTGAACTACGTCGCTGCGTGAGTCGCTCATCACTTTCGAATCTCAGATGTTAGGACTAACTTTGCTACAAGATCAAGAGACTAGAGATAAACGTCTATGCAAGACGGGAGGCGAAGAACAAGAGCAAGACATGTGAACGACCTATTCTGAATGGTGGACCATAACGGTAATAGACTGCCGCATTAATGGTCCTTGGAAGCATTTCAGGCGTGGGTTGAGATCAATTGCGACCACCACATGAATTTGTAAAAGCGGCCTGTCGGACTGTGAAGCTACCCAAGATTTGTCGATTGTCACATCTTCCAAGTAGTGTGGCATTTTAATGAAAAAACCATCCAGTCCAAAGATTCTGATGTCTTGCTCTTTCATTGCCCAATTTTATGTTTATGTTCTGCGCTAATTAAAAGTTTGCGTTCTCGTTCATTTGCCATATCTTCATGACCTGAGTTAAGAATCGTGCTTGAGTTATTGCGAGGATTTAATACTACAAGAAGCAAACATGGCGTCTGTGAGAGGATAAAGTTATGCTTTAGACCCCGTTGCAGGCTATCGCCGCGTACATGATTGCATAAAGCTCTGTGCGGTTTACGGCAGACTTCCGAATTATTTTGAGAAGCCTAAAACATCATAACCATCAATTGAAAATGTTCTCTGAATAATTAGAGTTCTTTTGTTCCTGCTTTGTTGTGATACCTACGGTTGACTACTGCAAAGCTCTTGAAGGGTGCAGAATAAGTAATATATGAACTTCCTTTATGTCTCGTGAATACACATGTACGTTGTCACCGATTGGTCAAACAAAGCGATCTCAAATCTTGTGCCAATCAACGTACGAACCCAGATCCCGCTAGTCAAGACGATCGGTGATAGCTGCAAGTCGAACGCCGGAACCACAGTCATCGATCGTTAGTCCACGCCTCAGTCCTCGATGACGACAAAGGGTAAGCGGCTTGACCTGAAGGTCTTGCAGCCATGTCGTTTTTATTCTTCGTGCGTTATCCGGATCATTGAAGGCGAACATGTCTCAAAATCACGAAACTTCGCCGTTGTTGCAACATTGGGCTAATGACGAAGAGGTAGACCTGCGCGAGGTAAGATTGCAACTGCAGTGGCGCATACGAGACCAAACATTGACTTTGGACAGGTCCTCCGACTCGAAGACGATGATCCCGAGAACCCGCGAGCGTGGCCGAGGCGGAAGAAGCTCAACAATGTCGCTGTAATAGCCATGATGTCGAGTGCGCCAATCTTTTCGTATCTCGCACCAGTGTAGCCCGTACTGACATTTTCCTCTGTATAGTTCTTAGTCCTCTAGCTTCTTCGATGTTCACTCCTGGCATCGCACAAATAGCCAAAGACCTCAACACAGACACAACAAGTGTCATCGGCACAACAACGGGTTTTGTAGTCATGCTGGGCATCGGCCCACTAATCCTCGCTCCTCTATCCGAGACCTTTGGTCGTAGAAAGCTATACCTTGTATGCTTTGCCTGCTTCTCTCTCCTACAAATACCGACCGCCCTCTCGCCAAACGTGGCCTTTCTCATAGCTGTGCGCAGTATATCGGGTTTCTTTGGAAGCGTTGGGATTGCCAATGGGGGTGGAACGATTAGTGATATGTTTGTACCCAACGAAAGAGCTGGCATCTTTGGCTGGTATCTTCTAGGACCCTTACTTGGACCCACAGTTGGACCACTGCTTGCTGGCATAATCATTGAGAGGCTGGGATGGAGATGGATATACTGGATCTTGACGATTATATGTTTTGTGAATACGCTGGCTGGCTTCTTCTTCCTCAGGGAGACATTTGCGCCAATCATATTGAGCAGGCGTAAGACTCAGTTCGAACATGACTCAGCGTCCTATGATGGCACAAAATACCGGTACGAGGGTGAGGACTCGCGCCCGATGAAGCTCAAGATTGCCACTTCGTTATCTCGGCCACCTAAGATCTTCGTCCAGCCCATTGTCGCAACTATGGCCGTATACCAGGCGCTAATCTTTGGTACCACGTACAGCCTATACACCAACTTCCAGGATATTTACTCCGGCATCTACGGCTTCAGCACTGAGCAAGTTGGCCTACTATATCTTGGGCCTGGTCTCGGATTCCTATTCGCAGTTTGGTTCCTCGTTCCTCGAATCGACGATATATACAAGTATCTCACAGTTCGCCACGACAACAAGCCTATCCCTGAGTTTAGACTCCCACTTGCAAACATCGGTGCTGTCTTCATCCCTGCATCCCTGTTTTGGTTCGCTTGGGCCGTAGAGAAAAGAACACATTGGTTTGTGTCCATCGCAGCCACGTTCTTCTATGGCATTGGACAGGTTATTATCTTCAATTGTACTCAGAACTACTATATCGATTCTTTCGAGAAGTATGCTGCATCAGCAATTGCAGCGGGAACAGTTTTCAGGTCGCTGGTAGGAGGCGTGGTGCCTCTTTTTGCTCCTGCACTATTCGATAGGTTGGGATATGGGTGGGGAGTCAGCGTCTTCGGGTTTATAGGGTTAGCATTGGCACCTGCACCCGCTGTGTTCTATTGGTGGGGTGAGCGAATCAGGGAGCGGTTTGTGGTCAAGTTGTGAGTGGATGGAACGCAGTTCTCATCACATTGTGACTAAAGACCCCAGTCGCTTGTTCAAGTTATGTTTATATGATCATTACTATGCCAACACTGTCGAGCCCTTCTAATTCCCACACACTTGAGACTGAACTACTTTGGCCGGATCAGCTCCATAATCAACCTTGTGAATTCGGCAGCTTCTCCCAACACCGCCATCCCTCCCGTCGTAAACTTGAAACTTTCTACCTAATCATTACAGTCAGGTAGCGATAAGCTCGGGAATTTTGTCTGGGCTACAGGGCGACTTTGAACTAAACTTCAGGTTCGTCGAAGTTGGGATTATATTCGTATAACCATCTGCCAGGGGCAGTCTGCGAACCAAAGGTCTCGTAACATGGCCTTGCCAGAGTGTATGTAAAACCAGTCCACGGAATGGAGAGGTATCACATTTGGTTTGCCTACGAGCAATTCCGCGAGCAACACTACGATGCTAGGATAGTTGTATCAAAAGTCCAGGAACTCCTCTAATGCCAGAAAAGAAGGTTCTGTATATCTCAAGAACAACGCCCCATCCACGTAGGCCAAGACAATGTTTGAATATAGCATGGTAAAACCTTTGGGCAATGCCCGATACTGATACGGTGCCGAAATCCTCAACTACGAGTCCTACTACGACACTGTAGTACAAATGTGTCCAGGTGTGGTCTTCGATTTTAGGTGTTATCTTCATCTTTTCATCCTTTTGTGGTTGTTCACACTCTTTTTGCATTCTTCGACCAATATCAGCCAGCAAGAATGTAATACATAGTAAGAATTGGCGGAACAGCTTCCCTTCTCTTACCTCCTCTTCCAAAGAATTTTCTTTCCAGTCTACAGATAAACACCCGTGATTACAGTGCTACTTCCAGCTCACACAGACAATCAGATGTCTAAGTGATCTTTTCACGCAGACTTTTCACACAATAACGCCATATGCTTACAGCATTATCTGATACCATTGATACAGGACAGATTTCATCTCCCTCTATGGCAAGGTTATACAAGGCTTTACAAGAAAACTAAGCAAACGGCGTGAGCTAAGTGCTGTCGATGAATTAGCTCTTATCAGTTGTCTTGATCGTAGTAAATGTCAACAACCACTTTGATATTTCTTGTCATGCATACAGGCAGAGTCTACCTATCTAACGTCCCTCCCTGTATGGCCAGACACCCTGCGTGGCGAGACGCTACAACTGCTTCTCAACACAACAAACTCTACAATTAGATAGAGCAATAGAAATTCTCGGAATGGCATCTTGAAACTTTAAACTGCCTTTCTGCTAAGTATCGTTTAAGTATACGCTATGCTTACCGTGCAGTTTAACGACTTGCTGCGAGCGTCGCGCAACTGCTCCGCTTTAGTCTGTAGTAGGTGCCTTAATGTCTTATTTATTCTAACAAAAGTCCGTTAACTTGTAGCTATATAAATAGCGGACGTATTCTGAGAGTAGCGCTTGACTCTGAGATGCTGCTGTGCTTCTATACTTGTTCTAAGTCTGCCTGCTGGAATAGACAGAACAGCAGGATCTAATCACGTCGCTTAAAGCAGCCTAGCTGTTATTTATGGCTGCTAACACCAGACTTGGCCGCCTGAATCACGCCCAACCACCAGAGCTCAAGGCACGACCGTAGCATGACTCAGTTATTCTTCGGAGCGATGCCGCGCTTCGACGTCTTCCGCTACCGTTTGGCGGGGAACGGATTTGCCCTTGCGATATGTCGTAGAAACAGTTACAGTCAGTTCAGCTGTCAAGTAAAAAGTTATACTTTGTATAATTTATCCTGCTGCACTTTATATCCTACGTACGAGGGTAATGTCATAGATCTATAAGACTCTTCAGTGACAATCGTTAAGTTGTAGAACGAAATTAATAATCATATGCAACATAACCATAATATTTATGCCTGCGCGATGTAATGTAAGTTACAAGATCAATGTGTCGCTGGATGCTATGTTGGCGATCTGTGTTCGTTTGCCTGCTAATTAGCCCAGCGCTCCCCGCCCAGCTACGGCGAGCGTCCGGTCAGCGTCCGGTCAGCGTCCGGTCGGCGGCTTCGCGTGCACTGCCTCTACAGGCTGCCTTCACAGCCCACTTCAGACCTTTACAAGCTTCTGTTGTCTACTCTGATCCATCGCGGCTACATCAGTCAGTGCTAAACAACACCATAGTTCTTTGCGTTCTCTGCTCGCCCGGACCTAGCCCGAAATAACGCAGCAACTATGCGACTTCTCCACTTTGATCAACTCAAGAAACTGGTCTTGACAGACTTTCGCGGCAAGACAATTCCGCCATATGCTATTCTTTCGCACAGATGGGGCGATGCCGAGATACTCCTTGAAGACATAGGAAGCGGAACTTATAAAGAGAAGAAGGACGGTTATCGAAAGCTGCAGTTCTGCGTTGAACGAGCAGCCCAGGACAAGCTCCAGTACTTCTGGATTGACACATGTTGCATTGATAGATGGAACCTGAATGAGCGCTCGAGAGCAATTAACTCGATGTTTTTGTGGTACAAAAATGCGACACGATGCTACGTCTTTCTGTCAGATGTCTCGGTGCTTGCTGCGACGGAGACGCCTCAACGCAGCCAATGGGAGACGTCATTTCGGGCAAGTGCATGGTTTAACCGAGGTTGGACGCTTCAAGAGCTCATTGCGCCATTGTCGGTCGAGTTCTTTTCCTGCGAAGGACGGTTGATAGGCGACAAGGGGTCGCTCAACCAGCTGGTACACGAGATCACCAGTATTCCGCTCGCAGCATTGCGTAACTGTCCCTTGGACCAATATACCACATCTGAGCGTGCGCGCTGGGTCAAAAACCGCGAAACAACCGAAGAAGAAGACGTCGTATACTGCTTGCTTGGTGTTCTAGATGTCTCTATGCCCACCTCCTATGGCGAGGGAAGGGAGAGCGCATCAAGAAGGCTACAGACTGAAGTCGAGGCAGCGAACAGTGCGCCTTCTATCATTCCGTTCTCACAGAACGATCGTTTCGTGGGTCGAGAGCTACAGTTCGCTGAACTAGAAGCAAAGCTCTTCAGCGACAAGCAACTCACTATGTTAGCGATAGTAGGACCTCGCGGAACAGGAAAGTCGCAGCTCGCGCTCGAGGTTGCACACAGAACACGACAAACGAACAAGAATTGCTCAGTCTTCTGGGTCGATGCAAGCGATAAAGACAGCCTGTACCAATCGTATGCAAGGATAGCCCAGAAGCTTAGCGTTCTAGGGTGGGACAACGAGAAGGCAGACGTAAAGCTACTTGTAAAACGCTATCTGGCGAACAACAGCGCGAGGCAGTGTTTGCTAATTTTCGACAACGCGGAAGACATATTGCCAGGATCCAGCGGGTCATCCACGGCAGGAGTTGCAGATTTGCTCGACTACCTACCTCAGTCTGAGCTTTGTTCTATCATCTTTACGACAACCAGCAGCAACACAGCTAGAACGCTCGCTTCACAGAACGTTGTAGAACTCGGGGAGTTAGCACCAGACCTGGCTCTACGGATGTTGGATAACTATCTGAGCACTCCAATCTCTCACAGTGAGCAGCAGGAGGCAAAGCTATTGCTGCAAGAACTATCATACCTTCCTCTGGCAATTGTTCAAGCAGCAGCCTATATGAATGCTAGGAGCATCACGCTACAGGACTACCGATCAGAACTAGACAAGCACAAGGAGTTAGCTCTTAAGCATAGTAGTGATGCGCCTGAGGAGCCGCTTCAGGGTTATAATGCAAAGAGCCCTGTAGCTGCAACGCTAGGCCTCTCTCTAGACGAGATCTGCCGCAGTAATGCGCTTGCGGCAGACTATCTGTTCCTTGCTGCGTGTGTAGATCGAAAAGACATTCCGCTTGATCTTCTAGATGCATCCTCGACTAGGGCGAGGGAGGACGCGGTTAAGGTTCTCAGCAGGTATGCGCTTGTCACAAGGCGGCCTGCCGAATCTGCACTCGATCTGCACGGATTGGTGCATAGCGCTTTACGAGAATGGCTCCAGCAACAGGGGCGTCTTCGGAAATGGACCCAACAAGCTATCACACAGCTACTCCAGGTGTTCCCAGATGATGATCATGTTAACAGGAGCAAGTGGCGACGATTACTTCCACATACACAGTATGCTCTGTCACACAGTCCAACGGAAGATGACGACGGGGAAAGGTTAGGCCTTGTGCGGAAATGTGCTATGACGCTTTATAGTGACGGACGATACAAGGAGGCCGAAGAGATGAACGTGCAAGTGATGGAGACGACAAAGAGGGTGCTTGGGGACGAGCATCCTTCCACGCTGACCAGCATGGCTAACCTGGCGTCGACATACTGGAATCAAGGGCGATGGAAGGAGGCCGAAGAGCTAGAG
>BLYF01000031.1:943660-992532 GCA_014905255.1 Herpotrichia juniperi | reverse complement strand
GTGCAAGTAATGGAGACAAGAAAGAGGGTGCTTGGGGACGAGCATCCTTCCACGCTGACCAGCATGGCCAACCTCGCATTCACACTTAAGTCGCAAAGCTGTGACCAGGAGGCTGTGCTGCTAATGGGAACATGCTTTCAATTGCAAGAAAGAGTTATTGGTCCTCACCATCCAGACACAAAGTCTTCGCTCGAAACGCTGAATAAGTGGCGCATAGAGAACAAGGAGATAAGACTATAATGCTGCTTCACGTGTATAGTATTAGGATAGTTCTGTGTCAGCATGTTTACGGATGAAGATATAGCGATATACTTGAATTTGTAACCGTATATCGCTACCACATACAGGAAGGACGGCCGACCCGCTCCAGCCATACCCTTGCCATAAACGCCGGCACTATATGGCATTATAAAGAAACAGAAGAGTCATTATCAATAACAGGACGATATGCAGCCATAGATAGCGTAGTACCTTACCAAGCATACCCACCATCAGATCTCTGCTCTACCTCACCCAGCGCTCGTAAGCATCAACGATCTGAACTCCTTATCGCCCTCAGAGATTAAACTGAAGCACCTTTCCTCTGCCCTAATAATTGCAATGCTCATGCGAGAAGCTATTCGTTGTATAACCGTACAATAGTTGTATCCCTAAGATATGTTAACCCTTTCTACCTCTGTGTGTGCGTGTACCGACAGCGATCTTCTAGTAACACTAACTCCGCTTGCCGAAGCCTAAACTCAGATCTTAGTATTCTGTATCATGCCAGTTGGTCTCTGTCCCCAGCCAGACCTGCTGTGTGTGGGACCTGCCCACCCTATTCTTTAGACGCCACCAACTCACGATATTCTCCTTTAGCGAGCTAAAATGATATCCGGATGCTGCTTAGTATATGTATCGGTTGCGATGTGCTCGAGAAGCGAAGGTGCCTATATAACCAAGATTAATTACCTGCTGCGTGCAGTGAACATCCGTGCTTCGCTGTAACCCTGCTCCTAATCCGAGCCGGTTTTCGGGTGTCCTGGAGCGCTTGGCAAAAGCGCCATACAGCCACACAGCCCACATAGCCACAGGTTTAGCGTCAGCAGCGATAGGTTACAGCTAAGCTGCTTTAAACTAGGTGTGCGGGTCCTTCTTGTCTGGCACTTGTAGCAAGTGGACTTGGAATTAGCACAGAAGCGCGACAACCTCTCGAGCTCAAGCGCAGTGCTCGGGATAGGATGATGATACAACAAGCTGCAAGTTAACTAACTTTCGACAAGATGCATGAGCTTTCGACGCACTTACTGCCAGCTAAAGCGAGGCGGTCGCGTAATGCTCATACCAAGTTGTCGTATTGCACGGTAAGCAGGGCCTATTTCTACAAGACATTAGGAGAGAATAGACCTTGTAGCTTAAGGCTACGATTCTGAGAATATCTATTCTTCTAACCTGTTGTTAAGTTTGTTGTGTTGGGGAATGTCTTTGGCGTCTCGTTACGCAGGGTGTCGTCGCTACGTAGGGACGGCCGTTACTAAGCCTCCATCTATATTTTGAAAATGCTTCAATGCTTGCTGTATCTCTCCATGGTTTTATGTCCGTTGAATTTCTGCTCGTGTCCCATCACATCTCGCCGGATTTCCAATGACACCTATTCGTAAAGTAATCTCACAGTTGATTTAGTTGTACCCAAAACCATGTGCGTTCAAATCAGCGGTCTGCCTATACCATACCGAACAACTAGCTTGCTATGATAGATCGGGGTAGAAATCAACCCCCAACTTCATATCACTAGTTTCTATCTCGACCTCCAATATCCTCTCAGGCTCCACGCGATCATCAATCCCAATCGTAAGATACGCCGGATACTTCATCCGCAGAAGGACCCCATTGCTTAGGAAAAGCCCCTGATTGATTAGCCGCGCATGGCGTCCAAGGTAGTGCAAGTCGAGGTAACGAAGCGAGTGAGCCATATCCTGGTTGTCTCGTCGCTGCTCCAAGTTGTAGAGGACAAGTTGATCCCACTGGCGACCGGAGCCTAAGTACTAAGGAGGAGACCCAACTCTCGAGTGATTGATAGTTTGAACAGTGAAAGCGAGCCCCATGTTCTTGAGCGAGACTTCCACAAAGGTAAGCGAGCCACATGCGAAGTGGTTTCGGAAGGCGCGAAGCTGTTCCACGGCTTTGAGTCCCCAATGTGCGACGTGAACATCTAGAACTAGTTCCAGGGACTTCACGGCCGCACAGGCGCGTGCTAGGAGTCGGAGACCGCTGTACGGATGGCCGATTGCCGTTTTGTTCAGTAGAAGATGCTGCAACCGAGAATTGAGGTCGACCCATTCGTGGGCATACTTGGGGGTTCCATCCTTGTCCGTTTCGACTGCGTCGCTGATATCCCCGCCGTGGAGGGCGATCATCTCGATAGGGGGAAGGCTGAAGAGATGAGATAGTTGTAGGATTGGGTAAGACGGTAGTAGGGCGATGTTCACACGCTTTAGAGCTGGGAATCGATGGGAAAGGGTATCTACATCCTCCCACAGGTAGTGCCTCGCCCAAAGCGTATTGATGTTCAGTAGTAGCTAGCAGAGACTATCGAGGAAAGTGCCGCATTGATTTTCGTTCGCCCAGTACGGATCGTCATTGATGCATGTCGAGGACTTCCGAGCAACAAGCTCCTGAACGTACTTGGTCAAATCAGGGCGCGAAATGAGAGTTTGGGATAGAAGATGGACAGTGCCAAGTGCACCCCTAGAGGCAGTGGTGTTGAAGTCGATATCGGCCAAATAATAGAGATTTGGCTCCACAATATGATAGAGCTATTTAGAGACGAGCGATACGTTGTACACTGTTCCGATCTCGCAGTGATCTCCTTTGAAATTCGCCACGATCTTGTCGATGAACTCCTCTGGAAGTGAATCAAAAGCCACCATTGTAGTGCCCAGGTGTTATGTTGTGATTGTAGAAAATGGCGTAGAAACAGTAATTATTCGATAGATAGTGTAGAACGGTGGTTGAGTAGGGTAGTGGCGGTTGCAGTTACTAGTGAGTAGGGCTGAGGTGGTTGAGAGAGAAGAGTGATGTATTGAGGCGTAGTCAGGAGCAGGGGAGTTTACATAGATAGAAGGAGAGATATGGCAGCCCTAGACATACAGGAGTGAAAGAATACTGTATAGTGTCCCCTCGAAGACAACTGAGGTTAACCCATGAGGCTAGAATTTCACTTAACCAGATCGATCTTCCAATAGATTTTAGACTGAAGATCTGAGAGTATGGAAGGGGTTACGAATCTACCGCCAGCTAGCATGCTTCATTGACTAAAGACAAATGGTATCGAAAGTCCTTGATATGTCGCTCTATCGGTTAAATCTGAGCCAAAGGAGCACACAACCACGCAAATTTCTCCAACTACTCTCGCTCACACACACTTGCAAGACATGGAGATATTAAGCCGAACAGGGGGAATAATATGTATTCTCATTAGATATAAAAAGCTATGTACGTGGGTATCCAAAGCAAGTCTTCACACGCAAAAAGACATTAGTAAGAACTATCCCAAGCCGGTGATATTGACGTCGATATTTTTACCCGCCAACGACGGTACAGTTATTGCAGAGGTGATGGCTGCAGGACATACAGTCAACGTAGGTGTGTTGAGCCCAGGGGCCATTCTGACACAAACACTACAAGATGGACGTCAATTTACGCTCCCTAGTGAAGGGGTCAAAGTGCTGAGGGAATGAGGTTTGAAAGGCGGAAGTCTAAGGGGCTTGGGGGAAGGAGCTAGGAGGTGAACATACACAATAACGTAAAACTTCCCGATTCCTCCTTACGCGTTTCTGAGGCGGAGCGGGAGTGGATAAGGGAGATGGAGAGATCGGGGAGATGGCGAGATGGCTCGGCTCAGCGTGTCTCTTCCTTGAGTTTGTGACTGATGTTCGAATGGGGGCGAAGTGCTCTTGTAAGCTTGCAGCATACGTCGACGACGTTTGCGCCTGCGACGTGGGCTCTTCTTGGCCTCTCTCATCAGGCTCAGGATGCACCTCATAAGCAAACTCCCCATCCTCGCCCTCCTCGTCGAACCTATCCTTATCCACCTCCCTCGCCACCTCTCCCTTCCTTTTCTTCGCCTCCACACATAACCACTCATCGATTCTCCTCTTGTCTTTGGAAAAATGGCGATCGATATGATCAAACCGCTCGTCCCAGGCTGCGTTCCTCTTTTTATCAAGCTTGACGATAGTTTCGCAGAAGCCACACCAGAACTGGCCTTGACCGTTTTTGCCTATCCTGCTCGATTTCACTTGAAGCGCAAGCTTTTCTTCAAGCTTCATGCTGTGGATTGATTGTAAATGTGCAGTGAATAGCTCTATCCGGTGGTATAGCTCCCCACAAGCGGCCTCCGATGCTGATGAAGGAATCTGGCAGCGGAAGGACTCAAGCTGGAAGTGCTGTGAGTTCTCATGCCTCTTCCAGTCCGACTTTGCGCCAAAGCGCTTATGGCATTTGGGGTACGTGCAGCCATAAGGCTTGGTATGCCGCTTCATGTGCTTGCGCATATCGCAGGAGCGAGCTAGAGTCATTGGGCAGTGAGTGCAGGTCAATTTTCTGGCGAAGAAGCCCTTAGTTGGAGAGGATCGTGAGCGAGTGTGCAAGGGTTTCGAGCTTTGCTTAATGATGGCCGATATTGCCTGTGAGGCTTTGAGAGCTTCATCTTTAGTGAGGATACTGTGTGCTGTGTGTGCCGAGTCACTAGAAGAGCTGCGTTCCATAGGGGATCCTTGGAGCGACTGAGAAGAGTTGTCCTTACTACTTACGTTCGCGGCTCCAGAGAGGGCGCGCATGAAGACGTCCTGGAGATCCACGTTATCCATGTTAGATGAGTTCTTGATATCGTGTACTACAAGCTTAGAAAGTTTCTGCAGAGCCTGTCGTTGTTGGTCCGCCTTGGTCTGGGGTGCATTGGATAGTTGAGGAAGTGGGCGTGCCATATCAGGAGACCGAGACGAAGCAATTGTTGCAAGCGTATCCAGTCGTTCTAGGCTGTTACTCCGACGCGCTTTTGTTGTACTTAGACCATACGGAGCCAATCGTTCCTGGACATGGTATACCGAATCCTTCCTAGAGTCATGAGCAAAGGTGCTCTGGTTTGACTGGTCAACATCTATGGTAAACTCATGTGAAGTTGGATCCGAAGTAGTCCAATGGTGGAAATCCTGGTCTGGGGTTAAGCTTATTCCGGAGACAGGATCATCATATTCATTACCCGAGAACTGCTTGTCCGTACCTATGCCGGCCAGCGTGGTATCCATTGGAGCCACTGACATGGGGTGAGAAGCCGGAGATGACTCCGGATGCTGCTGAAAGACAGAGCTGCAGTTGTTAAAATGTGATTTTGCCAAACGGTAGGTGCACATACCTTCGAATAAGATCGCTTTCATTCTCATCCGGGTGCATGCGATGTATATGCTGCTTGAAGTTGTCGAGACGAGGCCATATCTTTTCCCTGTTCCTACAAGATAGCGAAGCACATTGATAGGAGTTCATCAACATCCCAATGCGGTGGACACTCTTCCTGTGCCGCGCAAGATCATTCTCAGTGGTAAAACCTTTTTCTCCTCTTTTGCAGTTGCGAACATCACACTTGAATGGCTTTGTATGCTTGAGCATGTGTTTTCTGCACGTTGGTTGTTAGCTGCTGTGCGTTTTTAATCTTATTGTTACGCACTTGTGATCTGATTTGCACTTGGACTTTTCATTGCAATGCTCGCATGTGAACTCTGCTTTTCCCTGATTCGTACTTCGACCGCTATATTGTGATGTTTGATCAGTACTTGCAACATGGAACATATCCATGGGCTCGCTAGAGGCAGAGTGAACATTTAAGTTGCCAACAAGCTGAGTCATCTCCGCGGGTAGATCTTCTACGTGCTCTGGATCATTACTCATAACGGATCGAGGATAGTAAGACCTATAGCCAGAATCTGATCTATGGGCCATGCTCTCAATTTCTGATCCAGGTCCCTCACGGATTTCGTAACTCATACTTGGCTGGGAGGTATAAGGACGCGCTCCATTGGGAATCCTTGGATTATGGGAACTCCATGGTGCATCATGATTGTAGAAACGATCGAGGGGGCTGATGTTGCTAACGTTTTCTAGAGCAGGCCGAGAACGCGACGCCTGGGGTGGAGCAAGTAAAGAGGCATTAGAGAGGGCTGGGTCGATGCCACTGTGACTGGGAATGGATTGAACCCAGCTCACACTGGCAGTCCTTGGATTAGGAGCAGTCCTTGAACTTCGAATGGATGGCGAAGGACTTGGCGCTGCATTTCCCACTGCCCTTGGGCCATGTTGACTCCATCCTGGAAACGACGCATTACCAATTGGAAATGGCGAAGAGTCAGAGTACTAATGCTGTTACTACATTGGTACAATCACAGCAGCGTCTGTACCTACATCCTCATTGTAGTTCAATGTTGGTGAGTAGATGTTATTTGGTTGTGACATGTCTCATACTAGCACCAAATTAGCAACAGTCCTATGCATCAGGCAAACCAAATGACGTCTAAGTACAAAGACATTCCCCATTCAGGTCTTCAAGGATTCAGATATCGATGAATAAGGAAACATTGAAATTCGGAAACGTTAAACGTGGCTACTGATTATAGGAAAGATGCTCAAGGAACAGTGGAAAGCGAACCAACCTACCAATTCACAGCCTGCAGCCTGACTGTTCGCCTTAGCGGAAGGAAAGAGGTTCACAGAGGTTCAAAATGGACAGGCTGCTGCATTAGTACTTCCACCTCTTCACCGCCCCCAGAAGCTGACCTAGGGCGCACTAGTCGTCTAAATCTTGCAGTGTGTGTCGGTGGAGCTGCATACGAAGTCCCTCTGCTGCACACAGGGCTCCGGTGTGCGATTCGGAAAGGTGTCGCGGGATGCTTGGCCTGCGCAAAACTCGGGCTGGCTGTTCTGTCGTCACGACTCACTCAGGCGGATCGCGGTCCTCCGGCATGTTTTTAGACAAAGTGAGGCTCTCTAGCTGGTGTATGAGGGGCTGCAGCGACATTGTGCCTACGGTGGGCGGCCTCTGAGAGATATTGAACAAGGCAACCGGTTGCCTTCTTGCTGCCTTGTGAGGTGCCAAGCCAAGCGCAGTGAGGGACGACACAAAGGGTGGCTGTGTTCGACGTCCTTCACGACCACGCCCGCCAATCGGCATCATTGAGTGCATAGAGAGCGCCCGCGGGGCGATCGGGATGTCTGACCATGTCAGAAGTACCTCTATCGTCGATTACAGTAGCAGGTCCTTCATCGCGATGACAACAACTCATGGCTTGCGTGTGCCTTTCGCCCTCCGCGTCTCCTCAGACACCCCCGACGCCCTCATATGATGAAACCTCTCGGCTACGAATCATGCAATTGGTACTGCGCCTACAGCCGCGACCACGGAGAGCGACCCACCTGTACATATCACTGACCCTGCAGCACAACAACACCCCCAGCGACGGAAGTACACCTGGACTGCAGATTCCAATATCCCGCTCTATCCCCATATATTCTCACAGACCCAAGCGATGACCCGCAATTGTCTTGTACAACAGCCGTTAAATTGCGCCCCACCCCGACAACGCGCCTGTACACCATACAAGCCTAGAATCTAATCCATCTCATCTCGTCTCAGTCCCCGACCCTCCAATCATAGCAAGATCCATAGCCAGGAGTATCACGCTCATCGATCACGCTCCCGCTCCCAGGCTCAGCGAGCGTCGTGACGTGACTCGTTAAGAAATGCATATTCTCGCCAAGAAGAAAGAACTTCACCCTCTAACCAATCGCTGCATGAAAGCCAGTTCAAAGCCAGGGGCGCCTCGGGGCTGATAGAAAGGCGATTGATATCAAGGTCTTCTCGCTCGGAGCCGCAGCACAAAGCAGAGGGTAAAATCCATGTTTGTATACTGGGATCATTCTGCATAAACTCTCCTAATACTCGACATCTCCATAGAACAGAAGTAAACAAAAAGATAGTACGCCAGAATATGCGTGCCTAGCCTTTCATCAATCGTAACCAAGCCATGACCAGAGCCCCTTCTACATACCCCGTAGTGCGGTAGGGATATCAAACAAATAGAGAGCCGAAGAAAACATCTCATCGTCTCAATAAACACTTCCGTCAGCTCGTCTTCCCAATAAACAACAAAAGAAAGGAAATCCCATATCGTCTCATCTTTTCTGTTCCAGAATTCATACACATTTCATCCAACCCATGATCCAAACTGTCACCCTTCCTTCATCCCCTTACTGGCCCTGAAACGGATAGCTATGCTGCGTGTTGCTCATGTACGTCATCTCATTATACGCACTCGGCTGCTGGAAATGCATCGCACCCTCATCACCAAACCCCATATTCTGCGGCTCATGCGTAAAATAAGCTGATGCCATCCCCGCATCCGTCGAATACGGCGTCGTATCAACCGGGCTCGAAGTAAACACAGGTTGTTGCCCAATCGCTGACACGGGCGTCATCGGGAATCTATTTGGCCCGTTCTGAACACTGCCGTTGTGGTACGGCTGAGTGGGGATTTGAAGCCCGTTCACATAAACACCGCGGACTTTTGCGGGTTCCTGCATTTGAGGGTATGTTTGGCCGGGGTAATTCCGAGCTGTGTTTGCGGCATTCTGTGCATAATTGCTCATTGGTGGTTGTTGTTGTTTGGTTCTTAAAGACATCATCTGTGGGGGTGGGTATGTGTGCATGGCGTTGGATGAGGCTCCTGATGGAGATAGATCTTGGGGGAATTGGCCGAATGAGGGGTCAATTCCAGGTGCGAATGTCGATTGCGCGGCTGGATTATAGCGCGATGGGTTGTCGACAGGTGAGCGGTTGGGGGTCGCGGAAAGCTTACGTGACTCGGGCATCTCTACAACAGGACTGATGATGGTGTCGGCGTTCATCTGCTTTTGGTCAACGAGCGGGAGGATGGGCATGCTGATTTGCTCCATGTGCTTCGCCAGATGAACTGTAAGCTTCTTCCAGCTGTTACAGATATTGCCACAAAACCGGCAAGGCTCGTCCCTTGGTTGCTTTGTCGTGTCGTGACGACATCTTTCAACCAGGCTCCATATGTCATCTTGAGCGCTGTTAGTTGATAGTGCAACAGAACATTTTTGCCACTTACCCGTGTCTGAATTTGGCGGTGCGTCCTTGTGTCCTCCTCGACCGGTGCGCGCTCGTGGTTCCGCAATCTTGTGTTCTCGTACGAGATGCTGCACGAAGTTGTCTTTCCGATAGCACGTGTGGTTGCAATCCGCAATCTGGCAAGTCCAGTTCTCCAACTGCCTATGTCGTTCGTTCTCGTGTCTGACCCAATCGGCCTTGCGTTTAAAAGACTTAGGTTCACCACAATTGGGAAAGGTGCAAGTGAACGGCTGTACATCCTCGTGTACGTGTTTGGTCCAGTCGGATGGCTTATAAAATTTCTTGACCTTGAAGCACAGTGGGCACTCAAACTCTGCGGGGAGACGCTTGACGGGAGGTAGAGGGACACCGCATGGAAACTGTGCTGAGACAACAGTCCCTTCAGGCGGAGGCTCGCCATCATCATCCGACGAGCCAGGTGCAGTGATCTGGAATCCAATGAAAGGCGCATCCGAATCTTTGTTCCCTGCCCGTGGAGGCAGCTGCTTGGACTCGCCGCCTAGATCTGTGCAAAACTTGGCTGAAGAGCAGTTGTGATTCTTGACAGCATTGAGATGCTTGACTTTGAACTCGAGTAGGCGCTTGTATCTTCTCGTCTGTTCTTGTGTGATTCTCTCGACCATGTAGTCCACTAAACGGGGATTGAGTTGGCGAGCATGGGTCTTGAATCCCTCCGCCGTGGGAATAATGGGATCAGAGCGAACCTTGAGGTCCATCGTGACTGCGTCCTGAGCATCATCATCGTCATCGTCTCCTCCATGGCTCGGCTGGGGGGAGAACTTCGTTGCTTCTGTTTCTGCTAGTGGCGATGCTAGCATAGGCATAGGCGGGCCTCCATGTTGGGTCATGAGTTCAGCAAGTCCAGGTGATTTACCTAAATCACTCCGACTTCTGGTGCGTTTGATCATAGTCTTGGCACCATGATACCATGGCCCAGTTGTTGGCGTCAGGCCTGTAGAGCTAGGAGGGCCAACGTGGCCATGGTTTGCAACGCTGGTGTCTAGTCGTGGTGACTTGGGGCGTCCCCAACTTCCCATCCGCTTCGGCTTCTCGATCCTGGGGATCTCATCTGAATTGTCACGCGTATTTTCAGTGGGAGGTTGCACCGGTATGCTGCCTTTGCGTTTCAATAAATTACTGGGTGCTCGTTTGGGCAGAATGTTCTCTAAGAAGCTAGGTCGCCTCTGTCCTTTTTGCCTCTTAATATCAGGTTCGATGGCTTTGATGACACCTGGAGCTTGCCTAATACTGCCAATGTCAGACTCACTTAGGCGACGCGATCCCAACGTGGCCGCAATCGAATCAGCATCGTGATCTCTAGCCCTTGTGAAGAAGCGTGCCATGGCCGCATTTGAGGTTGGAGGCTGATATCGAGAAGAGGAAGTCGAAGGTTGCACAGGCAGGTCTACCCAGGGCCGAATGAGAGCACTGTCCCTATTGCTTTCTGTTGCAACAGAGAAGTACGAGTTGTCAGCGTGACTTGCCACAATATCGATTTCCGCGGGCGGTGATTCTGGCTCATATTCATCGTCGTCGTCATCATCGTCATCGTAATCATCGTATTCGCTTCGTTCATCCACATATACTCCAGGTCCTGGGATTCCAGAATCATCAAATCGATCAAAGTCCGTACGCACTCCAAGACCAAGATGTCCCACATAGCCCTGCCGATGAACATCATTTGTGCTCTTTGCTCGGCGCCGCGTGGCAAAGGGCTTCAAAAGATTTGTTGACGAAGGTCCATCTCCCGCTTCACTCCCAACCTCACTCTTCGTCAGCCAATCTTGGACCTCAAGCTTCTTCTCCTGTTTGAATCTGTGATCTGCGATCTCGTCAATGCTGTCTACCCAAGCATCTTTGATCGCTTCTCGATGATCAGGGCTTAGGCCTGCCTGGCTGTTTCCTCCAATTGGTAGCCATGATCCATCTTCACCCCGTTGCCTGCTGGTTAAGACAGGTACAACCTTAACTTGCTCATGCGGGGCATCCTCGTCCTCGGATGACTCGTCATCTGGGAAGGGAGAAAGATGGTTCCTTTTGCGGTGACTTCCATGACTACGCTTGCTCACGGGTCTACTCATGTCGGAAGGGGATGGTGACTCTCCGCGAGAGTAGTGCTCGATTCGGACAATCGGGCTCGTGAGATGCGTACGAGGCTGTGGATTCGCCAGCCCCATGTTGCTAGGGCTGTTTGTGAGTGCAGGACTGTGCTGCTGCTTGCTTGGTGTGGTTTGCATTGGCATTGGCATTGGTGCGGGTGCAGGTGGCGTGGATGATGTCTGATACTCGTTTCCTGGATACGATGCTCCTGGAAAATTCGCGTTCCTTGTGCTTTCGTCGGTAACAATGGGACTGGAATTACTTGTCGCACATGGTGATACTAATTGTGTGTGAACGTCATACCGAGCATTGCTCGGAAGTGGTGGCAGTTGCGAGGTAAACGTAGCCAGTGATTCTGTGGTTATCGGAAGAGGCATTGTTACGTTGTTTGAGTATGAGTCGTAACCGTTAGGTGGTGAGAGGTGCTCAACAAAGCCGAGATGGGGAAATTGATCGCCTAGGTACTGGCCATCAAAGTTTGGTGTCGTGTAGTTGCTGTAGTTGTTGGGGTCACTTAGATAACCATTTTCTGGGCTAAGATGATCCACCGAATGCGAAGGCGAGATACTTTGCCCGTTACGGCTGTGACCTGGTGACAAAGTGTACGTCTGCGGTTGCATATATATGTTGGGGGGAGGGTAGGATTGATCTAGCAATCCGGGGTGCAAAGAGGAATCGAAAGAAGATCCCGTATCCGGGGTGAAAATGGATTCCTGGCCGTTTGTACTAGAAGAGGATAGGCCCATAGATTCATAGTTGATCATGGAAGACGGCTCCGCAGAAAAGGTAAATGCACCTTGCGCATTCTGCGGCAGGAGATAGGTTTCTTGGGACGAAGCGGGAGGGAAGCCATTGGTTGATTCATCTTCAGGGTGGCGCTGCTGGCGACGTTGGTCGTGGAAAGCCTGCGGCCGAGCGTCCATCATGTCGGTGTATTGGCGAGGCGCAAAACGAAGAGAAAGGCAGACTTTGAAATGTGGTGCTGCGTGGAATCTGGGAGGCGATGATTGACGAAGGATCCGATCTCAATTCAGCCCAGACGCAAGGAATCGAAGTAACGTGACTGGAACGTCTAATTCTTAGGGAGCCATAGTGCTGCCTGGCGAGCTGGGGGTAAAGTTATGCGCTTGAACCAGTGAGGAAGGCGGATACAGAAGAACAGCAGCAACAATGTAACGCGTCAGAGAGCAGAAGGGCAGCGACAACGGTGAGGGATGGCGAGAGAGAGGCGGGGAGTATCGCAGCGCAGCCTGAGGAAGATGTTGGTTGATGAACCCGCAGTGCTCGATGCGCCTCGCACAGGGATTAGACAACCGCAGAGACTAATGGGCAGTGCCAGTCCTTCACGAGGTTGAGCCGCCGGCGATGGGGGTGACGGTGGGGAATTGGAGATGAGCGCGCGCGAGCCGCAGGATGGCTCCTAGGGCGACGAGAGAGCTGGATGCTGAAGTGTGAGGTTTACTGCGAACGAAGGCTAGCCGCAGCAGAGGTAGACTTGAGGCACCGGTCAAGGCTGACTGCTCCAAGTCGAGAGAGAGACCAAGACGGGGTGCCAAGGCGGGCGGAGGAGCTGTGAATTGAAGGACGTCCTAGTATATGGAGCTCTGCGTGAACTCTGGCTGTAGGGGAGAGAGAAAACGAACTCCAGCGCGATGACGAGATGGTCTGCGAGTGTGAATGGCGACTCGAGGCAGATTTACAGACCTGCGACACACACAGCCTCAGCACGCTGAGGAAGAATGGACGAAGCGAAGACAAGGGATCAGCCGTGAGTGGACGGGGCTCGCAGTGTGGCTATGCCGCTGAATATCAACCGACAGGGCGATAGCGCGACCTCTTTAATTTGTAGCATTTCCCTCGATCATGCTCCTGAAATGGCCTCACGTCACTGTTCGCGGAGAAGAGCCATCTTAGCTCTCCTGAATGAATTCTTGCTCCTGTTGCGCCCGCGCGGACACCCAAGCCGGCGCTTAGCATCAATCAAGCGTGCTGAGGAGCTATATAAAGATGGCCAAGACCTAGGTACGATTGCCCCGTGAGCTATCTCCAGCAACATATATCTGGCGTCTCGACCGCGACCGCGACCATTCCGCACGGCACACGGGTCGGAATGGGCCGCCGTGGCCCGTTGACATGCCCTTCACATTGATTCTCCTCGGCCCCGCCAGCTGGCATTCAGATGTGAGAACGTTGAACCTGAGAGAGCATCGAAGCTTTCAGGGTTCTTCAGCCCTATAAGATGCCATCCGTGTTTGGCCCGTTTCATGGGAGCCGGCTGTCCTCAGCTGAACACCGCCCCTCCACAGAACGATGGTGGGGCTGTTCGGTACTCGGCACCTGGACGTAGACTGACTACGGTACTTGGTGACACCAAGATATCAAGCCGATACCGCGAACGTTGGGACGAGGTGCTGTGGATAGCCATGCCTACTTTCGCCTCGACGACGGGGAAAGCCACACCAATGCAAGCGTGCCCCTCTCGATAAGTGGATATGTGTAAAGACATGGGTGCTGGTGCTAGAGCTGACAGCTGTGGCTTCACCCCGGCTGTCACCCTCAGAAATGCCCGCGGACTGTGACGGTAGCATTGCAACGGGCATGGGGAAATTCGCTGTTAGTGACAACCGGTATGCTTCACGGACTTGGAGAACTTGTGGGGGTTATGGCCCTCAAGTACTGAGGTCTTGAGGTCTTGACCCCAAACCAAGGGTGTCGAGAAAGTAGACGTCGTCCTGCAATTAGTCGACACGACGTACATGTACAAGTTTGCAAAGGACCGCGAGTTGGTTTCATGGAGAGACTCCCAAGATTACTTCCAGGCATGCTGTCGATGGTCGGTTTCGAAGAAATATTGCTGAAGTAAACGCCTGGGAGACTATTATCGGCACTATGCAGAAACTTGATGCAGGTACCCGTTTGACAGGTGCTATATATTGAATAATCGCCTCAAGCGATCCGAGACGGTGCCTGAGGTCGGGCAAATTTTAACGAACGTTTCCCAGGCGGAAGCTTACGCAGTAGAGGATTCTTCTCCTTCTAGACTTTTGACGCCCAAACCCTGCCCACAGGCTTACCAAATGGCCCCAGATAGGATGGATGCTTGTCCAAATGGGTCTGATCAGATTCTTCGGACACTCAACACTGTCCTACATTGCCAGAGTCGCGGACTCAAATTTCACCGAGGCCGACTCTAGGCGTTTTGCTTATGTTGGCTGTCTGTGGCTGCATCTCGAGTAGCAGTTGAAGTCTTGGTTTAGACTCAAGCTGTAGACATGATGGCTGGAGAATTAGAGAGTTGGTTGACACGTTGAAGGTACCCAGTCTCATCTCCTCAACCCCGACTCTTCAGCTGGTACGTGAGGTCAGACGTGGATGAATGGAGTTGCTGTGGTTTAGTCAAATAATGAGATCAGCCAACCATACCCACCCATATATCTTGAAGTAAGCACACACGACACCAACCTCAACTTCGCTAGCTCCTCCGCGTCGTTATCATCTGACCAAAGCGGCAAGGCGCGGCATAGCGGCCGGTACCTGTCGAAATCAGTGCCGGTGTGCATGGTCTTGCGGGGACGGTTCCCGACTGTGAATCTCCCGCTGGAACGAGATGCGACGCAGAACAGCAACCCGAATAGTGTTGACAGCCGGCGGACAGGAGCGGTGAGGTCGAAATAAGATTGTTTTGATTAACGAGCACGCGGGAGGCTCTTGATCCTGCGTCCTGAAGGCTAAGTTTTTCCGTCCGAAAGTGCTTGTCGCTGGGTACAGGAAGTGCGGGCAAGCTGGTCGGGGGAAAGGAAACTAACGATGCTGCTGCACCGGGCTCTATGTGCCAGGCCAGAAGCCATGAAGCGCGAGGGTGTCTCAGCATATGAAGACATTTCTCTCTCTCTTTCTCCTTCCATCTGTACTTCTTCTCTCGTGCACGACGTTTACTGTTTGTAGAGCACCGCAGGAAACAGTGGTTCATCGGCGTTAACAGCCTGGCTCGCATGTGATAGCATCACCAGACTTCACGAAACTACGAAACCCGCTGTTGAGACGCCTTTCCAGGCTGCTGGCTACGAGGACCCCCTCATTCGGTGTCTTCATCACTCCTCACACCCCACTGTTCTCTCCACAACCACTCCCCCGCAAAGAACCCTTCATCGGCATCAAAGTTCACCATGACCGCACAACACATTCCTCCACCAGACTCACGAGAGCTCCTACCACCCCTCCTTGCCTGCCTCTCAACCGCTCATGCCTCGAAAACACCACCACCAGCTCTAATTCCCCTCCTATCGCCCATCCTCCGCCAACGCCTCCAACTCCTCGCCTCAGACAACTGGCTTCATCTACTCTGCTGGGACAAGCAAGTAGCCTCAAAGCTCCCCCAGATTCTCAGCAGCATACAGCTAGAGCCTCACCCCGTATCAGGCGAGATCGAGCTCGAAGATCCCGACCAAATACTTTACCGACGCTCCGACCCCGAGACATTGCATTCAAGGCTGGTTCTGGGTGAATTCGGGCTCATACCAACATATCTATGGTGTACAGGTGGAGAGAACGGGGATAGATGGGAGCTAGCCGAGCTGCGGGGCGCACAGGATGCGGAAGACGGGACCCAGTGGTTTAGCACCATCCACGAGGCGAATGAGAAGGGCTTCAAGCGGACAGCGGCCACGTCCTCTACAAATGGCACCGCACCACCCACCGCAGCAGGAGCCTTGCAACCTGCATCCGCGCAACATCAAGAGGACGATGACGACGCCTACTGGGCCGCCTACGACAACACCCCCGCGCAAACGCCCCAACTCAAGCGCTCCCCAGCTCCAAACCCCAGCTCCCGTGTTCAGCTACCGACACAGACAGAGCTTGAGTACTTCGCACGCTACGCAGCAGAAGTGCAACCGGCGCTCGATGGACATGATCCTGATGAAGAGGGGCTGGCGCCGGGCGAATCGACGTTGAACGGGGATTCACTGGGCATCCAGAGGGCGCAATTGCCAGAGCCAGTGGAGACATCGACCAACGGCTACGATTCCTCACTCTCGCCTGCCTTGACAGCAGATACTGCAAACAAGCTAGATGGCGTCAAAGAGGTGCGGAAAGATTCCCTTGGCGAGGACAACGATATATCGGAGCACACAGAAATGGTAGACGTGGATGATCGGTTCGCTACGATGAACCACCCGCGACCTTCATCTTCTGCGTCGTCGAGCTCTGTGGAAAAGCTCGAACGGCAAGCTAGGACGACCAGCCAGGCTGAGCTGGCGATTAAGCAGCATATCAGTACGGATATGAAGAGCTTGTTTCGACTTGCGAGAGCGAGTGGGATTGAGAGGGAGGAGTTTGAAAGGATCATCATGCGGGAGTTGGAAGTTCTCCCTTTGCTTGAGCACGATAACTAGAATGGACCACGGATTTTGGAAAGGTTGGTAAGGGAAAGAGGAGAATTCGGTTGGATGAACTGAGATGAGATGAGGTCAAGTTGAATAGCATCACATATGCAACCCATTGGTATCAGTAGCACTAGCGTCTTTTCAGTTGCTCTGGCATATCTATCATAGTCTTAGCATTTAGGCGGGGTTTTGCATGGGCGAGCATTTTGCTTCTATAGGTATACCCTCGAAATGAAGAATCTACTCAAATGTATCAGTTTTCGACGGACTTGAACACATGTATACACCAGTATCATCGAGGTTTTGCTCAGCGTGCGATGACTTGTAGAAACAGTCACTGAAATGGAAGGGCTAACATCGCTTCTGCCAGACACTGAACACGAAGGGGCGAAGCTGCTTTCCGCAGAGATGCTGAAGACAAGGAGCCGAGTTGCGTTTGACACATACAGCAGAACTTTACGGGACTGGTTGTATTGGTCTAGTATCAAGAAAGAATTGCTCATATGGTATTTCTCAGTAGATACTGGCTACTCGTACTCGCAGGACATTGATCGACTTGATGACTTTTGCTGCCCTTCTGTTCCAATGGTAAAGAAGATGCACCTCACGTACTTGCCCCCAGAACGCCATGCCCAGCACAAATCTCTTAGTATGCCCTTACTCAAGCGCCAATTCGTCTCCATCCCCTTCCCGTTCAAGCCTTCCTCCTCCGCCCACTCCCACCCTTCACATTCGCCCCCGTAGCCCCAGCACCCCCCGCATCAGTCCTCGCCTTCAGCGCCTCCAACACCTCATACGCGTTCGTATTTGCATTGATAATACTCTCCGGTAGTTCCGCTGTGCTATTTCCTCGTCCAATATCCTCCACAACATTGTTTGGATCCGCCAACCCCACAATAGGTACCTCGGATGCGAGCCATTGCTGAAAGGGCTTGGCGATGAAGTAGCCGTCGCTGGTGAACCAGCGCGTGAAGGGCGCGCGGATGTTGATGGACTGTGGGGTGGAGGAGGAGGTGGCTGAGAAGGTGACGGTGCATTCGTAGATGGGGATGTGTTTTTTGGAGGAGGTTGCTATGCGTATCTGAGGTGTGCGTTAGCATGAGATTTTTGGGTGTCTTGAATTGGGTGTGGTATCGATGGACGTACCTTGCCTGTCTTGCCTTCGCCCTCATACACGACGCCACCTTCTACGAACCATAGCCAGTATGAGAAGGCGGAGTTTAGGACCAGGTATGCAGCTACGGCGACTGCCGTGTAGGGTTTCGACGCTTCCCAGCCAAATTTCCAGTCGTAGTAGAAGAGCGCGCCCGCAATGGCTACTGCTGAGTAGCCAAGTACCAACCGGACGTCGGTCTGCGTGTGTACTTGCTTGAACTTGAGGGAGTGAAGGTAGTTGGGGAGCGCATCATCGGTGGTGTTTTTGAGGTCTACAAGATATCAGTATGCGGTTTAGGGTAGGTCTAATGGCAGGTTGATTGGTGGTTTTTACCAGAAAGTGAATGCACGGCAATCTTTGTAGTAGCTGACATCCTTAACTAGGTAGGCACGCGAAATTGGCGGCTCAGAAAGAGGGAGGTGGAGTGTTGTGGTGAGCTACGAAGCTTGCGAAGCCTGTGGGGTGTTGATCGCGGCGGAAAGGTGTTCACATTGACGGAAGGAACGCCGCATCCCTGCAAGTCAGAAATCGGGAGCTTCCATCACCAATCGCCCGCAATCCACCCACAACACCAACCTCACTCCTCTCGCCCTCTGACCAGCTATCCGGTCTGATCGCTCTACAATGGCGCAACCTATAGTGCAGACCATTCATCGGGATCCCGCCCTGTTGTGAGTAGCCCTCGGCCCAGATGGAAGTGCGCGCGCTGATAAATATGCAGTTGGTGGATCCTGCTCCCCATCACCGTGGTCATGGTATGCTATGCCATCTGATCCTCTCCAATGTTCTCTACTCACGCGCCTTTCTCAGGTCCTCACCGGTATCCTTCGCCACTATGCCATGATCCTTCTCCAAACCGCGCCGAAGAAGCAGACGCTCCCGCAGATCCGCCAGCAGCGCTCCCTCGTACGTGGCATCAACCTACGCACCAATGCGAAAGTCATCCCACCCGCTTCGTTCCAGGCCAGGAAAGCATACATGGTCTCAGCGTACCAGGAGGGCAAGTTTTTGGCAGACCCCGAAGCGAGAGGCAAGCCTAGACCGAATCCCATGTCCGATCCGGCAGCCATGGAAGGCATGATGGGCATGATGAAGGGGAATATGGCCATGATGGTGCCACAGACGCTAATTATGGGGTGGATCAATGCGTTTTTTTCTGGATTCGTTATAAGTGAGTACCCCAGCATTCGGTTATGGATAGCATGTGGCATACTAGCACTCGAGGAACACGGCGGGATCTTGCGACCTATCGAGATCTTGCGGCACAGCAGATCTTGCGATCCAGTGGACCTGATCTATGGCTCGAACCGCACCCGTCTTTTGGCGGATGGCGGGATCCGAGCAGAGGCGTCGATTGCATTCAGTATTCGTATTCTGGTGCCACCAGTTTGCTCATTTTGGGTCATCCCAAGCGGAACTTGTTACTAATTCATTGATCTCTAGTGAAACTTCCCTTCCCATTGACGCCACAGTTCAAGTCTATGCTCCAGTCTGGGGTTGGAACTCGCGATCTTGATGTGCGGTGGGTATCGAGTTTGTCTTGGTATTTCCTGACCCTATTCGGGCTCCAGCCCGTATACAACTTCATCCTTGGAAGCAACAACTGTGAGTCAGCTCCCCGCGCCACAATCTCCCGTGGTGTCTGTTTTCGGCAGAACTGATAATGCCTGTCTCCAGCTGCCACACAGTCTACGCAGCAGATGGCTGCGAACCCTGGCGCAGGCCTGATGGGTCCTGAGCAGGACCCTGATAAGCTCTTCTTGAGCGAGGCAGAGAACTTGGAGGTTCTTGAGTACAAATGGGTCCTCGAAGGAATAGAAGATCGCTTGATTGCCAAGTTTGCTTCATAGGGAGGGGGCCGCATCGATTGCGTCAACCGCATCACAGATCACAAGCACAAGCACAGAAGGACCAGCGCAGCGAAGTGCCTTCCCTTTCCAGGCAGGAGAGGGTCCCAGGACTGGGATCCAGGTAGTTTATCATCCCGCGCTGCTCTTTGGGGTCAGGCGCGTGAGGGAACCGCACCGCCGGCCATAGATAATCCAATTCTATGACAGGCCATTTTGTCCCAGCGCTGTGGTCGTGCCAGCATGTCAAGCTGCGCTGAAGTCCGGGGTTGTGAGAGCGGCGTGCCAAGTCTGTGTATCTGACATCCATAAACTTTGAGGCATGTCTGCCACCGCAGGGCAAGACGATGCCTCGACCAAACACATTGCAGCGCAGCTGCCGGGTAAAGCAGAATCGGCCGACAACACGGGAGAGCCCTCTGAGCCAGCCAGCCAGCCGCTGATGCAGGGGGGGATAACAATGAGGTGCCGATTCGGGATGAGGGAGCTTCCGTAGTCCTCCACCCAGAAACTTCCCCGCCATGCCCGTCCATCCAATCTTTCTCAGCAACCCGCACCGCCCCCAATGCGTGTGGTGCGCCCTCACGCCCCAATACAGCAGTCAATGGGCGTTCGATCGGGTGAGTGTCAAGTTGTGAGGCGGCCGTAAAGTAGGAAATGCGAGCTACCTACCGAAGAAAGCCTGCGCAGGCGTACTTACCCTCTCAATTCACTATGCTTTCACGCTGTTGGGCAAGATATCCCACAAAGTAGGCAAACGAATGCGCTGCACCGCCCTGTCCTCCCCATCGACTGTCGGTGCCTAACTCGAGCGACCTCGAGCCCCAGGTTTACGCCCCATTTCGGTGAACTCATCTCTCCAATCGAACGCCCCTTCTCTCCACCACCGGCTTGACCCCTCTCCGTGCACTGCTCGCCGCATTCCTCACGTCTGAATTGGGGCGGCGATCGGCGTTTCTTTTCCGCTCAGGTCAGGCCCAAGACCAGGACGACGCAAGCGCGCAAGCACACACGCTCCTCGTGCCTTGTCCCTTTATTATGCGCCGGCTGATGGTATGTTCCGCATGGTAGGATAGATGGGCGATATGTTTCCCGTCTCGTCGTCTCTTTCGTCCCGTCTTTTCCTCGCTTCTTTGGCCCCCAATGTCCGGGACTCCTGTTAGTATTCACCCAAGCCGCTTAGTCCGCATCGCTCCCAACGCAGTCGAAGCATGAAGGAGCTTCATTGTGGGTAGCTGTCATGATCTGGCAGTCATCTGCTGCATTCCGAGCCACAAATTCCTTTTTTTTTTGGAGGCTTTCCCTCATGCGACCATGCAAGCCCAGAGCTCCACGTCCACGCAATGTAAGTGGTGGTGGCTGTTGGTCCAAGCGACTACCTCCACCGGTGAACACAGCTGCAGGGGTCCCCAGTCTTTGATAGCTAACCCTGGTCGCTTTGGTAATTAGCGTAATCGATGCGGCTCTGCGAGCAATTCACCCATAAATGTCGTAGTGCTGGAGTGCTCGCATCACGGTATAGTACACCAAAACACTCGGCAGTGCAAGACTACCCCTCGCTACCCTTAGCCTACCTACAATTACACAATCGCTACAATCAATGCTTCGCCTCTTTTGTCCTTTGCATTCTATTCCACCAATTCCGATTTAGCCTCCTACTGGTCGCAGGTCACTACTGCGTCGGGATCCATATCAGTCTTTCAGTCTCCCTGTATATCAGAGCTCCAACTGAAATACTCAGCCGAGTACGCTCACCACTCAAACTACAATTTCTTCCCCTAACTCGAATTTCAAAAGCTACTAGTAACCGCCATACTTCTCCATCGACCAGCGGGTCAGCGCTACCCACGCCCTTACCCGTTCATTTCACGTTCTTGGCTATCTTGATCCTACGCCACTCGCCTTCCGCCTAGTTTTGGACACTATGACTACCTATCAGTACAACGACCTTCCTCAGATCCCCTCTTATACGGACGAACAAGTATACACCATATGGCCAAACGACCATAACGGCCACATGGAAAGTTGTCGACCAATGGCAGTTCGAACAAGCAATATTATCAACGAAGCCCTCGACTACAACGACTTTAGCAACAACGGAATGCCCAGCATGCAACCAATGCAACGCTTCCTCTTCGACCCTTCTCCTTGGTCATCGGGTTTTCTTCACACAAAGCCGCACCACGGCACGCCCCTTCATGGCCAACATTTCAGACAGCCGGAACAAGCATGGCTTTCTGGGGACTACTTTGCTTACTCGCCGCGGAATGAGTCTCCTGACCGGACGTCAGTGTCCGGCGGCTCTAGTTACGCGTCACAGAGTGGGCTAAGGTCACCACGTCCCTTCCAATCGACCTCGTATGGTAGCCCCAGCGACTTTTCTCAATCATCACTGCCATATCTGTCTTCTGAACACTTTGATGAAGGGCCATATCCTTCTGAACTTCCGCTGAAAGGTGGAAACATTAGCCTTCGCGATTTGGAGTACCAACACAACGAGCCCGAGACCATTCCTGAAGAACATGAACAAGAGCCAGAGCCAGTTGATATCAAGGTGGACCAAGAGTATGAAGCAGAGCTAAACTATACAAAGATCGAAACGATCCCGGCATCCTACCCGGACAGTTACCAGAGCTTCCCGGACTCTGGCCTCGGCAACTCCCCTCGCGACGCCGAATCAGTGCAGCCGATGGCACTGAGCGAAGAAGAAACATCAGATTCAGACTACAAACCCCTAAAGCAGAAACGAAGAAGATCCTCAGCTGCAAGCAATAACTCGACCCGACAAACCCAAAAACGTCGCTGCCGCAAGTCCTCTACCGCCTCAAACATTTCAAATACACCCCGAGGGGTCACGAAGCGCACCCGCAACTCCAACACTTCACCCACCACATCTAAACCCAAACACACGCACAATACGGCAGACACAGACACACGTCCGTTCCCATGCCCCCTCGCCGCCTACGGCTGCGCATCCAACTTCGCCTCCAAGAATGAATGGAAGCGACACGTCAGCACCCAGCACATCAAACTTGGTTTCTGGCGCTGCGACCTTTGCGCCGTATCCGTAGACCCACACGACGACAGTACAGTCTACCACAACGACTTCAACCGGAAAGATCTATTTACTCAACACCTTCGGCGCATGCACGCCGCGCCCTCATCCACCTCTACATCCCGTGTTCAAAGAAACTCGGCATACGCGGTTACAGAGGATAATATCACGGAACACCAGCAGAGGTGTTATTTGCTGTTAAGAGACACGCCACAGAGAAGCGGGTGTCTGTTTTGCGAGAAGGAGTTTGTTGGTGCCAATAGTTGGGAGGAGAGGATGGAGCATGTGGGGAGGCATCTAGAGAAGGAGAGGAAGGGGAAAGGGAGCTTGGGTCATGAGAGGTGGAATAGGGATCAAGGTTTGGAGATGTGGTTGGTGGGGGAGGGGTTGGTGGTATTTGAGGGCGGAGAGTGGAAGATTGGGAACGGGAAGCCGAAGCGGATGCAAACGACAGGAGATGATGAGTAGGTTGATAATGGGTTGTACATGGACGACAAAAATATGGGTTGGGTTGGAACGGTCTTGGGATACGGATGGAAACGGATACATTATGAGTATGGCACAACAGGTTGGGCTCACGAATTTCCTTACGTTGTCGTTTCGATTCGGACGATCTTTGATACCCTTTGGAATTTCCCTTTAACTTCCGGTTTCTTTATCTATTTCCTACCTCTGTATCTTGCTTCATTCTGGGCACGCACCAAAAGTAAAAATCTATATATTTCCTAGGTATACGTTGTACTATGTTCATAGGGTTGGGGTATGAATTGGGACATGGTCTAGGGTACCTCATAGATGAATGTATTGACAGGATGGGAAATCTTGTACTGTTTGGAACTACTTCCTCAACCGCTACCTCAGCGCTCTTCCACTACTCGCAGTGTCTTTCGCCATATGCTCGTCTGGGTTGCGATTTCACCCGGTATCAAGCATAGCCCCATTGGCCGAAGCCACGTACATCGTGTATCTTTTCGAAAATGGCTCAGCCCCCGCCGAAGACCAGTACTCACCGTTTGGCAAATACGGTGTCTAAAACATATCTGCAGACAGGGAACGATAGGGGCTAGAGAGGGAGCACCCGCAGCGTGGGAGCATATGACTGATTCTACATGGGTATCATCTGCAACGGCCGCCGATGATTACGGAGATTTTTATTGGTGTTCTGCATGCATCAGCCTCCTGGAAATTCATGTATGAGGAGCCGCTGCCGCACACGATTGACATGATACTACGTATCTGCTTCTGAGTATACATGCACAGCCAAAGCCTACGAATGTGCACAGCCACCAGCCACAGATGAAAGGCGGACTTGTACTAATTGTTAGGCGTGTTTATTAGGCATAGTTGCCTTCTCGGGACGGGAGAAGAAAGAGTCTATCGGAGCTTTGACCAGCGCGTGGGGAATGTATGTTGTCTGGGTTTCGAGAAGGATTGAAGCTTGGGGGTTTGTGGGGCGGATATGCAAGCGCCTCTATATTGGGTTAGCCTTAAGGGGAAAACGATCGGCTTTCTCAATCCTAGATGTCGTAAATAGGGTTTCTTGCATCCTCTACGTTAGACGCCGTTCCGATGTCAATTGTCACAGTAGTGTGGGGTGTTGAGTCTATCTCTGGAATTAGCCCTTGCGTCATTGATTTGCCAACTGTACGACGCGAGTATCGGTATCTCGAACCTGGATCAAACCTATGTTCCCACGCTTCGGTGTAGCACAACTATCCGCCGACGCCAATGTATGACAGCAACCTTTACAACAGCCAGCTCGACCGATTGGCCTGACATAATGATGATTCAACTTTTCACTCTTGGTGCCTGACCATCAGAGGCCGCCCTCACCTCAGGCAACAATGAGGCTGAGACATACTCGCATATACGAGTCTGCAATTTCAATTCGCTACTAAACTCGTCTATTCAATGCAATATGCAGACCATGTTTTGGGCAGTCGAAGATTGCGCTCCACCGCGAGTCGACGATCGTTGCATAGCGGCTCGAGGTAGAACAAGTGGGAGCTTCCGTGTGTGGCGCCATTGTTGACTTGAGAAGCACGGTCTAAGAAGAAGGCAAACGTTTCTAGCGGTTTCATGCAAGGCAGTTTCATGCCGATATCTCTTGACAAACTCCCTACGTCCTCATTTGCTGCCTTGATTCCCCTTTCGCTAAGGGGTCTGGTCCTCGAAGTGGTGTCGGGTTCCAGCTTTATGAAACATTCTGATTCGAAGAAGACGGCTATTGGATCGATGGGAGACACAGAAAATCTAGGCTCATGTATCTGTGCCTCAGGTCGCTGTGGAAGTTTCGGCAGATCGAGAATGTCTTTTAAATGGTTTCTCCTCTATGGCGTGTCTGATCCTCCGGCCTAGTTGCTAGATGTGGTAAGAGATAGTGAGAGATAGTGAGAAATAGTGGGAGCAATAATTATACTCGCAAAGGTGGACACGTGCGAGATGGATGGACTGTGATGTCCATGTCGGAATTCCTTCGGAGTCTGATTATACTTAGAAGAACATATATGCAGCGGGCTGATATACTCTTGCACGGTAACAGTGTAAAATATCTTCTCCATATAGCGAGCGAAGTGGTCTGGCTGGAAGAAAGCTGTTATCAACAGGCATCAATGTGATTACAGCCTTTGCCTCGTCCACGTGATACACTCTCGTTTCCAAGGTCAAGATCCAAGAGGTGGTCACAACCTATCGAAAAGCAAGTCCGAGAAACGGTATTCGACGATGTCAGAAACTCCAATGTTGATACCAAAAGGCAGCATTTCGATGTTAAGGTAATACTGGCATCAGCTTGTGCTTGGTCAATGCGTCAAGCTTGGAGCTTGTGAATGGTTCGGCTTGGCAATCTCTCGGCCAAACCATTTATCCGAATGACACCTGTTGGAAGCTTGGGGAGCTGCGACATGTTACGCGGCCAGGGAAGCAACACTTTCTTTTATCCCACAAACCATCGACAATCATGGCCGTCGCAGAGGAAGGCCAATTGCTGAAGCAGGCGAACAGCCAGAGCACCCGAGGCTTGCTTCGAGTAATTATTCTGTGCTTGATCGCTGGCGCAGCCATCTCCAGTCGTCTCTTTTCCGTCATTCGATTCGAAAGTATCATCCACGAATGTCAGTACCCCAATCGCGCTTCAATTTGTGATTTGTCTGACCCATCGTGCAGTCGATCCCTGGTTCAACTTCCGAGCAACCAAATATCTCGTCCAGAATGGCTTCTACAGTTTCTGGGATTGGTTTGATGACCGTACGTCCTCCGCAGCACCTCCGAACCTCGATCTATACAGCGATACGTGGGCAACAAACAAGCAACTGACTTGCTTGATATAGGAACATGGCATCCTCTTGGTCGCGTTACTGGCGGAACCCTCTACCCCGGATTGATGGTTACTAGCGGTGCCATTTATCACTTCCTCCGCCTCCTTGCGCTCCCCGTAGACATCCGAAACATCTGTGTCCTTCTTGCGCCTGGATTCTCTGGTCTCACCGCGTTTGCAACCTACCTCCTGACAAATGAGATGGCCACGTCGCCCTCCGCTGGTCTCCTCGCCGCTGCATTCATGGGAATAACACCTGGATATATTTCACGTTCGGTTGCTGGGAGTTACGACAACGAGGCAATTGCCATCTTCTTGCTTGTATTTACGTTTTATCTCTGGATCAAGGCAGTCAAGCTTGGTTCGATGTTCTGGGGCGCGTTGACCGCGCTGTTCTACGGATACATGGTGTCAGCTTGGGGAGGATACGTCTTCATCACAAATCTGCTACCTCTGCACGCTTTTGTGTTGATCTGCATGGGTCGATACAGCCCGCGTCTCTATGTCAGCTATACTTCTTGGTTCGCCCTAGGAACGCTTGCCAGCATGCAGATTCCCTTCGTCGGCTTCTTGCCCATCAGGAGTAGCGAGCACATGTCCGCGCTCGGTAAGCTATGGAAACAAGACATTGGATGAATACACACTAACTCTAACAGGCGTCTTCGGTCTTATCCAGCTCGTTGGCTTCGTTGACTTCATCAGGGCTCAACTCCCGAGCAAGCAGTTCCAGACCCTCCTCCGCGGACTTGTTCTACTCGTCTTCGTTGTTGCATTCGGAGGCCTAGTCCTTCTTACTGTTTCTGGCGTCATTGCGCCCTGGACTGGCCGTTTCTACTCTCTTTGGGACACCGGATACGCCAAGATCCACATCCCCATTATCGCATCCGTCTCCGAGCATCAGCCCACCGCGTGGCCAGCTTTCTTTTTCGACCTGAGCATGATGATCTGGCTCTTCCCCGCCGGTGTCTATATGTGCTTCCGCACCTTGACTGACGAGCAGGTTTTCATTGTTATTTACGCTGTCTTGGCCAGTTACTTTGCCGGAGTCATGGTCCGTCTCATGCTCACGCTGACACCCATTGTCTGCGTTGCTTCTGCGATTGCATTCTCCCAAATCCTGGACACATATCTGGACGTAAAGACACCAAAGATTGATGTCAAGGAGAGCGGAAGCTCAGAGCCTGTTAAGGTGGTTGCGGCCGTCGTTCTACCTGATGGCCTTCGATCTACGCGCAATCCCTTAGTCGGAATCTACTCGTATGTTTCCAAGCTCACTGTCGTTGGATCCGCAGCAGTCTATCTCATGCTATTCGTTTTGCACTGCACATGGGTCACTTCCAACGCGTATTCGTCTCCTTCAGTCGTTCTCGCCTCAAGGCTCCCGGATGGCAGCCAACACATCATCGATGACTACAGAGAGGCATACTACTGGCTCAGGCAAAACACCAAGCAAGATGCCAAGATCATGTCCTGGTGGGATTACGGATACCAAATTGGTGGCATGGCTGATCGCCCCACGCTTGTTGACAATAATACGTGGAACAACACGCACATTGCAACAGTTGGTAAAGCTATGAGCTCCAGAGAGGAGGTCAGCTACCCCATCATGCGTCAGCACGAGGTAGATTACGTCTTGGTGGTCTTTGGTGGTCTTCTCGGCTACTCTGGTGATGACATCAACAAGTTCCTCTGGATGGTCCGTATTGCGGAGGGCATCTGGCCCGATGAGGTTAAGGAGCGCAACTTCTTCACTCCCCGTGGAGAATACCGTGTGGATGATGAGGCCACGCCGACCATGAAAAACAGCTTGATGTAAGTCACATACTGGTTAATTTTGCGATGGCACCACTAACAATGTCACAGGTACAAGATGTCTTACTACAACTACAACGCGCTCTTCCCCGCTGGACAGGCACAGGATCGTGTCCGTAACGCGCGATTGCCCGCAGAAGGCCCTCAGCTCAGTACCATTGAGGAGGCTTTCACCAGTGAGAACTGGATCATCAGGATTTACAAGGTCAAGGACCTTGACAACTTTGGCCGCGACCACCAGAGCGCGGTATCGTTCGACAAGGGCCACAAGAAGAAGAGGGCGACGAAGCGAAAGGGACCCAGGGTGTTGCGGGTTGAGTAAACATTTCCATATTTCGCACCATCTTTCGTAGTATATGTTCCAGCCGTGTAAAAGTAAGCTTGCAGATTGAGTGGGCTGGCGTTTTGGGGAAATAAAAGAAAGACATTGCTCCCATTTTCTGTTCTCGTGACTTGCTAGTTGCACCACAACAGCGGGTTGGTTGGTGGTGATCATCGTTGTTTCTCGGCATTCTCAATCCTAATTCCTTTCCCTCTCACACTCACTATTGTAACGAGCGTGGAATGCGAAGGCAAATCCCCATCTAACCGCGAGCGCTCCCACGGTCTTTCTCCTCTTTCACCGCATCTTGTCATCAGCCACTGGAGCAGCCAATTTCTGTCTTCAACTTCTTTGCTCTACTTCTTCTGTTTTTTCCACACATCTCGACCTCTCGACCCAACACGCACCACACCAAATCACTCCCAAACATCCAACCTCCCACCATCACGCCTGCGGGCCTCGTGCCGTCGACAGCGGGACTTTACAGTTACATTGATCCTCTTGGCCTAGTATCAAAATTGATTGAGGCGCACGACTTCCTCAACAACGAAGCCCTCTAGGTAGCCAGAACCTGTACACGGACCTCCCCGTGCGCGCCTTCCTCGATCGACTCACCCACTCGTGGCTGCCTCAACGACAGCATGGGCGACGAACAGAGACGTGCATTCGCCGAGTTCATGGGCTCCACTGCGAGCGCCGGCCAGGTCTTTTATTCCAATCCTTACCCTGTGAGTGCCAAATATGCAACTCCCAAGCCCATTCTTATACCCGCCTCGTCTATTTGTATGAGAACAATCGATCCTTTCGACACCCTGCCTCAGAACTACATTCGTCCAGCTAACAGCAGCAGGGCGGTCAACTACCCCCAGCGCCAACACCACCGCCTTTGCTCGCGTCGACATCTCTCGCTTACCCCGTTCCTCATATGCCCATGCCTCCAAAGCCGCCTGGTGGGGGTGGGTACATCTACCTGCCGAGAGCTGATCCATCGCCGGTACAGCCTGCTCTCGGTGACTACTCTGTCGGTTGGCAGTACATCAACCCCAATCCTCCGCCGCCGAGCGAGGTGGCAGCTCCTAGGCATCCTATGGCTAGCCCACTAGAGTCTGGGTACAGGGCAAAACGATCCCGCGAGCATCATTATGAGTATGAGTATACATCACAGGAGGCTTTGACAGAGAAGCCTGAACCTCCTGCGGCAGCTCCACTTCCTGTCCTACTATGCCATGTGTGCAAGGACTGTGGGCAAATGCGGTCAGCCAGATTTCATCGTCAACACCCAGTCGTCCCTGGCAAGCCACTAGTCTCATCCTCTTGCCGACGATGTGCTAAGAAGAACAAGAAGAAGAAGAAAGAGCGATGTGTCCGGAAGTCAGTTCACGTACGCACTTGCAGAGCTGAGGAGCCGTGCGACTGGCCAAATCAGGATATCCATATTCAAATCGGAGGCGATAGGGGCAGGAGTAGACACCATAGATCGCACTCTGTGGGAGTGTACTACGAACCTCCTGTAGAGCGACCGCAGACCATAAGGAGGTCTGAGAGTCGAACCAATTTGGGATTGCGAGTTTTGCAAGACATACAACCCCCCAGAGTTCTTAGGCCCCGTAGCATTTCCCCTATGCAAAATCGGGTTCGTGAGGAACGTCGTGAAGCAAAGACTCGCATGGCTGAGCATCCTATGCCTTATCGAGTTCTTCCAGATCAACGAAGCTTCTCTGGCAGACATGAAGGACCTGCCATCTCTCACCACGGAGCACCTCTACCTCTCTATGACCACCCGCAGTTGCCATCGGGAGGAATACTGAAGCAGCCGGGCATGAACCGCCAAACCTCGTACCGTCATGAAACAGCCATGCGTGAGAGTCAAGAGAGCACAATGGTCGAAATAGGCGGTCCAAAAGTTCAGTTCACTACAGAGGCAGAACGACGTGCCGAAAAGATTATGCTGGATAGAAACCGGGAGCAGTCCAGGCGGCACATTCTTGACCAGACCGACGAGGACTATGACTACTTTCACAGTCACGAGACTACACGCTATCGTACCAAGGATCATCAGTCTCCGCCTGTCACCAGCTTTGAGAATCTCCGCATTCGTCAATCTTCTCCCATAAGGGGACCCTACGATGAGATCCGCGTACGTCATGTTTCTCCTAGGCGCTTTGAGGAGCCCCGCTTCCGCCAACAGTCTCCAGAGAGACGATTCGACAGAGTTCGCGTCCGTCATGTCTCTCCTCCAAGAAGGGGTATCAGAGAAGTCAACATACGCTACGAGTCTCCACCGCCTCCGCGAGTGGAACACTCCGCCGATATGTTCGTCCGCCATCGCTCTCCCCAACGCCACATCTCCGACGAGATTCATTATCGCTACATTCCTGAACCTCGCCGTGGCCGTTCACCCCCACGCGACCCATCTCCCGACCGGCCTTATGCCACTTATCGTACTGTCGAACGTCGAGAGGTCATCGAGCGTGGATCTTCACTTCCACCTATTAGGAAAGAGAAAGAGAAGGATTGGGATCAAGTCACGGCTACTGATAGTGATGGTTCAGGCGAGCTTTTGGATGTGAGGACTTTTAAAGGCACTGATGAGAATGGACAGCCGGCTACCTTTGTGGAAGAGAGAAGGAGAGTGAGGCTCATCGAGGACGAGAAGGGAGAAAGTGAAAGGGGTGGATATCCGCAGGAGAGGAGGGGATATGAATGGGAAAGGGAGAGGGAGAGGGAGAGATATGAGCGGGACCACGAGAGGGAGTATACAATGCCCGGGAGCTATAAGGAGGTCTGATTGACGCATGGGATATCAGCACCTGTAACAATTTCCATGACTTTGGGGAGCTCAGAGTCTTGGCAGCATAAAAAAGGCGGGTTGGTGATAAGGTGGAAGCAGGGCTTTTGGCGGTTTGCGTACAATATTCATTTTGCGGTCGGATCTTTTGACCTATTTCCCCTAGTGTAATCCTAGTCTTCTTATACCCTTACCCTGGTTTTAATAGTCGTGCTTTGTCGTGGGGTTATGCTGTAATGGCAGGTGTAGTAGATAGAATGGTACTATACCTACATTGGTTGACTACTTTTGGTAATATAACATCCGCAGAACTTGTACCTAAATTTGCATCTTCGACATCAAACCTCAAAGCCTTTTCTAAAGGGCATGAGCGAGTTGCATGATCCATAAAAGATTCGCGATCTACTAAGAAGCTTTATAGCGGATGTATGCACTGACTGTGTTACAGTCAAAGTCTTAGTCTTCTGACGCATTTGAGACTGTGACTGGTAGATTTTTGAGTATAAAAACTTCTATGTTGTTCGTTGCTTGCTTCTACATTTATTTCCTCTTACGAGTAGAGCTATTTGTTCAAGAGCTTCACATACCAAATTCCAGTTTTGAGATATACCTCCGTTCTAGGGGCGATACATATAATTCTATCAAGCTTAAGAGGCCCGCTTAAATATGGGTCTAAAGAACAGGGACAGGTATTGGATTTGTTGCTTCTGTAAAACTACTCGCGGAATAAGTCGTATGCATATGTTGTAATGAGATTGAGTATGCGAACAGGGAATATTCTTTACCACTTTGAGTACGATTTATGCTGTAATAAAGAGTGTGCTGGGAAGGCCGAGGGCGTGGATCACCTTGGAAGGTGTAAGGAGTGTGAGATTGAAGTTGGATAGAAAATCACTCGCAGAGATCTGTTATAACAATAAACGATGCGGCTGCTGAAATTAGACTAGTATTGGTATTGAACACCAGATTCAATGCATTACTTAGATATTTACGGTAGGGAACGTTTGTAGAACATATTGAATACACTGTTTACAAATCGAATTCAATACTGGTCAATATCTTCATTGTAACGGTGTTTGAGTAGACTGCGTTCATGTACATGCAGATATTAGAATTGATGTACCTAGCATTGAAAGTGCAGAAGACTCCATATATCATATAACGCGAATTCAATGTGTAGAAGAGTATATAGGTCTTCCTCTTGAGCTGCTCTATTACCATAATCCAAAGACGACACTTCAACTGCTTTCCATCAAACTATCTACAACATCATACCACTGTCACCACATCCTACGATCTACCTGCATCTAAATCTCAACTACTAACATGGCAATCCTTGATATCCAGGAACTTGTCTCACACTCCTACCCTCGTAGCTGGATCTGCTGCAAATGCGAAATGGAGCAGGAGTGGTTTCCTTACAAAGGCGACTGCAGGTTCTGCAGGCACGATGGAACGCCACACGCAATGTGCGCTAAGTGTCAGAAGAATACCTAATAAGCCGAATATTTGCTATCCACGATGATTGTCAGGAGCTGCGTTGGTAATTGTGAGGAGTCCTGGGGTCATTTTCGGCGGATGGTATGGTCTACTTAAGCTTGAATGAATTGAGAATTATGAACTGAATGCTTGACTACCAGCTGTTGCGGGTATGATCTAATTTGAGTTTTGTGACAACGTTGTTTCGTTTTAATGCCTAATACGTGTATACACGCTACTGCGAATAAAGTCTGGATCTGTGCTCATGAACGCGTTGCAGAATTGATGTTCGTTTTGGAAAAAAAATTGAGCGTGCCAGTCTGCAAAGTCTCGTGAGTTGGTGTGCTGATATTAATCTATATCTATAACGTGACATCTAGGAACTATCACAGTGCGGCGTCTGCAACAGGTCAAAGTCTCCTTCTGAAGTTTACTCTTAGCATAAACGTATTGACAACAAGGTAATTGACTCTGAATAAAGTCTCTGGGACAGACAATCTCCTGTGCATATAAACAACCAACTTCATGCGTGTTTAGTCATTCACTGCACTAGTATTTAAGCAGACTCGAGCGAAAAGGTTTATTTCAGACTTGAACACTAAGCATTTAAGCAGTCTTCAAGGACTGTAATATTAGGTTTGAATTTACCTTTGTGTGACCCCCAAACTGCTCCAATCGCAGCAGCGCTTGTTCATCGGCTGCAGAATTTCTAGAAAAGGATTAGCATTTGCTTATCGATGCGCTAATCGAGCATGACCACCCTGTAACCTCAGCTGCACCACCCTGCCACGTACACCCTCCTTCCATGAACGGGCGGATAGCGCGCGTCTGTACGCCGCTTCCATACCAATCAGACGTTATTTATGCAAATTTTGTCTGTGCAGTGGCACGCGCTATCAGTTTGTTTATATAATGGAGCCGTAGCCTGTGCAAGCAGTGGAGGGGAGATGTTATTTTGTACGTAGATTACATATGAAACATCATGTAAGCATTATCTGTTACTTGCCTCAATCTAGCCCCTGCAAGTGTATAGATCTCAGCGCGCTTCTTGTACGCAAGTTCAACAGTTTGGCTTTTTCGCGTTGTAGGTAGATCACTATGATAGAAATGATACCAAGGCTTTGTATAGTAACCTTACATAACGTACGTATCTCTCTGTCTTTGTTTCTTTATGCAGCTCCTATGCACGAGGCATAATTTACGTGCCGCAACCTCGCCTCATTAGAGGGGCTGTATAACCCCGCTTGTAAGAGGAGGCTGTACAAACCCCACTTATAAACAGGCAGCAAGCGTGTTGCTGTGTATAGACAGAAATTGTATAGTAATTTGTTAGTGTGTATAACGACTACATAGATTGCGCTAATAGCCAGTTTTTAACCCCTTTATATAATTATGGGTACTTTATGCATTAAGAATAACATAAAAAAAGTATTTATTGAAAGATTTACTTACCTACTACTGCTTTCTTTCTATAAGTAAAGTAACTTAATAGCTATATATAATACTATAAGGTAAATAATATTCGCTTTCTACTCTTTTACATTGTAAGCTATACAGCCTTATATCTATAATATGGGAGTATTAATATATTTTAGTAAAAGTAAACTTTTCTTATGCACGCTTTCCCTATTATTTTAAACTAGTTTTTATAAGTTAAATATATTACTAAGAAAGGTGCGTAATGAAGGTGTTTACACGTATTAAAGAAAGCTTAAATAATTAGAACAAAAAAAAGTTTCTATAATAATATGTATAGTAGGGATCCCTTTTGTTACCTGCGTGCCTGCTATGTAATAATAACTACAACGCGCCATATCTTACCTGCATACACAATAATTTTTTTACAAAGTAGGCTTGAATCTGTCCAAACTATAGTCTTTCAAACATTCGTTTTAGTTCGTGAATGGCATGGCGCCAGTACAGCCAACCCACGACTATTATGTCACTTTGCAAGCCCAACCAAGTGCTACCCATGAGGAAATTAAGAAGTTGTTTTATCATCTAGCGAGATTGCATCATCCCGACAAGAATAGAAAGTCAGAAAAGGACGCCACCGCAAAAACACAGCTGGTGAGTGATGCTTTCACTTCTAAACTAATCGAGACATTGACAGGATGGATGGCACAGATCATCGAGGCATGGGAGACACTTGGAGATAAGGACAAGAGAAAACAATATGACCTTACATATCGTGCATCGACCACAAAGACCGGCAACCAACCGGATGCCTCAAAGCCTACATCGACACCGCACAGCAACTGGCAACAAACTCCACGACCAAACACCTCAACACAAGATGAATCTCGAGCACAATCTGAAGCTCGAGCACAAGCCTCAGCCCGAGCACAAGCCGCAGCCTCAGCCCGAGCACAAGCTGAAGCTAGAGTTCAGGCAGAGAGCCGAAGAAAACGACAAGAATGGTTAGACTGGGAAAGACTTCAAGAACAGAGCATTCGGCACTGCCAGAAGCAGGTGAAAGCTCTAGAAGCTGAGATAGCTATACTTAACGTCAAGATCACAGACAATAGGGCGAAGCTAGCAAATGATGTTCCATACTGGTGGAATGTGTTCGCATCTAAGTCTCAAAGGCTATCGGAAGAAGAAAAGAATGAACTTCGGCATCAGATACTGAACAGTGATGCGGCAATAAGGATTAAGGAAGTACCGCTCAACAAGGAGAAAGTTCGACTGCAAAGACTCAAGGATGACTTGTCGAAGCGCCAAGGTCAGGAGACCGAAAGAGTCGCGGCTGAATTTAGAGAGAAACAGAGGACAGAGAAAATTGCTAGAGAGAAAGCAGAGGCAGAGGCGAGACAACGATCTGCGGAAGAGTTCGCTAGAAAACAAGCGGCGGCCACGGCAGCAAGAGCAAAAGCACAAGCAGAAGAGAGTCGAAGGTATCAAGAATGGCTTGCAAAACTACAAGCAGCACAAGAAGCGAGAGAGAAAGCTGACAGAGAAGCGAGGGAGACAGCTGCCAGAGAAGCGAGAGAAACAGCTGCTAGAGAAGCGAGAGAGAGACTTGCCAGAGAAGCAAGAGAGAGACTTGCCAGAGAAGCGAGGGAGAAAGCTGCCAGAGAAGCGAGGGAGAAAGCTGCCAGAGAAGCGGCAGTAAGGGCGGATATTGAGCGTCGAAGGAGTGAGGCTGCTTGGGAAAGATGGCAGGAGGGAATAAATAAAACAGCAAAAGCAGATTCCGAAAGGGACAGAGGAAATGCCAATGTTCGAGGGCAGACACAACAGCGTCAAAAGGAGGAGCGACCCTGTGCACATAAATGCTGGTGGGACAAGATTGAAGGTGGCCAAAATTGCGAGCATTGTACGCAAATGTTGGTTCATTTTGGCTATCAGTGTTCAAAATGTAACACTATAGGTTGTGGCTCTTGTATGAGGCAGTTGAAAGCGGGTAAAACTCCAACAATCAACAACAACACTCGCAGACAGCGCCATGGAAACAATCGTACCCGCAGAGACAATGGAACATCTAACGAAGAACCATTCTCATCATGGTAATCACCGCCTTCTCCATCATTGTCTCCCCACAACACCTACGATTATGGAGATTAGGAATTTTCAGGTTGCAATTAGAGGGAGGGCACCCATTTTATGGGAGATCTGGGAGCAGGCTTGACGCTGCCGAGTGGTCAGTCTGCACGAGGAGCAACAAGATATCACATCCGTGTCCAAGGATATAAGAAGAAACAGGACATACAACGGCAGAGATAAGGAAAGAACGAAAGGGTCGACGCAAAGTTTTATTATGACTGTTGACTGTCTCTCATTCGTCCCCCCTCTACTCCTGGGATGACAAAAGCGCATCCCATTTGAGTACGTAGAGCATTCTCTGTCTCAAAACGTGTTATTCCTCTCCATGCAAAGAGTCCCATGTTTGGTTAAGATTTTGCTCATCCGTGTTCAGCGGTATGGATAAGCGTGTGCAGTATTTTCAAGTCAGGACCAAAGTTTGTATTCAAATAGTTAGTCTAGTGAACCTGGCGTTTCATGGAATCTCTTCAATGTAGGACAAAGCTGTCACGTCCCCACGATTGGATTCGGATTACCAATTGATATCTGCAGAACGTCACCATACGTCCTCGCTATTACTATCTGATATTACTATCCGATGTGTTCGTGATCTTCACATGTTTATCCGATACCCTTGAATGCAAAATAACAGGCATATTTATAATTAGCAGCATTAAAAGAATGGTCTTGGGGGAGTAAATGATGTTGAGAAAAGGCTAGACGTGAGCTGTAAGGTCCTTTAGTAAGGAACTTTTGCTAGGTAGAATTGGTGCTTGTGACCGTCGAAGATAATGGGACGCGGTTCGAGCATATGTCTTCAAATAAGATTTTCATGACCGAGATTAAAGATCTATCAACCAATTTTGTGTGAACTCTTTGGGGTGGGTCGCGATAAAAGTAACTAATTTTGGCGTACCAAGCTCGCATGTGCGCGTGATTGTGCCATATTTCGTAGCACACACACATTGCCTTTCAATTGGACTTCAGAACTATGGAACAGGATTATTCAATATAAATTGTGTATAAAATCTCGATACTCTTCGAATTGAAATGTTACTACAATCACAAATACCAGCCACGAACCCAGATTCGGTCAAAAAGCTACCAATATCTCACACAAAGACCAAAATACCAACGCCAACGTCTACAGAGAGTATTCCGATACAGATGCCTCCTAGATTCATCAACCTGAATGTCGAACTCATTGAGTATGTCACAACGTTCACAACAACCCAGAATCCTCACAATACCACTCCAACATCCGGTCCATTTCCACGGCATCGTCCTAAGGTGACCTCATTCTTATCTATCTGTGTTCGCGAAGCCATCTTTATTTAGATCGACCTTTATACGTCTATCATTATCACCCTCATCCTCTACCTAGCGTATGATATCCTCCACGAGAAGGATATCAAAATATCCGATATTTCGGAGATGTCACATGTCAAGATCAGCTAGATTACATCAGCATCTACCACGTATATATAGAGCGTCGATGCCACTCAATAAACACCACTTTTGGCTCTCACTTCTCGCCCTCTGCACTCGTGACAGGAGAGGCTCGTCGAGTCAATTAATATGTCAAAAAAGCAGAGTATCTCCAGACACTCAGGTCGAAAACGCGGGAGTAGCTAAACAAGGAATCGAAAAAGTGCAAGCAAAGATGTAATGAAATGAAGAGGACATGACACTCAAGACAATAATGGAGACGTCGTTGCGCAAGGAGACGAGTGTTCCATGGAAGCGAATATGCAACGACTACTGGCTTTTCGCATTCGCCATTATCTATACGGTTATAGTCGCCATAACACCCATGAGCCTCCCTACAGAGCTGAATATTCATTGGCTAGGAGTTATGTGGCACGGGGGTGCGGCTATCGGGTTTCTACTCCTACAACGACTCAAACGCAAGAACAAAGAACTGAAGGCCAGGCTTCGAAAGCTCCAGGATTTGGCTGGAGACTGGGAAAAGATAGAACCCTCTTTCGATTCCAAGGGATGATTCTGTTGACCTTCGCTCGTAATAATCTTTTTTTAGATTAATTATATATGTTGTAGATCAATGCATTCTAGTTCGAAAGTCAATACGAGATGAGCTTTTGCCCTTCTTCTAGAATATCCTATCATTGTGCAGGACATCATCTTTGAGCTCAGGTTCATTATAGTTTTATTGAATAATGTCGGCTTCCGAACTTACCTGTGAAAATGGTATCTGAGCTTCCCATTACGACGTAGCGTGGTCACTCACCTCCAATCCCATCCTTTAATAACTCGAACAAGCCTCGGATGCCTACCCAAGCCATCACCACATACATCTTACCTTTATACCACTATACCACCCAATACCCACAATGGTTTCTAGAGCTCTGCACAGGACCTCCACGTCTTCTTTTCAATCTTCCCCTTCAAGCCCACACACCTCATCCACAACGCTCTAACCCTCAAAAACCTCATCTCGTCCCTTATCCGGTGCATAATAACACACACGTGGAAGATCCAGTGGCCTGACTGCAAAAGCATCTGGCAAGACCACAGCCACTTCTTCTTTGCACTACTAGCTACTATCAGTATGGCGACCGCGCGAGAGGAATTATAGCTGGCTCGCCATAGTTCTGTGCCGGGTAATGGCAGTTGGGCATTTGCGGGAGCGGAGGCTTATACGCAGGGTTAAAGCGTTGGATTCGGAGCTTAACGAGATGGTGCATAGGGCAGGTGGGGCGGAGGAAGCTGGGCAAGGGAGTCGTAGAAGGATGGAAAAGGAAAAGGAAGGTGTGAGTGAGGTACTGCGACCGGGGGAAAGAAAGGATGAACGAATACGGCCAGAGATTGACTTTAGGAAGAACGTTATTGGACACGAGGGTGGAGGAGTGAGCGTCTGAGCTCTTGTCAGCGGGAAAAACGCACACAATCGACGGCGTGCCCATTCATGCCTCTCGGCAATGACACCGTTGCGCTTTCCAGCATGTGAAGGAATATACACCCACTCACTACTAAGATCGGTGAGCACGGCATTCTAAGTTGGGAGCACGCGCGGAGTATAGACAAGCTGCGCCATCGTCTGACTATCTGGCCCTGTCGAAAATATCGCTTGAGGATAAAAAGTACGCATCTCTTAAATGTTACATGGCACCTTATCCTTTTCGATGATCCATCTTACATCATCCCCTTCCAACTCCACACTCGCGCCTCCTCCCATCCGGCTCCCCTCAGCCCCACCTCTCTCTTGTACCCTGGTGGTGACATCTCTCGCCTCGCAATGTCTCACCTCGTATCAGCGCCTAAATGTACAAACCCAGTTTAAGCACATAAGCTGTCTCATTAATCTAAGCAAGCGGTAAAATGTGCTTAGCGTCGCAAGCACTATATGCGAGATAGTGCGAACCATGGACCGCAGAGCCGGATAAGGGATGTACGATTAGGCAGGCGGAGGGTAAACGTGGCGTGTACAGTTAAATCAGCGCACGCACGCAATCCTACCAGCATTGTTACAGGAGAAAGCATAGCAGCGGCAATTGGGAAATTACTCCGTGCATGTATAGGAACGAGGGCGCAATCTCGCGAACGGGTACGTACTCGGTTTCAAGAAGCAGGCAGATGGTCATGTGCAAATGCGAATAATGCCGATTAAGTAGAGTATTATATTCCCATGTCTGAAAGAATAATTTAGAAATAGTACACGGTACGTACCGCATCGAATGTCGCTGAAATCAGAAGTTGGTGAGAACTTAAAGCAACTCTCCAGAGTTGCTCAAGCCAATACCTGCCCAAGAGGAATGAAATTCTGCTTCACGCAGACGAACAAAGTAAACAAAGTGACCGCCAACGCCAGAACAAGATTAAAAATCAAAAAAACCACACCCGTAAGAGCTGTTCGAGCCACCATAAAGGGTGGCTGTGAAGTCGAAGTAAATCATGCACTGCTCTTTGAACTCTAGTTTTTCGGTTCGACCGCGTACCAACGCCAGCGTCGAAATCAACACTTCGCAAAATAAACATCCCCCTAAGTTTCCATCGGCGTATTGCCCGTTGGCACACCCTCAACCTTCCGTGATGTCTGTCCAGTCGATTGCAGGACCTGTGAGCCGTTTAGAGCTGGTGCATCTTGAGCTTGTACACGCTCTTCCTCATTATTTGTAGCGTCATGATACTGACTCTCCCGTCCACTCGTATCACTCGGTGTCTGTCCCTCGTCCTCTCCCTGATCCATATCCACATCTCCATCATTGGGGCTCTGACTCGCCATTCCACTATTTTCAACGTGCTCCCTCTTAATCTCGCGATGATGATCATGATGACCCCTCACGTGTGGATGCGAATGCCCTGTCTCCTCTTCAAGCACCTTCCTTGCATTATCTTCCGCTTTTCGCGACTCTTCGACGCCTCGAGGAAACATCTTATTCATGACGAAGTTGTGCTTCTTCTGTACACTCGCTGTGAGGTCAGAGCCTGGGGGCATGAAGCTATTTGGGGACGGCGTTTCACGGAAACCGGGTGAGTATCCGCGCTCTCCTTCTTTGAGTTCTTCTTTCCTGGCGTGCACTTTCCGGAGGTTAGCGGCTGAGGATTGAGAACGCATATCTGGTCTTCCGTCTTTGCGGATGAGGATTCCATCCGCATTCCGAATAGGCTTGCTGCGTGTCTTCTTGGTGTGCGCGTACGGATCCATTCCAGGCATACCACCCATCCCCACACCTGTCGTCACGCCCTGGAGCCCAAGACTAACGGCACGACTCCCTGCACTGGAGCTCGGACGTTCACTCGAACTTGGGGGTCGCCCGCCACGACTGCCAGGACCACCGCCACCACTTCCACGGCGAATGATTCCTCCCCCTCCTCTCGAGCGGCCAAGTGGGCTATAAAATCCACTAGGGCTGGTCTGCGAGTCTGTCGCACCCTGCCAATCCTCTTTCTCCCATTCAGGAGTACCCAGCTGTATGTGTGCGGGAAGACTCTTCCTTCCGCGTCCACCTCGACTCCCTGGACCTCCACCTCGACCCCGACCTCGAGGAGTGCGGGCCTCAACTATGCGCTGGGACTCGGGACGCCAACTATCGTCTGAAGGACCGTCTTGTGTGCCGTAAGGGACAAAGGCAGATTGATGGTGCTGCGATAGTAGGGTAGATTCGGGCAGAGACTCGCGAGAATGTTGGTGAGATGAGGGCAACGTGTGCGAATGTGTTTGCGTCTGCGTTTGAGTTCGAGCATCAGAGTCGTCCGTATCCATATTCTCGTAAATATGCTGTTGGTGAGGATGAGGGTGTCCTTGTGCATCTACAAGTGCTGCGCGAGGCTCTAGGGCGGCGAGCTTGGGGCGCTTGGGAGATCCTAGTGGCTGATCAATGGGATCGTGCGGGCCGTCGACGCCATTGGTATGTGCACGTTTGGCACCTGCGTTGACTGTTACCCACCCGCTGCTTGGAGTAGGTACGGGCTCAGATCTTTGAGACACTTCTGGGGTGGCCACAGCGGAGGAGTGGCTGCCATGGGAATGGAAGGACTGGAGTCTGGGGGCAGGGTGGGGAGTATTGATGTGTGGTGCAGTTGGCGGCGTCGATTGATAGGATTGGACGGCATGAGAGGATTGAACTGGATGAGTGGAGACCTCTCGGGGTGATTGGAACGAGTGTTGTGATGGCTGTCGTTGTGCTTGTTGCTGCACCTGCTGCTGTTGCTGGGGCTGCTGAACAGGCTGAACCGGTGGCGCAACGGTGGTCTCCTCGAGTCGCTGAATCTTATTCTTCATAATCTCAATGGTTATCTTCAGCGTGTCGACTTCGTTCGCCTTCTGGGACACAACCGAAACTTGGTTTGCCATAAGCTCGAGGGCTGTGTCCTGAGCAGAAACGGGTGCTCCTGGAATAATCCCGCGTGTGGCCGCTTCACGCGTGGCCTGCATTTCACGGGAGAAGGCCTCGAGCATGTCGCGCACTCCTCGCATTTCGTGCTGCAGTCTCCCAACTGCCTCATCGACGCGGCGGAGCTCGGTACTTTGCTGATGGAGTTGGCCCTGGAACCCACGAAGATTCTCTTCTTGGTGCTGCAACGAGCCCTCATAACGTCGCATATCCCGACTCTGAACTGTTAATACACTACTGTTCTGCGAGATCTGGGTCTGCAGACGCTCTACAGCGTCGAGCTTGACGTCCTGTGGAGATCGTGGATATTGCTGGCCATTGGTTCGATGCTGCTCTGTGGGCGAATGGACGTGCGGTAATACTGTGGGTACGTCTCGCGTACGATTGGTCAAGCTGACACTAGCCTCCTTGGGTGGCTGGTGATGTTGCGATTGATGTTGCGGTTGTTGAACGAACTGAACATCGTGGACCGGCTTCACAGCAGGCGACGGTGAGTGCAGTGGATTGCTGGGCGACTTTTGATGAAATGAATGCACTGGAGCAGTAGGTGAGCGGGCTGATGGTGGAGGCAACGACTGGCGGTTCGCCTCGACTTGGCGTAAGGGTTGGTGGTGATGGTGGTGATGATGTTGCTCGTGATGCGATCCATGGCGAGAGTGGTGTTGCGGGAAACCCGACGATGAGGGTTGCGGATGGGATGCATGCTGCATTGGGCGCGTGTCGACTTCCATTTCGTCGATGGGTGCACTCACTGTACGCTCGTCGACTACTTGAACGGGCGATGACGGTCTTTCAGGAGAATCTTCAACGGTGACAGGTTCGGGTGCTGCGTCAACTTGGGGCTCTACCACGATGCTCTTAGTGGGAGATATTTTGCATCGCAGTTCAATACGAGGTAGTTTGAAAAAGTCGCGACCGCTGTGCAGAATATAGGTTAGCAAAAGTAGAAACTGTCTTGTGTGCGAATGACATGATAAATGCGGGCGTGCTATATGTTATATGGCTTTGCAGTGTTGATAAACTCTGCATGGCGATGTGCATGCACGATCCTGGTAAGCCAGCGCCACCACAAGGCGACGCGCATCAGGATGTATCGCACCTCCGATGTCAGGTTTGAGGACAAAGACAAACATAGTAAAGCGAAATAAATAAATAAATAAAGAGAAACTCACCGGTAAGATTGCTTGCCGGCAGGCGTGTCGACGGCACTAAATCCAAGTATTTCGTTACAGTTGGGGCAGGCCAGTGGCTGAATGGTACTACGTCGCTGTCAGTAAAAGTGTCGAGAGACGTCGCTCAGCGCAAAGCGGACAGGCGGGTTTAATAGATAATAAACTCTAGTGTGGAGATTATTTGCAATAGCCTCTAGCTGGACGCGCTTGATGACTGGGAAAGAAATTAAAATACCCTGTCCCCGTTGATTGGCGCTGGGATAAGCTCATAAATGCTAGGGGATTATCGAACGCTCGACTGGGAAAGGGAAATAATGTGCGACACAGAAGGGCTCGGCTTAGGGCTAAAGGTAGCAGCTTACCATCCATCTAAATCCGTCGTTATTGACGCCGCCTTCTGCTTTCCATGGTCCTTGAGCCTACTGCTGTACGACCCGAGTAGTGCCGGGAGGTAGTACGACCCCGTGATGCGGTGCCATGAATTGAAGAACTGGCCCACTTCGGTCTGGCAAAGTTTGCAGAGCCCTGTCACGGACCTGTTCGCAGGTGGCTGCGATTGGGGACGCGGCGAGTCGTGGTCGACGCTCTCGGCCACCTCGACTACTTTTTCAGCATCGTCGACGGTGGATGCGGCGCGCGACGCTGAGCGCTGGTGAAGTTGCACTGCTGCAGTCGTATCGCTGATACGCGATCGTCTCCTCGTCCCTGCCATGAGTGCTGAGTTCCTACCAATGGTTCTAATGATTCGAAGTATAATGCATCAGAAATAGGACGGCAAAGTTGATGGCAGGAGAACTCGATGAGAATAGCAGCCCAGGTGAGATTGTGAGGCCTGCTCGTTTCGATAGACGCGAGTGAGCGGGGCTTCTGCAACAAGGTCTCTAATAGAGAGGTCGCAGCGCACGCGCTGACGGAGGAAGGCGTGCGTGATACTGGTGAGAGATATGTACTGCGTAAGTAAGCGACCAGGGAAGATCTCGTAGGCGATGGCGCGGCGCAGCGCACCGTTTCAAAAGTGTGGCGACGAGGAGAATGAGAAGCTGGGAACAACAAAGGAGAGGAATTGGGATTGGGATTGGGATTGGGTTCGGGGACTGGAGACTGGGAGAAACGTAAAAGATTAGAGATCAGGAAGCGTGGGCCCGTGTTCAGGTTAGAAGTGATTAGAGCGGGAAAGGGCGTCCAGGCAATAATTAGCAAAAGTTATTCCATGTTTAGCATGCATCGCTTCGTGCTTTTGCCCGGTTAGGCCTAGCCTCCCTTTTGGATAGAGATAGATGCGTCTATTACGAATGCCGCCATACCAGCTTTATGCTCGACCCTAGCCTCGTACAAGCCTTCGCAACGGTCCAATCCAGCCCTCGACGGCGCCCACTAATCACTATCTCTCCGCGAGCGGTCGTCATCACGCACCGCCGTCCATCCAGCAGCGTGCAATTTTTCTTTTTCCCTTATTCAGGCCACAGTCATTCGCAGCCGGCACATGTCCGCACTCGCATGCCCAGCTCGACTCGACGGATAGCAGTTTGTGATAGTATCGAGCGTGGCGGGCCCCTGGGTCTTAACGTTAGTGCATTCGTATTAACTCTCAACAGCCGCCAACCGCCGAGCCGAACACCACGAATCGATCGGCTGCCAACCGTCGCATACGCATACATAACGCAATAACGCAGGCAGGCCAGGGCAAGACAGGACACACGCCCCCGAAGCTCGCGCGAGTAGGCTCGCCGTGCAGCTCTGCAATAACACCGTCATCCATTTCTGCTCCTTCTGCACCCCTGCCACCCTAAACAGCTTGCCAATGCGGCGTCGGCGTGCGTTTTGCTCAGATCCCCTGACCTATAATAGCCCTGCGCTAGATTAATCTACGCAACGCAAGGGATTGGTCACAGGGATGCTATTTCGCACATTCAATGACAACAGTTTCACAATCTGGAAAATGCCTGCACGCCGCACCAGTCTGACGCTTGCGGGTCTGACTCTATATTTGATTGACCTCTTCTGGCTCAAGACCAACATGCCGCGATACAACCGTTGTGCCAGACCCACTCCCGTATAATGCCCTACTCCACTGCCCTATATCCGGCCTCAAGTCCGTGCCTATATTGACCTGCAATGCTGGCTTGAAACAATGTACCACTTCTCATGTCGTACAGGTGGATACACAAATAATCCTTCTCACTTTACTACGACGAATCCAAGACCCTCGCGCGCCTTCTGGCACGCCTGTGAGAGGGCTTGCACTTCCGTATCAGTCCATTTCACGCTCAAGTTATCCCAATTCTTTGTTGCATATTCCGACTGGTATTGCTGTCGCATTGCTGTCAGCCGGTGAATCTCGCGAGGATCGCCAGTGCCGCTATACACGATAAATGCCGTGCAGCGTGGCAAAGAATCGAACACTTTGGCTATGTGGTCGACAGTTCTAGCGACAGCATCACCAAGGTGAACGCCTCTGAGTTCTGCGTCTTCGTCTTCGCCTTCTGGAGAGTATTCTAGTCTCTTCATTGCACTTTGTCGAATATTCTCAACATCGGCGGACCTTGCGTCCTGCCACCATCCGCGCACGAGTTCGAGCTCTCGAAGACGACCCCAGATCAAGTCCACCTTCTCGGCAGAGCCGTCTTTGCCCTCCGCTTGGCCGTTGACTGCACGTTCTATGCCGTCAATGATGTCAGAGTCACTTTGACACCCTATGGCCAATTGTGCTTGACCGCCGTGACCTCTCGTTGGGTCGCCCCAATCTACCACGGCTCCTGTTCTCGAGGCACTAGAAGATTTTGGTCGATTCGTCCGTCCGAGTCTTTTAAAGATTGATTCCGCGTTCGTTTGGCTACTTCCCCATAGAGGGCCACGCTCGCACTTCTGTTTGAGTAGCTCAAGACACGCGCTAGCATCCTCAACGCTGTTGTGGCCCTCGTTGCCTTTGTTTTGGATTGATGATGAAAGGTATCTCTGCGCTAGGAACTTCAGACCTTGCTTGTATGGTGGTCCTCGTACGTGTGGATAAAGAATGGCAGTGTCGATGATAAAGGGATGTGTGAGCTTGAGTGCATTGATGTCAGAGTTCAATGAGTGACCCAAAAGGATCGTGCGCGGAGTTAGTAGTTCCAATAGCTTCTTGTGAATATCCGCGAGAGTGGTTGTGACAGTTGAGAGCATGGCTTCTGTGATACCAGAATACCTACGACAAGTTAGTGGGTTATATACTAGCGTCGGCTTGAACACGTACCTTGTGAGGTAGTCCTTAATCGCCACATCGGGTTTTACCAGCTCATCAAGCACCACGTTACCGTCCCAGTCAACGAGACTAACTCGCGTGAGCACAAGCACGTCCTCCACCGACATGCACATCTCACAGTCGATAGCCAAGATGCGCCTTCCAGCTGTTACACTGCCCTGCTCAATTTCACCTTCCGGAACGTCTCCATCTTCAAGACACGCGACGTTGGTGTCCACCCACCCATCCTCTGCCGTTTGCTTCGCCGCCTTCCTGTTTTGGTGGGAAGCCTCTTTTGCCTCCGGTGTCGCAAACCATGCTGGATGAAGCACGTATTCGTTCTCTCGTTGTTCAGTGAGAGTAGAAAGATACTCATTGACGGGCGTGCGCTTGTTCACCCAGTCCTTGGTGTTCTGAGGAAGCGGACCCTTGTGATTCGTATTCTTTTTCATTTGCTTCTCCTCTTTGGACTTTGGTATTTGAGAGGTTAGCAGCGTGTGAATTGGCGAATGTACTCTTGAGTACTGGTTGTTGCGATGTTCGCCAGAGCCACTGATGGGCCACACGTGCGGAAAGATTTCCGCTAACGGACGCAAGGCTGAGGGTAATCGGTTTGGCTTAAGACTGACCGGATAGTAATCATCTGGTGAAATGTGCAAACGCTTCTGTTTTGCGTGCTGTTTATCAGCTGTCAATTCAGCTGTCTTCCCTGAGCCACTGGTGTCTACAGGCTCTGAAGATGACGACTCTAGGGGGATGTCGCCGTTGAACATGCCTAGCTCCAAACCTGGAACCATGAGAACAACAACTTGACGTATATTCATACGATGCTTTACGGATACCCATTGCGGTGCATTTCCATCTGCAAGTAAGTACAGTATGAGGGATTGTAAGTCGGTAATCTTGAGCTTCGACTGTAGCCGAGCGTGGTGCGAATGCTCAATGGACGGATAGTTCCGATCCACTTTGCGCTCTTTCCTGCGTTCCTCCCGATCGCGTTGTTCTCTGGCAGGCGCTTCCTGTACGGAAGGTGAGCGATCAACAACGGCCTTATGTATCCTATCATCCTTATCGCCGTCCTTCCTCGCCGTAGCGAATGGGTTTGCTGAACGCGTACCAGAATCACTCCCTTGCGCAGAGAACGGATTGATCGGAGGAGTCGAGCGATCAATGGGAGCGTCCTTGGGCTTCTCTTTCCGCTCCGACTGTGAGTCTGAAGAGCGAGAACGACGATGATGACGATTCGGGTCTTGTGCGAGGGATTCCTGCGGTTCATCTTGGAGCTCTTGCGATCTCCGCTTCTTCTTGGGCGCCCCGATAGTCGTCCACTCACCGCCGTCATCTTCGACAGCCGGTGTTAGGGTTGGGTTCGTTTCTGCATGCGCTTCGTCCTTCATTCGCGCCAGCGTTGCGCCGAGGCCATAATCTTGGACCTCCTCGTGATGGCCCCTCTTACGTTTGGCCATGATGTTCCCGAAAGGGTGGAACGGGTACGAGGCGCGGAGTTTTTCGGTGCTGAGTAGTTGTCGCGGGCAGTTCGAGGGCTCTGCAAAAATGTTGATGCAGCAAGCCGATCATCGAGGACCGTGCACTTCGAGCTAGACAGCTCGGTGTTAGTGCGGAAAGCGCGAAGGCTCTATGACGCCAAAAATACGCGGGCAGTAAAGATGCGGGGCTGCGCATCAACACACCAACACTGCACATTTACTAACCTACCACTGCCCCAAACAATGCATATACACCATACTACATGGGTTGCAAACTACGACCCCCCAATACCTCAAAATATGTAATTTAGGTCAGAACTAGTGTAGTGGCTGCATTTTTGATGGTGCGGGGCACGGAATACTTACTGCCAGATTTTTTTGGCGCCCCAGAGGCTGACCACAAGGCAAGGGAGTTGAACAGGCCCCGTAATACCCTACTACATCTAGCAAAAGGAGTTTTACGCTTCGTACTAACGGTTCTCGGAGCTTACAACATGGAGTACACAATGTTGAAGAGGCAAGAGATTCGTACACGAGATGTTGCAAGGAGAATATCAAACACATGGTATGAAATTATGGGTTGATGGCACACTATGCAATGCAATTTAATTTCGATCAAACGAATGCTTGAAGGGTTTGTTTCTTGTCAAATACTACAGACTATCGTACGTACACGTATAGCTATGGATGCCTTTCACTGGCTGACAGCTTGCTCCCTGAATCCGCGAGACATTTGAGAGTGCCTTCGATATCTCTTGATATCTCCTTTATTTGTTCTGACTGTCTAGACCATGTTAACGGCCGTTTCCATTTCAAAGAAACATCTCAGCGCTTACTTAGTGGCCTTACTCAGTGGCGTTTCTCGACCTCGGCCGCTTCTCCCTCTACACCTGCAGGAACGCCTACAGATTTATTAGTATCATCCACAATCTTTGAGCGGACTCAAAATCCTACCGTAACCGAACTGCCTCTTCTCGGCAGACGCGGCTTCACCTTCGACGCCGGGGGGAACGTCTATATGTGTCAGCATGTTTGACAATAAAATCTACACTAGGAGACTTGCTGTAACCAAATTGCCTCTTCTCGGCAGATGCAGCTTCGCCTTCAACGCCAGCGGGAACGGAGTAACCAAACTGCCTCTTCTCGGCAGACGCAGCTTCACCCTCAACGCCAGCG